>OZ022597.1:14982318-15317318 GCA_963669155.1 Arbacia lixula
ATATATATAGACGCGTTCAGCTATTAGATAGAGTAGCCCACTCGCCAAAGAATGATCCGCCATTCTGCCTTGATAAACCTTTACCTGCCACATGTTTATGCACAATTCACATAAAGCGGCAGTTTTTTCCCCGGCAAACAAAGGGTTAAAGTGTTCTAAGCGTGAACAACATAGCATAACAATGCTGATACATAACGTGTAACTTGGTCAGTGCTAAGCTATGATTTTAGACGACACGGCCAAAACTCCTCATGGATCCTAATGGTCAGAACATTCAGCTATGTATGCGCCAATAGCTCAATGGTCAGAATGTGACCATTGAAAGTGACTTTTGGGTTCTTATGCTATTCGGTACTCCATAAATCGTGATTTTGTTTGACCAGCGAAATGGACACACCAACCTTTAGATGTCATTTCAGTGAATGGTAAAAATAAATGGACACGCTTCTTAATACCGGTCGTCTACTAGTCTGGCATCAAGGCGTTTCGACATTTATACATTTATATTACAAGAAAAGTAACCTTTTCATTCTCATCTTTTCTTCCGCGAGCCGGACAATAAATCGAGGGTTTAAGGTCGACTGAAGGCAGACCCCTTTTCAAAAATGATTTGGGTTAGAAATGCCCAATAGCCTGAAAACCTGGCAAATTACCTACCTAACCAGAACTGATCACATTGCGCTTTTAGACCATTTCGAACGCAGGATATTAATTTGGTCCTCAGGATATATTCTGGCAGTGAACATGACTGTTTGCATTGGAGGTTGGCTGCGGGATTGGGCATGCACGTGTACACATGAATTATACGCTCTCTTTGCGAGGGAAAACAAACACGATCACCCTCAACACCTTCTAGGTGTCTGAGGTTTATTTTCAATTTGGAGATCGGCTCCCAGCTAATATTATTTCCGCCTCTCTGTGAGCATGCATCGACGATTCTCTGTTCTGTCTGTCTGCCTGTCTGTCTGTCTGTCTGTCTGTCTGTCTCTTTCTCCATCCCTCTCTCTCTCCCTCTCTCTCTCCATCCCTCTCTCTCTCTCTCTCTCTCTCTCTCTCTCTCCCCTCTCTCTCTCTCTCTCTCTCTCTCTCTCTCTTAATATCCCCATCCATTTTTATCCTCCTCTACCATGTCTACCCTCTCTCTCTCTCTCTCTCTCTCTCTCTCTCTCTATTTCTTTCAATATCCCCATCCAACTTAATCTCTCTCTCTCCCTGGTAATACATCCAGTCTGGCGGGAGATGGAAGTGGAGATTGAGAATCTGTGATGGGGTGGAGGAGGAGGTGTAGTACTAGTAGTAGTAGTAGCAGCAGTAGTAGTAGTAGTAGTAGTAGTAGTAGTAGTAGTAATAGTAGTACATTAGGAGTAGTTAGTAGTACTAGTAGTAGTATAAGTAGTTAGTATAGTAGGAGTAGAAGTAGTAGTAAAAGTAAAAGTAGTAATTAATATTTTATGTAGTAGTAGTAGTAGTAGTAGTAGTAGTAGTAGTAGAAGTAGCAGTAGTAGTAGTAATGAAAAGAGAAATAAAGAAGTGTGTGTGTGTGTGTGTGTGTGTGTATTGATGAGGGGGGGGGGGCGGCTGTGGGTTTGGTGAATGGGCCCCACTGCCCCAAATATATCCCAAAGCGATCTTCAGAGTCTCTCGTTATGTTCACCCCTTCTATACACTCTCCCTGTGACAGATAAAAACAAAAACTACCCCTCACTGATGCAAAAAGATCTCATAATCGTCATTTTCTTTGCATTCAGAAAGTAAGTTTATTTCTTCTATTCGGTGTTCTTCAAATGATTCGATTAACACGGTCCGTTCCCACAGTATTAGTACTTCAAATTATTTTCACTGTTTGACGCCTTAGTGACGATTAGCCACGATCACTTATCACTGGGCCTCCCTTAATTAAATAAGCATGGTATCCCTATGGGATTGACAAATTATCATTTCATGTTTGCAAAAACGCGTTTGTTTGTGGCATGGCTCTCGAGTAATTGAGTTATTGATTGGCTCATTGGTTCTGCTTGCACAGTGAGGTAGGGAGTATAAGTACGCCACCAACATTTTCAAGGTTACGAACGTGAGGTGCGTTTGGTCGCAATAATTGACACAATTCCAAAAGGCGAGGCATGTTCCATTCTTAAAGATGGCCGTCCCATTTACAAGCATCTGCAAACTGCATGAAAGTTTGCACAGAAGTTTGCACATATTTAGCACGTATCTTTGGGATACCAACTGTGAAATTTTAAGGTCAGAGGTGCTATAACTCCCGTAGAATAAATGCAAATCTAACTAGTTTTCACTGAGATTTGATTCCAATTGATTGCCGACCGTTAACACAATTTGAAATTTGACTATTTGACTATTTTCGTGGTACGGAAAAAAAGTAAGCTCGATCAATTATTGAAGATTATTTCCTCAATACCGAATATTATGCTTTGTCGATTCCAGGGAAAGGTTCTTTCTCTCTCTCTCTCAAATGATGACAAAGGCAGGGAACTTTCAGAATTAGGTCTGCAAAAGGGACGGGCTGCCTTTAACCCTTAATTTATTTATTCACACAAGTAGTACACACAAATTCCACAGAGCACTTCATTTTCTGGCATAGAGGTGAACGAAAATCCACGCTTGGCAAAATTCAGGCTTTAGAAATGCGTGTTTGAGAGAACACTTACGAGTAATGATCAAGATAAATGCCAGACAATGCATGGATATATCCCCATTTATTAACGTTGAAACATGATTATTATCAGAAAATGCACACTTTTTTCAAATTTAGATTTGGGGGAAAATAAGAGGGAGACACTATACTTTGATTTATTCACGTGCTCTCTCATATGTTGACTGTTGTGCATTTTTTGTTATTGAAAATGTCACGGATATGCATCATCTTTACCCGTGCAGTTGATATACGTTTTTACGCACATGTTTTTACGAACATAATTCATTCCTTCATCAAAAACAGAACACGAGTAATTTATAGAATTGTGCAACACAAAATATATGGGAGAGCACCTCGCATGTGCCGTCACAGATATTTAATTTTTAAAAGATTATAACTTATCTTATCCTATGACGGCTTTTTGTCAAACATTCACTAATACAGTATGTTTCTTTCATGTCCCAGCTTTAATTAAAGGGAATATACTATACTGGGAAGATAAAATGCCTTCAAAAAGGTGATCGTGAGCAATCTTCTTGCTAAGGTTCTTAAATTCATGTATTGTCCATTTTAGAAACTTGCTGAAAGTTATTGCCCGAACAGTTTGAGGATCTGTGATTTAATCACTAATTACTCCAAATGTGGATCATTTCAGGGCAAACCACTTTCAGCAAATTTGAAAAATGGACAATGCATGAATTTAAGACCATTGGTAAGAAGGTTGCTGACGATCACCCTTTTGAAGGCTTTTTGTCTTCCCAGTACAGTATATACCCTTTAAGGGCAGCCTCCAGTGATGGTCATAGTCATAACAATCTCAAATTCTCTAATAACAGACGCAGATAACGCGTCTATGCCAAGGAAGAAAACAAACCACAATAGTTCGGTTATCATTTGATTCATTCCTATTCATGATTATTCTGGTAATAATATGGTTTCTGCAAAGAATTCACCCTGCGGTATTTGTAATCCTCAATGCGTTATGACTAATGCTACTTTCACACGGAATCGATTTGCCGCCACCGGTCGCCGACTGCACCTTGTTCATATGGTTTTAACGTTGCGGCAAAGTAATTGCCGCAACGGTAGCGATCTTAAAGGGATAGTTTACCCTGAAGATAAGTTGGTTTCAATAAAAGCAGAAGCATGAAAGAAACATATTATCATTAGTGCAGGTTTGACGAAAATCCGAAAGGTAAAGTTTTGATATTCTTAATTACTTCTTATACTTTGACGGATTTTCCTTAAATCTTCACTTATACTTATTTTCGATGTGTCTGCTTTTATTAAAACCAACTTAATTTTAGGGTGGACTATTCCTTTAACGTGGTTATCCCCTTCACTGGAGTACACGTTTAGTCTGAACAGCAGTAACGGGAATCCGCTGTAGTGTAAACGCACCCTATAGGTTTTTCCCGTTGCCTCAAAGCAACACCAGTCCTGCAGTCAGCCGCTTCACTAGAGAATGTACACTACAGCTCAAGTCCAGTTCAGCATTGAACATGATGCTCTTTAGGCTAGTGCATCGTGTTTCATGCTGAACTGGACAAAATATACCACAGTTTGAAACTACGGCTCCTTCCCTATCTTCCCTTTCCCTTTACCGATGCCAATTCCTTTGAGCTGTCGTGTATAGTCTGAACAGCCTAAACGGGAAATCGTTTGAGTGTGAATGGGACACCTCTTCAGTGTTGGTGCACCCTAAAGCCTGCAATCGGCTTTTCGTGTTGTTCATTGCAAACGTCAGATTACAAATGCTGAGCTGTCCGATGGCCTCCCCTAAACAAGCCTAAAGACATAGATGAACAAGGAAAGGTTTTTAGGCCATAGTACAAGAAGTGGCGAACCTGGTGCGCTGGAAACCAGAGCATGGCAAAAGAGGACCGGGAACTAAGGCCTGACCTGACATATCAACATGTGTTAAGACAAGACAGGACTGGACAGTGACAGAGACTATAGAGTGGAGAGCCAAGCATCGTGAATCGAGAACACCACTCAAGCGTTGTTCATGATCTGGGTCCCGTTGCATAAAACTTACCATTAATGTTAACTCTGTCATGAATGGTAACTACCATGGCAACATAGCTCAACAGCCAATCAAATTCAAGATTTCCATAGAAGTTGCAATTGATAGCAGAGTTACCATTAATTGTAAGTTTTATGCAACAGGGCCCTGGACGATAATCATGAGCATTTCAATTGAGGATGTCACTTCATCCTCCATCTCTCTCTGAATGACACTCGATGAAAGGTGGTTATTCGCCCGTGGGGTCATGATCAACACTGCCCTAGCGTGACAGAAGGAAGCAAATGACACATTACTCACATTCGAGTTAGTGGTGTTGAGATCATACCCTGCACATCTTACTTGTTGTGAAAGAAATATCAAGTCTGTTTCAAAATTGTACAGCATACCGTAACATGAAAATATCCTACGTGACTTGTTATTGCACTGATGTCGATGCACATGGCGGGTACAATTTGCTAATTCGTCAAGTAATAGCACATTCCACAGATAATTATTTTTGTCAAACGTGGTGGATACGGCAGAACATTTATTATACGCGTAACACAAAATCGAACCAGCTTCGCTTGTTAAATGGATAATTATGCCGTTATTCTCGAAATCGAATTGTTGCTTTTCGTCTAGACCAATCGTCTCCACGCTACAAGGTCAGAAATACGTGAAAACATGTATGAGGAGGAGCTCACCCAGAAGTAATTGCATTTTCTATCTGATTATTGCAAAGTGTGAATTGTGGGGGGGGGGGGGGGGCATATCGTTGCTTCTCATTTCGTATGGTTTGCTGAGAGGAGTGAAAGGTGGACGTGGCGAAGTAATTTTGTGGGGGGCTGCAAATCACTCTAGAAGTTTAGTCTCTCGTGACCGTTGGCATGACGACTGTGTAGTAAGCCAATGGGGATTTCAAGGCTTGGTCATATGAGGGTTAACCCTTCAGTCCGTTGACCCGAAAAATGAATCAGGAATGATTAGTCTACTGCAGCCAGACCCGTTTGTTGAATAATACCCAGCAGCTTGGTCCCACTGTCTGTATTCCTTGAAACTGCTTGTTACTGATTGCTCTACTGATTGACACACACACCATGGACCCCACGTAGGGTCCATGCACACACACACACACACACACACACACACACACACACACACACATTTTTACATATTCTTTAATTGATTTCATTCACATAATGAAATAAACAATTTCACTTTATAACTTAGAATTACAAATCAGTAAACGTAATATTTCTATTGATTCGATAAACACAATAAAGCATGTTATACCACTTGTATATGAATACAATATATATGTGGTATATTCTACCTGAATATGCAACTTATAAATCATATTCCTCTTAAATACAATACATGTAATAATCATAATGTACACACATAATCACACACACACACACTCACACACACATACACACACACACCTCATCTTTTCTTTATCCTCATTCTATTTTCATTTGTTTAATGTGTTCTCCTTCCGCTCTCATCATCTTCCGAGGTCTGTCAATCTCACCATCTCGCTCTTCCCTCAAGAAGTGCTAATAAACGTTTTCCTGATCCCCGCATCTTCTCTCTAGCTCCCTATCGATGTGATCCATGTGCATCTCTCTCCACCCCGTTCATATATCTCTCTCCCCATGTCTCTGCCGGTACATATCTCTCTCCAAACCGCCCCTTCTCTCTTTTCCTGTGTCCAATTCTCCCCTCCCCATCCTCGTTTCGACGGCACTCTCCCCCCCCCCCCCCCCCCCACCTTTTCATCATGTTTATATAGGGACAGAGAGGTCTCGTCAGAATATATTCTTATATCAGATGAAGAAAAAAAAAAGAACGATAGAATAAGATCCAACGATCGTAACAAGAGACGTTTTATTCTTATTTTTCGTGCCGAGCCGTGTATTCGCGATACCAAAATTGATCCTATAAGTTTACATCGTTAGTTTCCTTTTCCCCCAAGCCCAAAATAAATACCCGGGACTACACACTTGGCACGATCCGACATACCATTCATCGTGTCTTGTGGTGATGTATGGTGGTCAATCTGGAGGAAATCCGTAAGAAAATACTTGCACAGCGCAGACAGAACCAAGACGTGTGGGAAAATATGCACACGGCAAGTTTTGTGAATGGAAACCTAAGAATGATTACGTCCATAAAGCGTTTTTTTGTAAGGGACTGGTTTGTGATTAAGTCAGCTCGCACATGGACCTAGACATAGAAAAGTAAGTGGATATCGGCAGCAACTGCAGTGTCCCTAAGGATTATTTGCTGCGTTGGGGACACTAGCCACACCAGCCAATGAGAAATACTCTATATCTGTCGGTCCTGTGGTCCTGTACTGCGGACATCGGGGCGTACTAGTCTCAAATGATCCACGTTTGGAATAATTAATGATTATTAGTGAAATTATTTTTGATTTAATCACTAATTACGCCAAATGTGGATCATTTGAGAGCAAATAACTTTCAGCAAATTTCTAAAATGGACAATACATGAATTTGAGACCATTGGCAAGAAGATTGCTCACGAACACATTTTGAAGGCTTTTTTGTCTTCCCAGTACAGTATATGCTCTTTAAACAAAAGACCATTTTCACAGTAGATGAGCGAATAGTCTACTGCAGCCAGGTTATGGATTGTACAATTTTTCTTTTAAAAATATATTCGACAGCCTGGAAGCAAGTCTTACACAATGCGGGACACCATAAACTTGAATCCGGCATGCAGACGACGAACCTCCCATATTTCTTCCCATTTAAAAATCTCCTCTGGCAATGAATTACACCTCTGGTAATACGTAATGAGAGTGAAGACTGCTGCTTGGGTGTGTAACATGACTCTGACGGCAAATACGGCGCCAAATCTGACAAACCCACGGTCGAGGGCGTGAATGAACGACGGCAATTATTTGCCCAGCCTCGACGGTCACAAACTCGTCTGCGTGTGCGTTCCTGCGAATGACGTTTGTCAATAATCTGGGTGAACATGGTGAATCATGGGTGTGTGGTGGGAGGGGGAATGGGGGGGTGGTGGTGAGAAAGGGGGGGGGGGGCGGCACGGCGCGGCGCGGACATATGAATGGGTAAGGGTCGGTGGATGAGCTAGTGTTTGGAGTTCAAAGGGAGTATACTGTACTGGGGAGACAAAAAGGTCTACAAAAGATGATCGTGAGCAATCTTCTTGCCAATGGTCTTAAATGCATGTATTGTCCGTTTTAGAAACTGGCTGAAAGTTATGTGCCCTAAAACTATCCGCATTTGCAGTAATTAGTGATTAAATCACAAATCCTCAAATTGTTCGGGCTGAACATTTCAAGGATTTGTGAATTCATCACTAATTACTCAACATGTGGATCATATGAGGGCAAATAACTCTCAGCAAGTTTCTAAAATGGACAATACATGCATTTAAGACCATTGGCAAGAAGATTGCTCACGATCACCTTTTTAAGGCCCTTTTGTCTTCCCAGTACAGTATATTTCCTTTAAGCATGGGGGGGGGGGGGGGGGGGGGGGCGGCGGTTGACAGGAGGAGGGGGCGGGGAGACCAATTGCTTTAAATGTTACCGGGTTTCTTGATTATATTATATTACGCGATTATAATACAGTGGTGCACTATTTCCTCTGCTTGCATTATGTCACTATGAAACAATTTCATCACAATACAGAACGGTGTTAATTATTTCATTTTCCCCTTCTTTTCAAGACTGATGTCATGAAACGAGCCCCCTGAAATATAGTCTGCATAATCATAGCTTATAAGTAAAACTCCTTATGTAGCATAGGGGCTCCTTTGATTTTCAGGGGGGATCTTTTTTTGCACCGCGGGTTTATCAGCCTGGAACCCCCGTGTTCATTTTTCACTGGCTGATCCATATTGTTGAGTCACATTCTATTCGCCCGAATTCGCTTCCAACTCCGTGATTTGCTCGGTTCCGGCGGTGTACTTTGTGAATTTGTAGATATACGAAGCTAATCAATCGCTTGTAAAACGCAGACATAAGCCAAATATAGCTTTAAATCATGCTCACACGGACAACGCAACCATGACTAGGAGCAATGAGAAAATTGAATTGGAAATTGAATCGAAAGTCGGGCCACATTCTTGTGTGCCAAATTGTGTTTTTCTGCTGTTGTGTCCCAAGCCAACGCACACGGCCTGATACAAGGTATGATCCCCGAATTTGCTGAGAAATGGTTTCAATGTAGTTTCAGTGCGAGAGAACATGTTTCATGTTGCTATTGGCAAACTAAACCTGACTGATATATTCCTGGCGAGGTAACCATTCTTAACCACAACCCACCCCCGGATGGCCGGATATACCCAGCCTCAACCTCTGTCTGTCTGTCTATCTGTCTGTCTACCAATCTCCCCCCTCTCTCTCTCTTTCTCTCTTCTCTCTCTCTCTCTCTCTCTCTCTCTCTCTCTCTCTCCCCCTCCCTATTTCTCTCGCTCTCTGTATGTCTGTCTCCCCCCCCCCCCCTCTCTGAGCAATGCCCGAATCGTGGGCTGACAGGGACAAACGATAATGAATGTACACTATAATGCTTCAAACGTAAACATGTATAGTTTTCACTCGCCTTAAAAGATATGATTAGACCTCTTTTTTTTCTGTCTGGATCAGAAATGCCCATCAGCCAGGCCACTTTCCATGCGGTGGAAATATTTGGAAACAATACATCATTTCTGTGCTGTCTACATAATATATTATCAAACAGTAGCATCTCGGTTTCCTACATCATTAGTTCCATTCTTCCGTGGAAAGTATGCCGACTATAATTGAATCTATTATGTATATGTTTATAGAAGTTCTCTTTCTCCTCCTGACAGGGTCCTTCAAAACTCTGTTGAGAATGAGCGAACAAAAAAGCGTCGGCCCCCTTTCTTTGTGAAATTCTTGAATCGGCGGGGACGAACTGAGACGGAACTAGCAGAAACACATGCTGATGCAACCCATTCTCCCTGGACAACGTTATAATAAGCGGGGCTGTGCGTAGCCTAGGAAATAGGCTGTGAGGTGCATGGACACAACCCAGTCTGTCAACAACTATGTCTGGTAACACAGACTACGCCCTAAGGACGCCAACACTCCTCTGGCTTCTCCCGAGGATGAGATTGGGGCATAGTCTGTGTTACCAGACATAGTTGTTGACAGACTGGGTTGTGTCCATGCACCTCACAGCATAGTACTTAGGCTATGCAGTACGTAGCTTGGTTCCCAAACTGTAAAGAATTTCGAAAGGAGTCTGAATGCAGTAGACTATGGACCCTACATGAGTATACTTTAAAATTATTCTCTATTTCTTCTCGGCGATCTGGGAAAAAAGTATGATGTTAAAGTGCCTAGTCTCAGTACTAGACTGCATGTATACACTGAAATTTGTGTCACATTTTATCCTTTTAAAGGGATAATTCACTCTGATATTATGTTCGTTTCAATAAAAGCAGACACATAAAAGAAACATCAGTGAAGGTTTGATGAAAATCCGTCAAACGATCCGTGACGTCACGTGCTGGGTGCTCTCCCATATGTTTTGTATTTTTTTTTTCTTTAAAATATTTGCATCCTTTTATCTGTGCATTTGATACATCATCAGGAATACGTTTTTACACATATAGCTGCATGAAAAATAATAATTCCGTTGTCAAAAACAGAAAAAGGGCAATTTATGTAATTATATTGTACACAACATTATGGGAGAGCGCCTCGGACGTGACGTTACGAAATCGGTGTTTCAAAATTGTATAACTTTCTTTTCATTTGACCGATTTTCGTCAAACATTTACTAATTTGTTTGTTTATGTGTCTGCTTTTATTGAAATAAATATAATTTCAGGGTGAACTATCCTTTTAAAGAAGAACGTTTTTCACAAGGCTCTTGCGCTGTTCATAGAGGCTTATTTATTTATTTTTTTTGCAATGCGTGTCATCCACGTTGCTGCTCTTTACCCATGAGTGTAAATGAGTATACGTGGCTGGTCATGATGGAAGGGGGTAAACGATGGTGTAGTCTTGACTTACAGGGCATATACTGTACTGGGAAGACCAAAAAAGCCTTCAAAATGTAATTGTTAGCAATCTTCTTGCCAATGGTCTTAAATTCATGTATTGTCTATTTCAGAAGCTTGCTGAAAGTTATTTACCCTCAAATGATCTACATTTAGAGTAACGAGTGATTAAATCACAAATCCTCAAAATGTTCGGCCCGAACATTTTGAGGATTTAATCATCAATCATTAAATACTACATATGTGGATCATTTGAGGGCAAATAACTTTCAGCAAGTTTCTAAAATGGACAATACATGAATTTAAGACCATTGGCAAGAAGATTGCTAACAATTACATTTTGAAGGCTTTTTTGCCTTCCCAGTGCAGTATATGCCCTTTAATAGCCCCGATGTTCGTTCTCACGCAATGCATGCTCCCGCAGGAGTGAAGATGATGCACATAAGTGTATGCATGATACTGTATCACGTGCCCAGGATAATTTACTATTCACTCACCCATGCCTAGGACTTGCCATGGGACATATCAATTTTTCAACTTTCGCCATGTTTAGAATACAGTCACGCATTTTACATAATTGAATTTAAGCATTCCTTATACATGTACAGGATTCCAGTCTAGAAGAAAGCACACTGACATTCCTCTCAATGTAATAGACATCATGTATAGCAAGATACCCGGCTAAACATGGCGAATGATGCACTCTTCCCATCACCATCGCGACCATCCTCCTCCTCCTCCTCCTCCAAATATTTCACCGGATGTCGTCGGGCCAGCAAAAGCTAGCGTCAAGGTTACAGCAGCTGCGAGCCGCCTGACATTGGCCAAGACACATTAATGGGATTGTAAGCTGTTCTTATTACCTTTTCTCTGCCATCTTCATCACCGTATTTTACCCCCTTTCTGTGTCTCTGAGGGGCTGATGGCATATGCAGAGGGCGTCTTAATAAGCATGATCAGCCGCTCGTGCCTTCGCCGTATTTGGCAATACTTGTTTCCCAAATAGTATGCACACACCCTTGGAAACAAAAAAACGTTATGTTTGAAGATGCGACTCTTGAAGTCATTAAAGGGCATATACTGTACTGGGAAGACAAAAAAGCCTTCAAAATGTAATTGTTAGCAATCTTCTTGCCAATGGTCTGAAACTCATGTATTGTCTATTTTAGAAGCTTGCTGAAAGTTATTTGCCCTCAAATGATCCACAAATGGAGTGATTAATGATTAATGATTTGTGATTTATTCACTCATTACTCCAAATGTAGATCATTTTGGTTTCAATAACAGCAGACACGTGAAAGAAAACTATTCGTGGAGGTTTGATGAAAATCCGTCAAAGGATGACAAAGTTATGATCTGTTAAAATTTATTTTGTGACGTCACGTGCGAGGTACTCTCCCAGTACACATTTTTTTTTCTCGCAAATATGCATTTATATGCAGATAAGCATCCTTTTACTTGTGCATTTGATACATCATTAGAAATACGTCTTTATGAAAAAAAAAAATAATGCCGTTGTCACAAAAAATAACAATTTATGGAATTATTTTGTACACAACATATTGGAGAGCTCCTCGCACGTAACGTCACAGAAACAAAATAGTAAAAGATCATAACTTTTTTATCCTTTGACGGATTTTCATAAAACCATCACTAAAATGTTTCTTGTATACGTTCCCTCTCTCCCTTGAATACAGGGTAGCCCATTTTGCAAAAGTCATGAAACTCGGCAGGAATCAGCAGCATGTCATACCTTTAAAGACAGCCCGTCCCTTTTTCAGATCACCACAAAACGATCGAAACATTGGCAAAACATATAGAGAAGTGTGAGCAAGCTCTATATTCACAATTTGAAACTGATACGTAGTGTAAAATTCAAATAATGCACGTAAACAACGTCTGATTAATAGTCTTTACCTCAGGCTCTTAACAGTTTGTGATGAAATATCTACTTTATTGATTGATCTGTTTATTAAATTATAAAACGCATTATGAAAAATTTGTTCTATGGGAGGAATCATTTCCAAAGTTTGGTAGTTACTCATAAAATTAGGATTTCACACACGCATAATAACCACATAGATACTGTAACAAAGACTAATACTTTTTTCGTAGTACGAAAAAAGTCTGTTTGAAATTTAACGGCTGAAATTCTTTACATATACAGAAAGCTTCAACATGCTATATTCTTAGAAATGGTCTTGAATCACACTTTCTTCAATTTACGATCGTGATAGACGATTTCACATTTTAAGGTTGCAAAAGGGACGGACAATCTTTAACGTGGATGAAATCTCACAGTCGAAGATTTACGAACCGTTTCAGGAAAAGTGAAAACTGTCCCTGTTTACGTTTGAAACGCACCGACCATTAAGGTCTACATTCATATACCTTATCGCAACACCCGTCAGTGTGCGGTGCGTAAAGCCGTGATGTATACAACATTGCGTATTGTAGGCTCCGTGCTGTAGGTTGTAGGTTTCTACCGACCCGTCCAAAACTTACTCGAAATCTAGCAATCAATATGATTCTGCTCAAAGTCAGTGTCCACTTCTATAATTGAGACTGAAGCTTTTAGACATCATTTTATTCCATTTTCCGTATGTTTTACCGCCAAAAAAATGTTTTGACATTCACACATGACTTCAAACACAGAGTAGCTTATTAGCAAGAATCGCGAAACTCGGCAAAAATAAGCAGTAGACCCTAATGATAACGTGTATTAAATCTCTCATCCATAGCTTCACAAATCTGTTCAGGAAATGTGAAAGACTATCATAGTTTACTTTTGAAGCAGTCCGACCTGGGTCTATATTCACGTACCGTATTGGAACGCTCGGTGTATTGGTCGCCGCATCACTGTTCTGACTGTGCGGTCCGAACAGCCATTTTGTGCGCTAATTAATGTGTATGGCGGTCTTCGGTACCGTACGATATTGTATTATTGGGAGGAAAGTTTTCAAATAGTATTGTCTATCATTTTCCGTGTTTTTTGCAAACTTTTATTTGTTTGACTTGCACAAAGGCTAGCCTGTCCTTAATACCTCATTCCATCTTTATGCAGTCTCTGTCTCTCCCTCCCTCCCCCGTCTCTCCCCCCCCCCCCCCCCTCTCTCTCTGGAGTGCGTTGTTTTTTCTTTCTCCCTCTCTCTCTTCGCCCCACACCACCCCTGCCTGGACAATGGTGGCTGTCATCCATCCCTAGCTTCCCATTATGGCAAGCCCACTCTCATGAATCTCATGTTCAATGGTTGGTGACAACATGGACCCTACATGGTGACAACTCGCAACATTTGGGAGAGGAGCCAACGGAATGTTCGCTGGAAAAAAAACAGGAGGTACTTATCATCCAGTTTTCATAGTTCACTTTGAGCTGACCTCTCTCTCTCTCTCTCTCTCTCTCTCTCTCTCTCTCCCTCTTTCTCTGCAATATTCCTTGTTGTCATCCTGATACGGTGTATATCTTTCTCTCATCTCCTCTCTCTCAATCCCCCTCTCTCAATCCCCCCTATCTCTCTATCTCTCCCTCTCTCTTGCCCTTTTTATAGTGCGCTCAGACTTACCCCGCTTCAGAAGCGGGGTAACTTTAGCTCGGGGTAAGTCCTTTTAAACTGCTTTTTTCGACCACCCATGACGGGAGCGAGACCGCACTAGTTGCCGTGGTAACGTACTGCCCCATCAGCCGTCCTTCACGCGAGCGCGCCCGCGCCCCATCTCAACTGTGCTTCCCG
Organism: Arbacia lixula; assembly: GCA_963669155.1. Classification (NCBI taxonomy): domain Eukaryota; kingdom Metazoa; phylum Echinodermata; class Echinoidea; order Arbacioida; family Arbaciidae; genus Arbacia; species Arbacia lixula. Next base: position 14,996,741 of record OZ022597.1, read on the forward strand.
CGAGTGCAAAAATTGTATACGTGCACTCGCATTCGCACATGCTCCGTGTGTTCCACCGTGAAGTTCATCATCTACCGATCCTCGTGTTTCACTTTTGGTTTTTGTATTACTCGACTTGCGCGAAGTTGGAGCATGAATAGCTCCTCATCGCTCTCCCACTTCTTTCCTCTCGATGTTTTATCATCTTTCGACATGCTTTCCGTGCGGATTTTCCTTCTTCTTTTTTTTTTATCTCGGCTGAAAGAGAATACAGTACACGGCACACACAGAGCTAGCGTGAGGAGGCGCGAATGTTTACAGCTATAGCGTGCTTTGCGCTTGTACGTGGGTAACCCGGAAACGGAAGCGGCATACATATACCGCACAGTCCGCACTTCCAGTTCATGGGTCACTGATTTTAGTCCGCGCTAAGTCGAGAGACCTTTTATAGTGACGTTAGCTCGGTTCTGATCCGGACCTGATGCGGACCTGACCCTCCTCTCAGCTAGGACTAACTTTAGCTCGGGCTAAATATTTTTCGACCTTTTATAGTGAGAGTTACCCCGGATCAGGTCCGGACCTGATCCGGGGTAACTCTCACTATAAAAGGGGTATCTCTCTCCCCCCCCCCCCCCCCTCTCTCTCTCTCTCTCTCTCTCTCTCCCTCCCTCCTTCCTTTCTCTCTCTCTCTCTCTCTCTCTCTCTCTCCCTCCCTCCTTCCCCTCTCTCTCTCTCTCTCTCTCTCTCTCTCTCTTTCTTTCTCCATGCCCCCGCCCACCCATCTCTCCTTCATCCATTTCCTTCCCCCCGGTTACTTTTCTTTCACCCTCCCCCCGCCCCCCACCTTCCCTCCCTCTCTCTCTCTCTCTCTCTCTCTCTCTCTCCTTCTTTCTCGTGAACATCTTGCCACAACATGACCCTTTCAGTATCAAGTGTCATACGAGGTCAGATGTCAAGTTGAAATTGATATTTTTTCGCTCGACTCTAACATTGACAATCAAAAAAGTAAAAGTTGCAGGTTGCCTCCAGCTCCTACACTCATGGGAAACCAGGCAAATTGTCGAAAGGTAATACCATACATGCCATTCGGATGTGTTTTTTTTTTTTAAGTTGCATGCTATTGGTGATATCATGGACCCTACACAATGTATTGTGTATGTTGATGATACTTTTTAGATTAGGCATGGCAATTAGGTCGCACAGGTTTGGTCATGTATTAATGGGAGGAGAGTAGTAATGATCATCTCAATAATTTATAGCAAAAAGTCTCAATACAACTGGGCAAATTTATGCTAATAAACATTTAGGAATAATCATTATTTTAAATGTTGTTGTCTTCATTATGACGTGATTGTATGAAAGAGGCTATAAAAGCAATACCAACATAAATGTGTGAATTGGTTTTATGAGTGGCGTATTGGATATAGAAGTAAAACAGCAAGTTGCATTACATAATGTTACCAACATCAGATGAGGTCTATAAGGCGGAGATATTCGATTCACATTTTTTAGTCCGACTCTGATGATAATGATCAGATAATTTAGTATCTATATAGCGCCTAACATGAAATAGTATCGTCCCAAAGTGCTCGACCATAGTATTACCCCAGTCATTGGGTGTTGGTAAGTCTTCGTTACACCTGTTCCATCGCATGGGGTATTGTAGCATGATGATATATGATAATGTATAATACAAGCTGTAAATTAGGGTCTAGTGGGTTGAAGACTAGTAGCTTTCCCCTCCGCCTCTCGAGGCCTTCTCCCCTTTTCCCAGCGTCGGATATTAAGAGTGCTTAGGTTACTACAACCAGACTTGATTATCCCCTCAAAAATCACAGCAACAGGTGTTTTTTTTTGTTCATGCACGCAATGGCCAACGTATCAAACTATCCAGAAACGTTTCTTCACAGAATAATTAAGGAGGTGTATGTGTTGTACAGATTGTCGTTCTCACGCCCCTATGACGGATTTCCGGACAATGGTGTATACATTTGTTTCTGTATGTGTTGTGTACATATATGTCATCTTTTTAAAGATTGTACATACATGCTACTTGTTTTCATGTAATGGAAATGAAAGGTCGATTCAATTCAATTCATCCCATATCACGGCAGATTGCCTGGCACACAAAGGGGTGAAGATGGTTTGTTTAGGGTCAAAGTGCCTCTTGCGGACTCTTCGAAGACCTATTTCTGGCTGTAACCTTTCTGGGATCTGACCATCACTCCGCCTTCCATCATCAAAATCATTTGGCACCCGTTGCGGCCCGATCATTCGAAAGCCAGGCTAATCATGCCTATGAATAGACTGGGATGCGGCGGCTGCTCTTGATGGTTGTCATGGTTGCTTGGCAACGGGAGATAGAAGAGGAATGAGATGAGGAGATGGGATGCATGAGAGGTGTAGAAGGGGTTGAGTGGGGGAGGGGGAGGGGAGATCGGGAGAGGAAAAGCGGGAGAAGGAAAGATGAAGAGTATTGGAAGAAGCAAGGGACTGATGGCTCATTTGCCGACCGAATCGCAGTTCGGAAAAAAAAACGAACATGTCGAATTTGGGCCGACTTCAAAACTCCATTCGTACTGGAAAATGATTGAGGGGATGAGGAGACGAAGGAGAGATGGAAGAGTGATGAGACGGAATGGGAGGAGAGAGAAAAGGAGAGGGGCAAATAAGGAGGCTGAAGACAGAAGCGGGCTTGAGGGGATGAGAAGAAAAGGGAGGGGTGAGGGAAGCGCGATGAGATGAAGGAGTAGGGGGAGACGAGGAATAGGATGGGGATGTAGGCGAAAGGTAAGCGTGGGTAATGGATATAGAAGCGAAGAACGAAAACGGGTCGGAGTAGAGCAGCGATGAAAAAATGGAAAGAGAAAGAAACAAGTCATTTTGACGATGTATACGATACATCTGCATGACGGAGAGAATGTGGATACATAAATTGAAGAAGTAATCGTCAATAATGGAGCTAGTGGGGGCGGGGGGCACAGATTAAAGGGAATGATGATACAAAAGGGAGAAGGATGTGAGCGAAACAGAGCGAAGAAGAGCATAGAGCAGACGGGCTGAAATGAAGACAGAAGAAGAAGAAGAAGAAGAAGAAGAAGAAGAAGAAGAAGAAGAAGAAGAAGAAGAAGGGAAAGACGAAGAATCTCTGAAGATGATGGATGGGAGTTGGCGGAGGAATTATAGGAGGAAACCGTGAGGATGATTAGTAATTAAGGTAAGGGGGACAAGGGAAGGAGAGAAGAGAGAAGAAGAGAGAAAGGATTCAGACTGGAGAATGAACATGGTGACGTCATTCCGCTCCAGATAAAATGTTACTCTACGTGATGAATGCGTATAACTGGAGTAAATATACATCCATGGCACATAAACAGTTAAAGGGAATATACTGTAATGGGAAGACAAAACAGCCTTTAAACAGGTGATCGTGAGCAATCGTGTTGCCAATTAATGGTCTTAAATTCATGTATTGTCCATTTTAGAAACTTGCTGAAAGATATTTGCCCTCAAATGATCCACATTTGGAGTTATAAGTGACTAATTCACAAATTCTCGGCCCGCACATTTTGAGGATTTGTGATGCAGTCATTTATTGCTTCCAATGTGGATCATTTGAGGCCAAAGAACATGAATAACTTTCGGCAAGTTTCTAAAACCAGGGATATGTTATGGAAGGATATGAAACAACATTCTTTCTTTGAGCCCATGCGTGGCACCGCCGAAAAATTGCGTGGTCTCAGCATGTGCTTTTCACGTGTTTTAACAATAACGAACACGATTGCCTAGCAACGGTTTCTCAGAGAGAACAAAAGAAATGTAGAGTCTTATTTCGCTTGTCCACTTCTGTTGGATTGCATCAATACTTTTGTGAGGAAAAGCGATATCAGCGAACAAAAATAAACAGTTTTTTAAAGTAAAATATCTCATTTGCACGCAAATTCACGCAAACTCTGTTAATGAAAATAAGCAGCTTAATATATGATTTTGATAATGATTGAATCCGACATTTCCGGAAATCTCCGGAAAGTGAAGAAATTTGTTAATTATGCAAGTAAGAATATTATCTTATATCTCCGTTTGTGCATCATCCAACAATTATTTAGAAGAAAAACGAATACAGGATCTTTAGAGGTGTTGCCCCTTAACTTTCTTGAAAATTACAAAAAAAATGTGATAAGAAACACAGCTTCGAGAAACAAAACAGGCAATTAAAGATACTGCTTTCCAAGTTGACGATAGCAAAATGACGGTGCCGCGCATGGGACTTCAAAGCATTGCAGTGATTGTGGAATGCTTTTGACATTCATTAGCACGCTTTAGTATCCATACAGATGTTTGAATATATTATGGTTGAGTTGTCCCTCCTTCCTAACACATCCCTGCTAAAACGGACAATACATGAATTTAAGACCATTGACAAAATGAATACTCATGATCACATTTTAAAGGGGTTTTTTGTCTTCCCAGTACAAAATTATGTCCTTTAAACGGAGAACCAGCACGAGAGGAAGAGACAGTCAGACAAAGGGGGACATACGCGGAGAGGACAGAAGGGAGACAGAGAGATAACAAGATGGGGGAAGATTCAGGAAGAGCACCCGCCGAAAGAGGCGAGCTGGTCTGACATCGGCGCCTTCTAATACCTCGAAACAAACACGACGATTTGCCCAATTTATAATCGAGGAATGTGCTCTTCCTTCTACGTCACGGCGACGATATTTTGGAGTGACTCTATTTTCTAGTCTAGTTAGTGCATGTAGCCTTAGCTCAAGGCTTTTTAGTGTCGCTCGACATGCACAAGCATGTAATGGTGACGTAACTCATCCTGAATTAAATATATGCCGTGGTATGCCTATGTTTTATGCATTTTATGTATCACTTGATGCAAATGTTCCGTCAGCTATCCCGGGTTTAAAACAGACAAGTAACTTTCAGCATGATCCATGCTTTCAGCATGCATCGAGAAACTCGCCATCGGCAAATGTACATGAGCGTTAAACCGCAGTCTTAGACTAATAGACTTACGTGGGCTTTTGATATTTCTGTCATTAGGTTTTGTGAAAATGCTGAACATTGAAGAACATTAGTTCATACCTCAAACGGGATGTTGTGTGTGTGTGTGGGGGGGGGGGGGGGGGTGGGGGGCTCAGAAGAAGTATTGACCAACGTTTGCCTGTGAATGAGGCTAGTTCAATTTCGCATTCGCACATTGGAGATTAGGTTTTATGACCAGCCGTCACGCAGGGCAGCATCGACGCTGATCCGCGGCATTACGCGAATCCGCGTAGAGTGACGCGCGTCAAACTTAACAAGATCTCCTCATCTGCATGCGTATTACGTGGGATTGACTGGATCGTGAGGCTAAAAGTTAATGAGTGGTAATGCGACCACCTGCCCCTGTGAAAGTGCAGGCAGTTTAGATTTGTTTGGGGCCTTGTATTGTTGGCGGCTTTTCAAGAGTGTGGAGAATGTTAGCCTTGCTTCCAGTCTGCTGGGTATTTTCAATCCAAACTACAATGGCTGCTGGAGACTTATTATTATCAATTCCTTCTCCGGCTCCGACACCGAGGGGAAAGGAAGAGAATAAAAGAGTGACTAGTCTTACGAGTACTTGACTTTTATTGTCTCGCCTAAACGAAGTTCGGTAGAGACCTAGTAATCACTTTTCCTGGTGGTGTGTTGGTCTATTAGTCTGTTAGTCTGTTGGTCTGTTACAAAAAAGTGTTTTTGTTTAACTTGCTCTCATTTGTTTATTTCTGCATCAATTGTGATCACACTTGGTAGAAATGATCCTTGGGTAATACCACATGTGTCTTCATGAGGATGATGAGGTCAAAGGTCATCTAGGCACTATTTTAAATATTTGAAAAACAACTTAGCACTGTTAATTGATTACGAAATCAGGCGAGACTCGTGGTTCGCGAACCAAATTGTTTTAAAAGTTTGAATTAGCCATACAGCCTGTTAGCCGGGCTCGGAGAATGCAGCTGGCTGGCGGAATGGACAAGAAGTGCGAATCGAGAGATAAAATGAACGGAAAGACACGAAAGAAAAGGAAGGGTTTGTTTGTTTTTACACGTGTTAACCGAAAAGTTGGTTATGTTCGGGAAAAAAAATAGATAAGAAAAAAAACAGGGAAAGAAGGAGGAAGATAGATAAGCAGTCTGACTGACTGGTTAGCAGAGCAATTAACGGATAGTTCACTCTGAAATTAAGTTGGTTTTCATGAAAGCAGAAACATGAAAGAAACATATCAGTGAAGGTTTGACGAAAATCCGTCAAAGGATAAGAGAGTTATGATCATTTGATGATTCGATTTTGTGACGTCACATGCGCGCTACTCTCCCATAAGTTGTGTGCAGTATAATTACATAAATGGATTTTTTTTTTCTGTTTTTGGCAACGGAATGATTTTTTTTCCATACAGGTGTGTGTGTAAAAACGTATTTCCGATGATGTATCAAATACACAGGTGAAATGCTATGAATCTTTTTTAAGAAAATGCATTTTCGAAAAAAAAAAGATATGGGAGAGCACCTCGCACGTGACGTCACAATATCAAAACTTTAAAAAAAAATATTGAATATTAAATAACTGAAAGTGCACAATAGCCTGCCCTGTAAGCGAGACTAAGTGCTGTACAGCAGTTAAAAAGCTTGTAGGGATAGCACAATCTTGATTACATTCAGTAATTATCGAGTTTATTTTTACAGATCCTGGTGAATTATCCCCGTCGTCACCCTCTCGTTTAACAACTCGCCGACAGTTTATGTCCCGGATATCATATTTGGGTAAATGTTATTCTTATGTGCTCACGATGGAACATTCCACGCGTGTTATTTCACGTAGGCGGGAATTCCCCCATCTCCAAGGAGGGACCCATCCGCCGCGTGATAAATCACTCCGCCGAATCTAGCCTATGTTCCATGCTTACAGAAAGCGTGGTGTGTTTCTCACCCGTTCAATTCAGTCACAGTTGAGTTTGTATTTATAGACTAAAAACAATATCATCATCCGTTGTGACACCGTGCAGCTGAGAGAGCGAGGGGGAGGGAGGGACGGAGAGAGAGAGGGGGGGGGGGGGGAGGGGGGGGGGGAGAAAGGGAGGGAGATAGAGAGAGAGAAAGGGAGGGAGAGAGATAGAGAAAGTGAGGGAGGGAAGGAGGGGGAGACAGATAGGTAAAGAGAAAAAAAATTACAGCAAACAGAAAGGAGAGAGACGAATTGGCGATGCATAATCACAGAGAGATGGAAGGAGAAGAAGATAGAGATGGTGAGTAGATTGAAAGAGAGAGAGAGAGAGGGGGGGGGGGTAGTCTGCCTGCAATGTAGAGAAATAAATAACCCGCGGCATAGAGCCTAGGCTAGGTGTACATGTGTGTTTGCGCGCATTCGCAATGGTCTGTTTGCCTTTGCCAACACTACTCGATGTCTCTAGTGGACGGGCAAGGAAAATATATTTTCTGGAACAGAATGATGACGGATGACTGTTGAAACATCGCCAGGAAAAGACAGCAAATAACTAGAATTCGACGCCGAGGATCCTCACCCACAAACGCTCTTAATCCCTCGCCTCCGAAACGTTAGTATACCATGTGGGTTTTTCAGCTCATGAGACTAGAGGACTTCATGACACAAGCGCGCGTGCGTAAAGGCGATGCACGGATGCGTGATGTCACCATGGGAACGGGATGAACATTTGGTGATGCTGGTAGGAAGAGATCGCGCCATTAATCAATATTCAGATAACGCTGGGAGGAATGGTCTTGGATGTTGGGTTACAGAGAATCTCCAGGACCCTCGTGAGATATTTCTCTCGGGAGTGGAAGGAGGGATGCGAGTGTCGGGCTTCCAGGCGATTGGATATTTCTATAGTCGTGGGCCCTGTTGCATGAAACTTACGATTGATGATAACTTTGCTCCCAATGGCATTTTCTATGGAAACTTTGAATTTGATTGGTTTTCAAGCGATGTTACTATAGTAGTTACCATTGATGGCAGAGTTACCATTAATGGTAAGTTTTATGCAACAGGGCCCTGGAAAAAACAGCTCTAGAGGAATTGATACTTCGGTTACAGTTCTATATTCCGATGGTTCGTTTATTCCAAAGGTTCGTAATTCCGAAACACGTTAATTACCTATATCTCGATGCTCGTTAGTCCAAAAACGAAAAAGGGTTCGTTAATCCGAGCATTTGTCGCGTAACGTTCGGAATAACGAACCTTCGGAATAACGAGTGTTTTCCGGTACGTCATTGGACACGTGTACTATCATGACTATAGAGTGTGTGGGTGAATTTTGAAAAGCAATTGAAACACGTGGTTAAGAGTTGCAGGGCGCGACCAAAATGGTTAGTTTTTGCGATTTCGGGCCACAAAATTGCTCTAAATTCACGTATCAACCTCATTAAAAACATGTTTTCCATGGACTCTTGCTTCTCACACTTTTACAGAACGGCTGGCGATTTGTTAAAGGTACCTCCTGCTCACTCAAGCCTTGTGCTTTTTGGGGAGGTCTCCGGCATCTGTACTTTTTCCTCAAGTGTATTATTATTTTGTATTTTGATCTTTTTACTTTGAAAAAAAGAAAGGGCCGATTTCCACTGTACAGTAATCGTAAGATGATGATATGCACTGTTATGGCAAGATCGTTCTCCTTCGGTCAAGGGTCAGTTCTAGTTCCATTTCCTGAAATTTTCAGGACTGTATTATTATGTATGAAGTGATTCCTTCTGGTATTTCTCATCTAAAAGAATGTCAAAAGTTTGAATATTAAAGGGTATAATTCGAAGTTTTACCCCCCCCCCAAAAAAAAAAAAAAAAAAGAAAAAAAAGAAAAAAAAAGATAATAATAATAATAATTTCAGTAATACTTAATAAAATAATAAATGAAATGAAATAAAATAAAAATAAATAAATAAATATGATAATGCCTAAATATAGTTGCAATCACCGCAATATATCAGATATGGGAAGATATACATGTATGTATATCTATATAAAAACATGTGAACATATAAGAAACATAGAAATAATATAACATCACCTTGAAATCAAATGAGAGTAAATCCAGCGTCTTGACGGCAGAACTGTTCTTGCGTGTTTACTGGTCCCAGTACCGTACACTTTAAAGGGAATAATTATACTGTACTGGGAAGAACAAAATTCATACAAACGGTGATTGTGAGCATTCTTCATGCCAATGGTCTTAAATTCATACATTGTCCATTTTAGAAACTTGCTGAAAGTTATTTGCCCGCATATGATCCACATTTGGAGTAATTAATGATTAAATCACAAAGCCTCACATTGTTCGGGCCGAACATTTCGATGATTTGTGATTTAATCACTAATAACTCCAAACGCGGATACCTTTTGAGCAAATAACTTTCAGCAAGATTCTAAATTGGACAATACATGAATTTAAGACCATTGGCAACAAGATTGCTCACGATCACCTTTTGTATGAATTTTTGTCTTCCCAGGACAGTATACTCCTTTTAACATCCTCATTTTTGAATTGCTTTCATCTGTTTTGCGGTGCCCAGTGACTATGAGCCGTGTCATGGGCGATTTTCCGCCATGGCATTGTGGTAGTGATGCGACCTGACAACATATGCAATATGCCAGTAATCATACATGAAATTCCTTAGTCTCCCTTCAAGGCCAGTGGTCATACTTCTCACATCTCGTAGAAATATTGTTTTGATATATTGTAAGCCTACCAGTTTGACCTCCTGAGTTTTCTCAAACAATGTCAAAGGCAAAGAGTAGTAGTATGATGCGGGTGCCGCAAACCGGCCCCCTTGTTTTCTTATGAATATTTTCATATCAAGATAAACAGGTAAAATGCTGAAATGTCACTCACAAATCAGCAAAATTCTCCTCTTGAAAAAAAATATTTTTGGATTGAAGATCAACGATAAACTTTCGGAGAATATCGTTCAGTAAAACGTCGCACATTCACATCACTGAACCTTGAAACCGGCCCCTACCAATAATGTGCGATATCTCTGTTAATCTGATGAGCACAGTGCCGATTTTTTCACAGTTATTGCGTCTCGATCATGCTCGTTCCAGTGTAGTGAAAAATTGACGGGAAAGTTTCGGCGATCGACGAGAAAATCACGTAAGTACGAACGTAAGTTTAAAAATTGAGATATTTCGAACGAAAATGTGCAATTGTCAACTATGTGTACATTTTGTTTAATTTTTCTTCCGAAAATCGTGCATTTTTTTTTCTAATGCGTGAATACACAATAAATTGCGCGTCCAACCTTCGATAACGCGCACTGAGCAGAAACGACCCCCCCCCCCCCCCCCACCGCTCCCTGTCAAAACCAGCTCACAAAAAGCCCAGTCATTATCATGATTATAATAAACAAATAATGACAATTATAGGAGGCTAGGCTGTCACCTGTCTGTTTTTAAGTTGTATCGTTCCTGATTTCTTTGCCACGTTTGTGCGTCCATCAAATACACTTTAACATATGGGATCAGAGAGAGAATTGTTGTAAATCATTCATTTGTGACTAGAAGAAGAGTACAATGAATCTGCATTAATTAAAGGGGAAGTTCACCCTGAAATTATTTTGGTTTCAATAAAAAGAGACAAATGAAAGAAATATATGAGTGAAGGTTTGACGAAAATCGGTCAAAGGAAAAGAAAGTTATTTGATTTTAAAGTTTTGATTTTGTGACGTCACATGCGAGGTGCTCTCCCATATGTTGTGTATATTTTTTTTTCGAAAATGTGCATTTTCTCACAAAGATATGCATCCTTTTACTCGTGCATTTGATACATTATTAGAAATACGTTTTTACACACATACCTGTACAAAAAAAAATCATTCAGTTGTCAAAAACAGGGAAAAAAGCAATTTATCGACTTATTTTGTACACAACATATGGGAGAGCAGCTCGCACGTGACGTCACAAAATCAAAAATTTAAAATCACATAACTTTCTTTTCCTTTGACCGATTTTCGTCAAACCTTCACTCATATGTTTCTTTCATTTGTCTCTTTTTATTGAAACCAAAATAATTTCAGGGTGAACCTCCCCTTTAAACGGCTGATGGCACTCCGTACAACATACTTGGCGTAACTACTATCGTAACAATAACGTCAATGCACGACGTTCATTGGCTATATCCATGTCAGTTACAATTATCAGTTACACTAATATGAATATAATGGAGGATGCTGATGTGAAGGCTAGTCCCGCTGTCTAGGATGGATTCTAATTATGGCCGTTTCATCTTTGAGGTTTTCTAGTCGCTCGTTTGGCATGCTTGGTGAAACATGACAGGCCGTATCAGTGCATTCAGGCACGGTACGGGAGATGCGCAATATCGACATTTTTTTTTTTTTAATTTCTTCGCTTTACGTTTGCTTGCGATGCTCGATCAGTTATGATCGGTGGCGGTGGTATTAGACGACTTTTAAAGGGGCGCCCCTGTCTTGACGTAGAGTTGAATTCAGTACAATATAACTGATAGCACATTACAGTAGCCTGGTTAATCATTGCAGTTTAAGATATTTCACATATTGCACATGAACTTTGGTGATAGAGCAATGTAATGTTTGAACTGCATAGTGACGTCGAAGGACCACCTTGTAAGATGGAACATTGTTTTTAATACATCATATTTGAAATTAGATTTTGGTTTGTCCTTTCCAGTCAGCAAACGATTGGTACATGTGTAACCTCTTATCGCCATCACCAGGCGCCGTCTTTTGAAGTGAAGGTTGCGTGTAACATGCGATATCTTTCAAGCAGCTAGCGTCTGTGAAGGAGACTAACTGTAGCCACCCTGGGGAAATCATGCATTCTTCGTAAACCGCAAGTACTCGGCGGCACGCGCCGCGCGCCGCTGCGCGTGGATTGTACTATTTCAACTCTGGGGGGTTACGAAGCTAACCACACAATATCAAAGTCGGTGTTATCGATCTGAGATTCTACTTAGGAGATCCTGCTGCGACTTGATGGGATTTTATGTCAACGAGGTGAGGTCAGGCATGTTTTTCAAGCATAAAGCACGATTTCGTAGAAAGTGTGCCATTGTGTTCGTGGGACAATGAGGAAGAAATGGTATTTCTTTGATCTCGGAAGCCGTGCAAACGAGTTGGGAGTCCAAACTCCATTCATGCCAAATATAGTAGGCACGGGGTATTCTAAATATGGTCGCATGGATGACGATTAATGCGACCTTAAACAGCACGATGCCTCGCGTGCACGAGTCCGATGTATTCCTCGGCCAATCTCCATTTCCACCAAGGAGAGATGTCGATTGCCCCCCCCCCCCCCCCTTCCTCTCACTTAATGTTTACGTAATGGCATGCTGCGTCATACGCCAAGGCAGACAATATTGACTCAATGTCAGGGGGGCATTTCATCAAAGGACTTGTCGGACGTTTTATCCGACAAAGTGTTATAAGCTACTGAAATGCTTGCATCTTATTGGCCGAGAGCAAACTTGTCGGATAAAATATTCGACAAGTCCTTTGATGAAATGCCCCCCAGAATTGAATTTCGTACAAGACTCGACTGCTCTCATGTAGGCATGCGGCCAGTAAGACCCGTGAATGAGGGGCGGGAAAAGGATACCGCCTACTCCGCTCCGCCCCCCCCCCTCCCCCTACCCCTTCCACACACACCCCACTCCATCCTATTCCTCATCCACTCGAAAAAAAGCAAATTTTATCCTGAGAGAAATAGGGAGGAAAGGGAAAGGCCACAGTAAAAAAAAATCTTTTGAATCTCATTCCATGGTGCGGCGTGAGACGAATATTATTTTCTCGTTCGTCCAATTCCTCTACCACATCGGTCACTCGTTGCTGAATGTTGATGGCTTCATTTCCGATACCGAGAGCTGATATGAATCTCAAGGTACGTTCCCATTGGTGCTATCGCTTGTCGTCTGTATTTTGTTTCTATAGCGCCTTCTTATCGCGGGTAAGCACGGGGATTGGTCTTTGAATACCAAGGCAGTATGAGGATTCGCCGGTGTGAACGAACCCTTCTAAAGGGACAAGGAATGTCGCTGCCGTTTGTGATGATACGTTCACACGTCTTTTCCACGCCGGTGAAGCATAGACGAACATACCGTTCGCTTCGTGCGGCGGCTTCCTTCTTTTGCCGCTGCGGGAAGAGTCGGCGAGCTGTTGCGACAAGCTCTTTTGTATGTGAACATGATATTGGTTCGTATTTCATCTAGCAGGGGGAACAGGGGAACAACAAATTTTCTTCTCATCTCGGTCGGAGAGGGCGGAGAAATCTCAAATTTGCAATAATCTGGAGGGAGCCATTGTTTTTCAATCTTCTGTTAGTGTGCATGTGTGTGTGTGTGTGTGTGTGTGTGTGTGTGTGCGCGCGTGCGTGGGAGTGTGCTGTGTCTGAGAAATTATGTGAAGGGAAGATGTTGTGTAAGTGTGGCCTGTGTGTATTTGTGTCTGTCGGTCTGTCCGTCTGTCTGTGTGTCTCAGGTAGTGTTTTCCAGGTCAAAGATATAGCCTACACTCTCCTGCGTTGTGTCCGAGGGTATTTGTATGCTTTATGCAGTATTAATGTTGACATTACGGCGTGCCCCCAAAACAAATACGCCAAAAAGTAGGAAATGCTGGTCACGTGTCTTCGTCTGTCTCTGTGTCACCTTCTTTATAAACTCCCGCCCACCCCCCCCCCCTCCCTGCATCTCTCCCTCTCTGCCTCTTTCTCTCTCTCTAACTCCCGTACACCACCACCACCACCAACCTCTCTCTCTCTCTCCCCCTCTCTCTCTTTTGCTATAAATATATATCTACATTCCCCTCTGCTGGTCCTCTTCCCAGTGGAATATGATCGAAGCATGCTTTTTCTTAACGATCGATTTCCTAAAACAATGATTGTCCTGACCTGGGTGGTATTTCATAAAGCATCAACGGCAGCGGCAAACTCGAAAATCAGCGGCAAACTTGAAATTCAGCGGCAATTTTTGATTTAGCGGCAAATTTCAATTTCATAAAACTTTTGCCGCAGAAAAAATTGCCATAATTGGCTCAATTGCGGCAAATTTTCGCCGCAGCTCCAAGAGGTGCGGCGAACGTCCGAAACTGCGGCAAATCTCTGAAACAGTGACAATTACTGGATTTACTGCTGCAATTGGTGATAGCCATCAACATTAAAAGCATTTCTCTGAGTGATAGAAGTGTCTACTGAGTCATTGGAGGTGTCTTGGGTCCCAAGAGAGGTTGCACCACTCCTAAAGAAATAAAAACTGTACATATACATGTATACTGTATGTAGAAAATGCCAGTCATTAACAAAGTACACAAGACACTTGCTTTATACAGTGCACATTACTATAAAGCTTTAATTGAGCAAATCATCATTGCATATATGCACAATAAAAACAAACACTTTACATGTAATGGACACCATCAGCTTGAATTGATTTAATATCCTTGACCATATTAAAAACTCCACTAATCATTGAATACAATCATGTACAATGGGGCTACAGTGTACGGTAAGTGTACATGTTGGTGACAGACTAGAGGGATTATTGATGACATATTTCGGGATAGTGTCACCATTCATGCTATTTTATAAATATTTCTCCTCACAGGTCACCTTTCCAGTGTATTCACAGATGCATCGGTCGTCGATCCCTGAGCAGCGGCCATCTGCTGCAAAGATCCCTGGGTTAGAGAGGCCATGATCCAGGCTGCTCCTATAACAAAACAGAAATATTGCTTTGATTAGTAAAATGAAACAATTAGTTTTATTCAAGTCAAATAGTAGCTCTTTTTTCTATGGAATTACCAAGCTAACATTTTTAAGCTAAGAAATGTAATTGCAAAAATCAACTTTGCACTGATTTACCTCCTGTGTTAAACTACCAGAAACAGTGCATAAATCTAACAGTATCTTAATTGGAATTACACACAGTTTTCAGTTAGCTAATAAAGATATAATCTTGCCTGGATGCTTCACTCACTTTTCCTGAAAATGTTTGTGTAGTCTAGGTACTAGGCTGCGAGTCGCATGGACAAAACACAGTCTGTTAACAACTAAGTCTGGTAAAACAGTGTGCACGCCGCAAAGTCGTGGCTCCTCTGGCTTCTTTCCTTCTGCGGAGCGAGGATGGGATTGGGGCATAGTCTGTGTAACCAGACAGTTGTAAACACTGGGTTGTGTTCATGCACCTCACAGCCTAGTACCTAGACTATTGTTTGTGAAGCTATGACTTTGATATTTCATACCCGTTATTGTGAGGGTATACTGCTAGCTCCTTTAAGGTTTCATGACTTTTGCAAATGGGACACCCTGTCTTTAAGGCAATGATAAACCAAATCTAAATGTGAAATAGCATGGCTGTTGAGGAGGAGGACACCCCCACTCCTTTTTCTTGTTGAATATCTACAAAAGAAAAGTTACCATGCATGCTCCAATGTCCTCGTCACACACTGCAGCTAGGAACAGTACACCATCCAACTTGAGTCTGGCCCTGAATGAAGAAAATTAAAGGGTTGAATGTTGAATCATTCACAGTGCAGTAGATCAGCACTAGCAGCCAGTTGTCAACATAACAATGAAATAATTCCCAGTACGTAAACAGAATGTAAGATTAACTTTATCATCACTCTCTTAAGAACTGCACAAGCAAATAATTATTAATGTTTTGTTAACTTTATGTGTGTGGGCGTGTTTCTCTGTGTTTGTGTAGTATGTGCGCACATGTGACAAAATCACACAAAACAAGTCTGTATTACAGCTATGAAGAATTCATAATACCTATAACATAATTTTACATCAGTCAAACTGACAGTTTGTTTTCCCATTTGAGAATTATGATTTGTATCCAGCAAAGTAACTTCCATTCTGCAAAAATCATACATATTGGAAGAGTTGAAGTTATGTGGCAAGATCTAGAACAAAAATAATGAAAATTGTGTTCTTTTATAGCACTTAAAAGTTGTATTCAACTCTCTAAGCGCTTCATATTATAGTTGTAATCATCAAGAATATTTTTACCACCCATTTAACACATCACATCTACAGCTGAAAGGGCACATGTATTGGATGTACATTGATACCATATCATTTTGAAGTTCATTATTTTCTTTATTTCTCATAAACTTTACCTTTCTCACATTGCTGTCTTGCTGATCCCAATTTATTTGTATCAGTTCATCCGAGTCCAGCAGACGGCTTGTCCATTCGTCTCGAGGATTGAATGCCCCTCATCCTATGTGGCCTCCAGTGCTGCATCGTCTGAAATATTCACAACATGAAAATAAAACACAATGAAATTCCTCAAGTACCTGCTGCTCATATGGATATTTATTCAAGCAAAATCTTGCATTGAATCAATGTCTGTGGATCGTGGAATCATGTCTGCAGAAATGAGCAAAAAGACTAGAGTTCTAATGGGCAATCCTGGGTTTTGCGTGGCTAAATTATTTAGGTTGAATTCGTCCAAAAAAGGTGATTTCTATGTCGGCATTAGTGCCTGTTTTAGCTAGGCCCTAGCCTAGCCGGCCTAGCCCCGGGACTGCTAAGCGTAAGCGGCTAGCCACCCGTGACTAGTCGCGTAAGCTGCCGTGACTTACGAACTAGCGCCGGGACGGGGCCCGGGGGCCGGGGGTCTAACTATTTAGGTTGCTAACTCAGTCTCAGCCTAGGCCCAGTTCATACAGTTTTGCCATATAACGTTAGCGTGAACGTGGCGTTTAATCTTTCAACAAATTTAAGTTCTAAAACGGTAAATAGAAAAATAGTACACCCGTGCATCCCATGGTAGCTAGCCCATGCCATTGCAACGATGTGCATGTTTATTGTTAATGAAATAGAGGCCGTGAAGTCATGATTTTGTTGCTCAAATCGGGTCCAAAAAAAAGTTAGAACCCATTTCTAAATGATGGTGGCACAGTATAAACGGGTATCGTAACCCTCGAAATCCTCAAAACGAAATATGAAGGACAACATTCATAACTCACGTAAATTGATCAGCGATGATGATGGCGATGATGACGAGGACTAGTGATCGAGTCATCTCAGAGGTCGTGATAGCATCAATGCACGCTCCGCATCGCAAAGCCTAAACCCATTGAAAACACACGTAATTACGCAACCGACCAGTGTACTGCCGTCTTCAAAAACCGTCCATTGATAATACACGCACCGCATCGCAAAACCAAAACCCATTGAAAACACACGTTATTACGCAAGCAACAAAATGTTGCAGTTAGACTTTCCACCATTTCGGCGAGCAGACGGCCAAAAATGAGCGTTGTGCGCATGCGCCCGTACGTAATCCATCCGCAATTCGTGATCAAGTTGTCATTGGAGTTATGAAATCGATTTGGCCAATTATGGCAATTTTCAATTATGGCAAAGTGACTTTGCCATAGTTTCGAGATTTCCAATTATTGCAAACCACTTCTTTATGAAATACCACCCTGATTGAAGTTTATGAGAAAGATTGAAGCTTGTGCAGTTTGGGACAATTCCTGTATTTGTAACTGTGGATTGAAGTAAAGTCTAATATATGAAGCTAATTAATGTGTTCAATCAAGACGGAATAAGTATCGGATTGCCTACTTGTATGCTGATAACTTGAAATTAGTTTAAAATCTCAAAGGAGAATTATATTTCTCTGTTTAACGTTTGTATTGAAGTTTGAAGTTTGAAGTTTATTTATTATTTCTGACGACCCCTTTCGAGGTATGAGAAATACATAGTAACTTGTACAATACAATTTATATATAAAAATATATATATATACACACATATGTTTTCTTTAAGAAAAAGGAAAAAAACAGTTTCGAAATACATGTACATGTAATAGTATTTGCAATATTTACAAGTGTTCACAGAAGCAATGTATTACAGTTTATAACATAGGCCTATAAAAATGTTTGGATCAATTTATGTCTTAAATTTCGCCATTATGAGTTTAATGAACTTAGCAAGTTGTGATAATTTCTTTGAACTTCTCGTGTTAAATAATGATGACATTTTCAAGATATATAATAGCGAGAAATGTATTTTGCTCTATCATCTGAGAAGTAAGTACAATGTACATTCAAACAGATAATGAAATTCATCTCCTGTAGCTCCATGGTTATAACTACTTTATAGGCTTATAAATCATACACCATGAAAAGAGCGGTATAAAAGTCATTATACGATTCTTGAAATTTTCTCCTGACTGACCAATATGTTATGACGAGGAATGAAAAGCGGAGCCTCAAAACCCCTCCGCTCCTGCCACATTATTATTAACTTGGGGATCAGCGAATTTGAGCGTGCAGCGAGTGAGTTAAACAATATTCTCAATCCGTCTATTACTCAATGACAAAATGGAATTTAATGAAGGATTTCCCCCAGCCATCATTTTCCTTGTCTTCTCGATCTCCCCATTTTGTCTCAATTTTCTAAGGGCTCATTTGGCATATTTGGGTAATTTTAGCGGCATACCGCGGTGCTTGGGAGGGATTGTGCTACACTAACCATGCAAATCCGCGCTGCGACGCTAAGTAAAGGTCCCATGCGATGCATTTCGTGCAGGGAATTTTACGTTCCCTGCTCAAACCATTCTGATGTATGTCCCACGCTTGCGACGAGCAGAACTACCAATTACGGCATAATGAAAATGGATTCGAGTGGCATTTCGGGATGGTTTTTCCGAGCTCAAGCCGGGTAAAAGTCTTGCCAGAGAAGGAGAATTGATGTATTCATCATACTTTTCTGCATGCTTTTCGAGACGGGTTTTGCAGCTGTTTTTACCCCTTAGCAATCTCCAGTGTCGTAAGCACATAACCTGCCCTCAAGCCTAATGACATTAAATTTCTCATATTTTACTCTCATGTTCATCTTTTTTTGCTATTTTTTAAATGTTGTTTTCAAAATGAATATCATCGTTTTTCAAGAACGATACCGCATTATGCTACTCACTACGCCCGGAATGGGGATTCCTATTATGGGCGTGCGCAAGAAGGCGATAGTGTCTAACATTTCACGGATGAAAAACATTTAATCGTTTGCGGAGGAATTAGATGCTGAATCGAGACTACACATCTGATTCTTCCCCAAAGATTGATGGAAATGTGTCTCAGCTCGATTTGGCGAATCCATCGACATTTCTTAAGTGCTTTGACAACATTCGCATCCACTGTAACCGTGAAGGTACCAATGAAAAATTCAACATTCCTCCTAGCCCCCCCCCCCCCCCCACCCCACCCCACCCCCCATGTAGCGTTTCTGCCCTTTTAAAGTGAACTTGCTGACATTTGTAGGATATATCCA
The DNA here is from genome assembly GCA_963669155.1 of Arbacia lixula. NCBI lineage: Eukaryota > Metazoa > Echinodermata > Echinoidea > Arbacioida > Arbaciidae > Arbacia > Arbacia lixula. The sequence goes on from OZ022597.1 coordinate 15,016,013, forward strand.
TCTTGCAGCCAAAATTATGACGTTGTGTAAATACCACAGCATACTATACATGGTACAGAGAATATGATACTTTTTAAAGAAGCTCTTGTAGAATATACGAACTTGAAATTTACGTTTACTGGATAAAAAGAAGATTTGTTGTTAGGTCGTCCAAAACGTAGTATGCCTGCAGGTCATGTTTAGTGGCTAAAATTAAGCTCCAGAGTACTTCCAACCCAGATTTGATGCTTGGGTACAACGGTGGCGTAAATGCATCGAAAGACATGGCTATGTTGTACAGTAGTTCCATGTAGAAGAGTCCTCAGGCTATAATCTGTGTAAATTTGGTGTTCGTAGGATCATTGATAAAGATTTGGCGACTATGGAGGCATTACTTTTTGACCCCCCCTTCGTATATTATTAGACACATGTTTTTACATGTACACCTTTATGGAAATGTATTTATTCCTTCATCAAAAACTAGAAAAACGGCAATTTGATGAGAGAGCACCTCGCACGTGACGTCACAAATTTGATTTTAAAAAACTTTTAACTTCATATTCCCTTGACGGATTTTCGTCAAATTTCCATTGATATGCTGTTTTTTTTTCTATTATGATTTGAATCCAGTGTAGAATTTCCCTTTTGATATCAACGATATTGTCAGGTGCTGTGCAAAATGCTTTTTAAACTGCACGTAGACACACAATAATTGCTGTCGGTTGCGAAATATGTTGCTTGATCATTTATAGTGAGGACGGTTCTAGCTGTCAAGGACCGGTAAAGTAGTATCGTATGTTCAAACTTTTTCTTTCGGTGTGCAGATCGCTAGTTGATGTGCAATTTCTCCTGCGTTGTAAATGAAGTGCGAATTTCTACTTTCGGTTAACACCTCTTTATATATTATAATGCTCAACAAGCACGTATCGGTTTGTATTTTAAAGAGGGCTCACATCTTAGCAACATCTTAAACATATTACAAATATCTTCTTTCTCAAGAATGATTGATGTTTACTCTCGGTAAAGGATGTGACGTGTCTCATGTACATGATATATATATACACCGCCTTTTTGTGTGGAATAAATAGTATAAATGATGAAGTTGTTGATACTGTTGGAATCTACATGCATCTACATTTTCTAGTCTTCCTCCGATCGTCGGACCGTTAATACACGCAGAAAGCGTCGTACGGGAATATGACATTTATGATAATAGAAAGGTTTACAATGTTATGACTGCAACGTCCTTGTGGACGAGACCGAATCGCGTATGCATCGTGTGGTTAAGCAGGTGCCAGTCACAGTTACAATCATAGTCACAGTCACTGTCATTGTCACTATCATTGTCATAGTCACAGTCACTGTCATTGTCACTATCATTGTCACAGTCACAGTCACTGTCACTGTCACAGTCACAGTCGCATTCACAGTCACTGTCACTGTCAAAGTCACAGTCACAGTCACTGTCACAGTCAATGTCACAGTCGAAGTCGAAGTTGCAGTCACAGTCACTGTCACAGTAACATTCGTGACAATGTAACACTGTAATGTTCGTGGTGACATCCTCGTATCAAATACAGGGTATCCGTTTCACAGGTTAAAAAAAATATTGAAAAAAAAGCAAACATAAAAAACACGGAAAATTAGAACTTCCCTGTTATTATTATTTCAAATGATATTATATTGTTAGTAGTATTACAATATTGTTTTCCCGGAGTATAGGAATTGCCTCCCAGTAATAGAACTGCACACTGGACACTGATTATGTATGTAGATTATACTATTATATGCCCGCTGCGGTTCAAATGTGAACAAGGATATTTCTTTTTTTTTCTGGAAATGCCTGTGAGATTTTATACGCGTTTATTGTTTAGGTGTACTGCTGATTCCTGTATATTTGTATACCTTTCGCAAATGGGACACCCATTCTTCAAATACAGACCAATTCTGTTTCGACGATTGTTGGTTGTCTGAATAAATAGCTAAGGATGTCAAGCCAAAAACAGATTGATTATCGAAAACAAAACGAAAAGTGGTGACGCAAGTCGCGCGTTATACGGATTGTATGGTAGCCTTATTTTAGGGCTGTAGGACATTTCTGATACCAACTGATAAACAGAGTCTAGTTATTTAAGACTAGTCACTGTATCATCTTTTCTCAGACCGTCCCGGGGGAGCTGGAGAAAAATGTTGAGAATAGCTGGTCTACTGCAGCCAGACACCTTTGTTGAAGAGTTCGTTTTAGAAATGCGCAACAGCCTAGAATTCAGGCTGAATGGCATTTTTATAAGTTGCTGCTCAATTACTGTCCTGATTTACAGCAGTTTCAACCGACGTATTTACCGCCACACGTACGATATGAAATCGGTGCACCTGTGGAAGGGGGAAGGGGCGGAGGGAAGGGGGAGAGGGGAGAGGATGCTGTTGCACCCCCCCCCCTCTCTCTCTCTCTCTCTGTCTGTCTCTCTTTCGTTCGTTTAGTCTCTTTCTCGCTCATATTTACCGTTTCTAGGCATGCTTGGCGGAAATAGAGACACGAAAGAAGAACTGAAACTACGTGTAGTGATGTTGTGCAAGTTCGCCAACAAAACATACACACACACACAAAAAAAAAAACACGCCACCGACCAGGACGAGGATATGCGTCGTATCTGCCATATGCCTGTGCTTCGTATGATAAAAACTGTCATCTAAATCAACACCATCCATCGTCCAACTCGGTGATAACTTAACCAAGTTTCCGAGCCCGCCACGGTCGTGACAGCCGAACGGTGAACAAGACGATAATGACCCGTGACCTCCGACCTTTGACCTTTAACCTTCCCATGGTCTCACATTCATCACCGACCCGGCATCCCGCAAGCTGTAGATTTGATCGAGGCTGCTTCTGTTAGACCTAGCCTATCCGACATGACTTGTGCTATATGGCAGTTTCTATACAACGGCAGTCGAAAAACCGCGGAAGGCAATCGAAAAAAACCGCGGAAGGCAATCGAAAAAACCGCGGAAGGCAATCGAAAGAAAACGCGGAAGGCAATCCAAAAAAACCGTGGAAGGCAATCGAAAAAAAAAAACGCGGAAGGCAGTCGAAAGCGCGAGATAGGCTAGTTACGGGAATATACTGTACTGGGAAGAGAAACAGCATTCAAAAGGGTGATCGTGAGCAATCTCCTCACCAATATATAATGGTCTTAAATAAATGGTTGTATTGTCCATTTTAGAAACTGGCTGAAAGTTATTTGCCCTCAAATGATCCATGTTTGGAGTAATTAGTGATTAAATCAGAAATCCTCGAATTGTTTGGGCCGAACGTTTTGAGGATGTATGATTTAATCATTAATTACTCCAAATGCGGATCATTCTAAGGCAAATGACTTTCAGCAAGTTTCTAAAATGGAAAATACATGAATCTAAGACCACAGGTAAGAAGACTACACACCTTTGTGAAGGCTTTTTGTCTTCCCAGTACAGTCCCTTTTGCAGGTAAAAAAAAAATGTACAAACTACAGAAAATGAAAGAAGAATCTGTATCAGAACTTCCCTTCCAATAATATATCTGAGAACTGACTTAAACGAAATTAGATCAATCGCTAGATTTTGAGAAGGTTTCAGGCGGGTCGTCTGAAATATAATTTGCCTAGAGACCGAAGACCGCTGTGCGCTATGGTTCCCATCTGCCCGCTTTACAGTGCATGCGTTCAATAGGAGTAGCCTAGTTACTACGCTGTCCTCTCCAGATCAGGGCCCCATTGCATAAAACTTACCATTAATGGTAACTCTGTCATCAATGGTAACTACCATGGTAACATCACTCAACAGCCAATCAAATTCAATGTTTCCATAGAAGTTGACATTGGAAGCAAGGTTACCATCAATGGTAAGTTTCTCCTCTCACGTCCCTGGTTTTATGTAACAGGGCCCAGGCTAGAGAGTGGAGTAGGGCGTAGTCTGTGTTACCATAGTTGTTAAGAGACTCAGTATGTGTCTGTGCACTCCACAGCCTAGTACGTAGACTATCAATGGTAGCAATGCCCGCATCGTACACTGACAGTCGGTGCGTTTCAAATGTGAACAAGGATTGTTTTTCACTTTTCCTGGAAATGATCGTTAAGCTGCGACTGTGAGATTTTATACAGGTTAGCTTTATGGTATACCTGCCGAGTTTCATAACTTTTGGAACACAATGTTTTTAAAATCCATAGTATTGACTGAGGGGCCTGACTGCAGTCGACTAATCACTCTTGATGTGTTCTACAGATTTTTGGGTTTGGTTACATGTGCCTGTGATAAAACCGAGAGGAGGAATGTATCTATTGGATATGTAACACTGTACCGTCTCTATGATTGGAGACATGTGAATGTTAAATAATCGGAAGGAAATTCGTCAAGGTTTTATTGTTTCTGCCTTGTCCGATGCTAGTATATGCCTGCTATTGACCCAGATTTTCCACTTGGTATTGCGGGCTAAATATAACATAAATAGACGTAGGTGGTTGTAATGATTTAACGAGATTAAGTTCTTTTAGTAAACAAAAAGTTTCATTGCGCATTGTGTGATATTGTAATTAGTGCTGAATATTTATTTTGTTGAGGAAGTTGCAATGAAATCAACAAAATCTTATTCGTCGTTTTATGTTTGCACACTAACGTCAAAGACAACTGACTCATTATAGTGTCAGTTTATGTTTGATATTATTACGTTTACCTAGAATGTTAGCGTAATGCGTGCCTCATGTTCTGTCGCAAATCGACAGCTTTCGGATTTTCTTATTAGATAAACATGACGTTAGCGAAGCCCAATAACTTCTCCCGTTCAAAAGCGAGGAAATAATTCTTCCCGTCTTGAACAAAGTGCTACTTTTCAGGATCGTCGATGCTTTTGGTGCAGAGATGACACAATAAAACCTACAATGAGTTACAAATGAATTCCATCGCCTGTTTGCCTGTCATATTGGTGACAAATCCTGCCGGGATCACGGGATCACCCGCCATTTCAATAGAGGGAAGTATGGAAGAAATCGTGGTTGTCTTGAGACTTGATCGTCGTCAAAAGGCGAAGAAGGGGTAAAGAAGAGCGAAGTCGTGAAGATTGCCCCATCGCTCTGTGGAAATAAACAAGCTTCTCAACTTATCAACGGGGTGCGACATGCAATAACAATCCCGGGCCAAGTCCACGGTCACCTATAAAGGCCCTCGCAAATGACACGATCCAACCAGTCGTGCAAACTCCGCGACTGGCTGAATCGCAGAACCCGGTCATTGGAGTTGTGCCAGTAGTATGACGTCATATGTCTAGTCGTACGCCCTGTCGACTGTAGAATCGTGTCAAAGTCGTATCGTGTTCGGTGGCCTTAGCAGGGTGGGCCTTAGCAGATTGGGTACAGTTAAGTAACGCAAGGACTGGTCACAGCTAGTTGTATACCCCCGATGAAGGCTACATGGGGCCTAGACCGCACCCTGCACCCAATTAGTGGGCAGTTAGACACCCGTGTCTGATAAAGGGATCTACCGTTTATACATATACGGTTGATATGTTTGAAGCATGTTAAATGCAGTATGGCCTTTTTGCAGGTCAAATTAAGATGGTGTAAATAGCAAGAGAAATGGAAGAAATCATCAGCTCAGTGTCTGCCCTCACAATATAGATCTGTTCATTGAATTAAAGCGGAATAAAGTTGATCGCTAGATTTCGAGTTGAGTTTTGCAATTGTTGTCCAGCACTAAGCGGTTCCTGTAGCCCATAGACCAGGACTGCAATAGCGCACATCACTGCTCTCCGCACCGCAAGGATGCGGTGATGCTCCTCCCGTGACGTCACGTTAGTGGTCATTTATGATTTCTAGATCTGATCGGCTCATTTCCTTCTGTCAAGTCAGCCCATTTCGTATTGGGATATTTCCAACCTCAGCCCCACGACCCAACCTTGAAAAGTGAAAAGTCACAATCGCTGTGTTTATCCCGCCAAATGTGAGCAGGTGGAGTGAATCAGCAGACCCTTTAAAGTATGACTCATATTTCGTCCTGACGTCATTAGTGTCATGCCGCCACGAATTAGACAATCGTCTTGCCGCCAAGAGGTCACGGGTCGTGACCCTTGACCCGGCCGTCTTCTATGAAGTGTAGTCTAATTCAAGTCGTCGTTAAGTAATCTTGATGAAGCAATGGTTACACTGCAGCTGCACCATCATGATCAAGTAAAAAATTGCTTTCGCGTGCAATGAACTAAGCTTGTTTCTGGAATCATAACTTTTGTATCACCCGAGACATCTCTTGTTCGAAGTACCTTTTGTTACTAAATGGATTATTTTATAAGGAGCGGAACGTCTGGAAGCGATCTCAAATTGCGGTCGTGTTTTGATTGCGCTTTGCTCGTGGGAAAACCCATTAAAATCCCTTGATGACTGATGCAAATGGGATCGCTTTTATTCTGATGTTTTGCGCTGTGTGTTTGAGTGTAATTGTGAAATCGAAGTTATTGTGCGAGTTCACGAAAGGAGTCATTTGTGTTTGTGATGTAGGGGATTTGCGAGTTCTATAGAGTTTGCAGAGAGGCCGAGGGTAGTCCTAAAATGATTTATATTTATTTTAAAAAAGGGAAAATGGAAGAAATTAATGTATCGGAACTTCCTTCCCAGTAATACATTGTGGAACTGACTTTGAGAGGAATGGAATTGACTGCTAGAGTTTGAATAGGTTTTGGACGGGCCTTCCTGTGAAGCGTAGACCGGGGACCTCAATACACAATGATAGCGCAAATCACATCTTTTCACACAGCACAGTATGCGTTGGGGCGAGCGACTTGAGCGAAACACTGAGCGTTACAAAAAACATATTAATGTTGACCATGGTCGCTAAGAAACAGGGTTCTTCAAACGTAAACCGGATAATTTTCCACTTTTCCTGAAAAGGTTAGTGAAGATTGAGATTTGAGACCCATTATCGGTAGGGCATACTGCTGATTCAAACCGAGTTTCATGACTTTTGTAAAAGGGCTTCCCTCTCTTTAAAGGGATATTTCACCCTGAAATTGAGTTGATTTCAATAAATGGAGACACATAAAAGAAACATATTAGGGAAGGATTGACGAAAATCCGTCAAAGGATAGGAAAGTTATGATCTGTTATTGTTTTTTTTATTTTGTGACGTCACGTGCGAGAACGGGTGCTCTCCTATATGTTGTGTACAAAGAAAATTCTTGAAAATGTGCATTTTCTCAAAAAGACATGACTTTGTATCCATTTACTTGTGCATTTCATATATTATTAGAAATACGTTTTTACACGTACCTGCATGAAAAAATATTCCGTTTTCAGAAACAGAAAATCAAACATCGTGGAATTATTCTGTACACAATTATGGGAGAGCATCTCGCACGTTGCGTCACAAAATTTAAATTTCAAAATGTCATAACTTTTTTTTTATACTTCACTTATATGTTTCTTACATATTTGTGCTTTTGTTGAAACCAACCGATTTTGCAGGGTGAACTATCCCTTCAAAAGTACCCACCCTAATACGCTCTTTCGTGATAACCATGATCTTCTATGGCGCTGATTACAGCGTGCTTGTGGTGCATCCGGACTAATGACTTCATAGGCCATGGGCCAGAAACCGAAAAGGTCCCTCCCCTTAGCCACAATTTCAAACCCAGTTTTTATGTTAGGCAGGACCCTCAGCTGTCAGAATCTGCCTGTTTGCCACTGCGCTGGTGGTGGGTGTGGCCTCCAGGGCTGTTGCCATGGTAACATGTCAGTGAAATTTCGGAAATTAAGGAAGTTACAAAATTGCCATATATTTCTCAAATAGTAACATAAAAAAACAAAATTTGCGTCTAAGTATACATTTCACAAGTTGCCCAGTTGATTCTGATAGGAATTTAAGCCATTTAAGGCCACTATCATGCGTAGAAAATGGTTATTGCCATGGAAACGATCAGAAAAAATGCATTTTTTAATTAACATTTCAAATATATGTTAATAGGCAACTCAAAGTCAAATCGCCGCTTCAAAAAGTGTGAATATTAAAATATCTGACTCATATCGATGAAGAATGAGGTATTTTTAAGTGCGAACAGTCATGCATAAGAGCACCGTTGCTATGACAACACCATGGTGCATGAAATACTGAAATTACAGAAAAATAAGAAATTGCTATCTATTTATCATATGGCGACCTAAAAACACAACATTAGTGTTTAATTATACATTTATGAAGGTGCCCAGTTGATTTAGATTGGAATTTAAGTCATAACAGATCACGATGATGCTGAAAAGAGTAGTTGCCATGGAAACGATATGAACCAAAAAGGCAATTTTGTTAGAAAACCATTCAAATATATGTAAAAACACAGCAAAATACCTAATCCGAATTTATAGTTTTATGAATATTTAGTTGCCAGAATAGTGGCAATGAAGATTGAGTCATTTCTAAGTGATAACTGTCACCCATAAGGTGACTGTTGTTATGACAACACCATGGTACCCAAAATATTGAACTTAAAGAAATATAAGAAAGTGCCATTTATTTCTCAAATGTTAACATAAAAACACAATATTAGCGTCTAAGTATGCATTTATCAAGGCGCCCTGTTGAGTCTGATCAGAATCTAAGTCATGTAAGGTCATTATCTCACCTAAAACAGTCGTTACCATGGAAACGACGTGTGAAAAAGGCATTTTTGTTAGAAAAGTATTGAAATATCTGTAAATTCACAGCACAAAACCTACCTCTTCGTTAAGGTTTGATGAATATTTACATGCCAGAATAGTTACACAAAAGCTTAAGTCATTTATATGTGATAGCTGTCGTGCAAAAAAATACCATTGCTATGACAACACCATGATGTCAAAAAACCCGAAATCACTGAATTATAAGAAAGTTTCATATATTTCTCATATGGTAACTTAAGCACAGAAAATATGTGTCTAGGTATACATTTATTTTAGTGCACAGTTGGTTCTGAGAGTAATCTAATTCATTACAGATCACAATTGTGCCTAAAATGGTGGTTGCCATAGAAACGCTGTGAACAAAAAAGGCAATTTTGTAAGAAAAACATTCAAATATATGTAGGTCATGGGCTGCAAACCGAAAAGGTCTCGCCCCCCCCCCCCCCCCTTAGCCACAATTTCAAACCATGTTTTTATGTTAGGCAGGACCCTCAGCTGTCAGAATCTGCCTGTTTGCTATTGCACTGGTGGTGGGTGCGGCCTCCAGGGCTATTACCATGGTAACGTTTCAATGAAATTTTGGAATTTGAGGAAGTTACAAAATTACCATATATCTCTGAAATAGTAACATAAAAAAAACAAAATTTGTGTCTAAGTATACATTTCACAAGTTGCCCAGTTGATTCTGATAGGAATCTAAGCCATTTAATGACAAGATCATGCGTAAAAAATGGGTATTGCCATGGAAACGATCAGAAAGGGCATTTTTAGTTAACAATTAAAATATGTTTTAATAGGCAACCCAAAGCCAAATCCCCGCTTTTAAAATTGTAAATATTAAGATATCAGACTCATGATCAATGAAGACTGAGGTATTTTTAAGTGCGAATAGTCATGCATAAGAGCACCGTTGCTATGACAACACCATAGTGACAGAAATAGTAAAATTACAGAACTATATGAAATTGCTATATTTATCATATGGCGTCCTAAAAGCACAAAATTAGTGTTCGAGTATACATTTATTAAGGTGCCCAGTTGATTCAGATTGGAATTTAAGTTATAACAGATCACGATGATGCCTAAAAATGTTAGTTTCCATGGAAACGATATGAACCAAAAAGGCAATTTTGTTAGAAAACTATTCAAATATATGTAAATACATCGCCTAAAACCTAATCCTAGTTTATAGTATTATGAATATTTATATGCCAGAATGGTAGTAATCATGATCGAATTATTTCTAAGTGATAATTGCCATACCTCAAATGACTGTTTCTATGACAACACCATGGCGGCAAAAATAAAATCGATATCCTAAGCACATACAAAGCGTTACCAAGATGATGTGAGGCACTTTCATCTCTTGTGCTTTCTTATCGCCTTGGCGAATGTATCTCGTTATCTGTGTGTTTTCTTTTCAACTGGTTTTGTATGTTGGTGTTAGGCCATTGTCATGGTATCTCACCATGGTACATGTATGTTGCATGCTCAGGATGAGGATGTCCAGCATACTAAGATACATGTTTTACAATGTGCGGGAAGAGTCTGTGGATGGTGACAGTGATGAAGGTGACAATTAAAATTTCATTGTATGGTATTATGTTTTCACTTTACTATTGAGTTTATGAAACTACATATGTATATATACATGTATAACATAAATGTAGCGTAATACATCATATTCTGGTATAATACGTTCAATATTTTGCACCAGTGTATCGACATTCTAACTGGCAATTACGCATGACCTCGACAACCTTGAATTTCCGGATCTTATGTACAATCATAAGCACAGTTACAAAAGTCATATACATGTATCTTGTTACTTTCTATATGTTTTGTGGTGTTTCCTAGGTTGAATTCTCTAATAATTTGTATTTTTGTTATGTACTTGCTAAACCAACAATATTTGTCATGACGAGGACCATAATCGACAACAAATCTTGAAGGCATTCGTCTGGAAAGCTTGGAATTCATAGCTCTATACACTTTCAGTGTGTCTTTTGGTGCTAAAGGGGTGAGATGTATATATTTCAGTGATACATTGCGTATGCTAAGAACCAAGTAGTTCACATTGATTGCAAAATAGGCATGACCATAAGCACCTAAGAATTCAATACTATTGGTTCAAATCATTTGAAAATATAAGCCATCATAATACCTCAAACTGGGATTAAGTTTTGTGGGATTTTTTGCACTAAAATCACCCTTTTTCGTATCGTTACCATATAAATACACATATTTTGCCCATGTACTTGACCTTAATTGACTAAGGTTTCAATCAGAATCAACTGGGCACCTTGCAAAGTGTATATTTAGACGCTGATATTGTGTTTTTATGTTCAATATTTTGGGTACCATGGTTTTGCCATAGCAACAGTCATCTTATGGGTAATAGTTATCACTTAGAAATGACTTAATCTTGACTGCTACTATTCTGTCATCTAAATATGCATAAAAAATTAAACTAGGGTAAGGATTTTTGCTTTGTATGTACATATATTTGAATGGTTTTCTAACAAAATTGCCTTTTTGGTTCATATCGTTTCCATGGAAACTACCATTTTTAGGCATCATCGTGATCTGTTATGACCTAAATTTCAATCTGAATCAACTGGGCACCTTAATAAATGTATACTTGAACATTAATTTTGTGTTTTTAAGTCACCATAGGATAAATGTATGGCAATTTCTTATTTTTTTGTAATTTCAGTATTTCTTGCACCATGGTGTTGTCATAGCAACGGTGCTCTTATGCATGACTGTTCGCACTTAAAAATACCTCAGTCTTCATTGATATGAGTCTGATATCTTAATATTCACACATTTAGAAGCGACGATTTGGCTTTGAGTTGGCTATTAACATATATTTGAATTGTTACTAAAATAATGCATTTTTTCTGATCGTTTCCATGGCAATAACCAATGTCTACGCATGATAGTGGCCTCAAATGGCTTAAATTCCTATCAGAATCAACTGGGCAAGTTGTGAAATGTATACTTAGACACAAATTTTGTTTTTTATGTTAACATTTGAGAGGAGGGTGGCAATTTCTAAAATTCCAATATTTCACTGATGCGTTCCCATGGCAACGGCTCTGTAGGCCACACCCACCACTAGCACAATGGCAAACAGGCAGATTCTGATAGCTTAGGGTCCTGGCTAAGATAAAAACCCAAAAGAAAATTGTGGCTAATGGGGGGGGGGGGGGGGGGTGGGGGGTCCAGGTAGCCCACAGTCTATCAAGTGTCAATCTTTGAATGTCTGGATGTCTTCCTGAATATTTAAAGGCCACCCTAACCAAACCAATTGTGGGAATTATCGCTGATATAGTGTTTCATGTAGCTTCCTGACTTCTGGTTGGTTAAAGGGCATAATTATGTACTGGGAAGGCAAAAAAGCCTTCAAAATTTTATTGTTTGCAATCTTCTTGCCAATGGTCTTAAATTGATGTATTGACCATTTTAGAAGCTTGCTGAAAGTTATTCGCCCTTAAATGATTCACATAATGGAGTAATTAATGATTAATGATTAAATCCTAAAAAATGTTCGGGCCGATCATTTTGAGGATTTGATATTTAATCACTCATTACTCCAAATGTAGCTCATTTGAGGGCAAATAACTTTCAGCAAGCTTCTAAAATAGACAATACATGAATTTAAGACCATTGGCAAAGAGATTGCTAACAATTACATTTTGAAGGTTTTTTTGCCTTCCTAGTACAGTATATGCCCTTTAAAGGCCTCCCTAACCAACTGGGAATTGTCGCTGATATAGTGTTCCATGTAGCTTCCTGACTTCTGGTTGGTTTAGTATTTATAATCCAAACGATTAAACAATAAAGGGGTCTGCCTGCAGTAGACTAATCATTTTCGATTTCTCCTCTGGCTCGCCCAAATTGAAAAAGGGGAGAATGATAAACTGACTAGTCTTGTTTGTACAAACTCTATTTTGTCATTTTTGTCTTGCCTGAACAAAGTTCGGCAGAGACTAATCACTTTTCCTGTTAGTATGTTAGTCTGTTGGTCTGTTAGTCTGATGGGCTGTTACAAAAATGTTAAAGTTTTTGTTTAACTTGCTCTCATTTCTTTATGTCTGCATCAATTGTGTTCATACTTGGTACAAAGGTCATCTAGGGGTCAAAGGGCAAATTAATGATATGAGGCGTCATTTTTCTTAAAGTTTTAGTTTATCTTGCTCTCATTTGTTTAATTTCTGCGTCAATTGTGTTCATACTTGGTTTGAATGATCCTTGGGTAATACTACATGTGTGTTGAGGAGGATGAGGTTGAACAAATTTCACTGAATTCCATGGGTGTATGTAAACTTTTGGCCTCAACTGTACGTTGTATAATCGTTGTCTCCCTCTCTTCCTTTCTATTAATATAAACATATCTCTCTCCCTCCCCCCCCCCCCACCTCCTTCTGCCCCCCCCCCCCTCTCTCTCTCTCTCTCTCTCTCTCTCTCTCTCTCTCCTTATCTCATCCTCCCTCCATCCGGCTACACACGTTTTCCCCATCTCAGCAATTTGCTTTTGACGTTTCCCTCGTGGAAAGGTGCAAAACAACATCCATTCTCGCTGGACAGATGGTGTTTTTGACATACGAATATTTCTTCACAATCTCTGGCAAAATATATGACTTCGCCCGTGTTCAAAAATGTTCGTAGGACTGCATTGGAATGTAAGGCCATGGTCATTTGTAAGATTGACATGATCGCGTTATTTTCTTCCTCGCTCTCCTCCTCTTGTTCTTCGCCCTGCTTTTCTATCTTTCTCTGTTTTGTTTTCATGTGCTTTCTTCTCTTCATAATCATGATTCTTGTTGTCATCGCTAGCCTCATTCTTTGAACTTGAAGCACAACGAATCGATGTGCCCTTCGTCAATTCTTTCGTGTTATCTTCCGTGCTTTACATGCTTTAAAGGTGATATTCATAGGAAATAAAATCAAGTGAATATAGTTTCTTTTATATTGAATGAGTTATTAAAGCAATTTATGCAGCTAACATGCCATGAAAGTGTTCATTATTGTGTTAAATGAAAGTCAAATTTCACTAAATTGACTCTCTTCCTGACCTACGAAATCGCCTAAGGGAAAGAGGCGTTGTGTGTACGTCACAGCCGGGATATGCTTCACAATGGCCATTGTGTATCACACCTGTTAATCCACTAGCAACTGCCATCACAGTTTCATTAACAATGCATGATGCTTCTGGCGGAAAAGAAGCTGCGGATTGGCATGTGTGATGCACAATAACGCCTCCCGTTTCTTACGTCAGACCCAAAGGTCGTTTCGGATGACAGTAGGTCAAATTTGTCACCGAGAATACGGTGATTGTTTTCACGCTAATTTCGCTTTTTGGAAAGTGATATATTGTTTGAATGTCATCCGAGCTCATGTATGGCTTATAAGCTTTCTATCGATGAATATCTTCATATTTTTGGATTTTCTATGAATATCACCTTTAAAGGGCATATACTGTACTGGGAAGGCAAAAAAGCCTTCAAAATGTAATTGTTAGCAATCTTCTTGCCAATGGTCTTAAATTCATGAATTGTCTATTTTAGAAGCTTGCTGAAAGTTATTTGCCCTAAAATAATCTGCATATGGAGTAATTAATAATTAATGATTAAATCCTCAAAATGTTTGGCCCGAACATTTTGAGGATTTGTGATTTAATCACTCATTACTCCAAATGTAGATCATTTGAGGGCAAATAACTTTTGCCCCTTTAAAGGGCATATACCGTACTGGGAAGACAAAAGGTGATCGTGAGCAATCTTCTTGCCAATGGTCTTAAATTCATGTATTGTCCATTTTAGAAACTTCCCGAAAGTTATTTGTCCTCAAATAGTCCAAATTATTTTGGAGTAATTAGTGATTAAATCACAAATCCTCATTGTGTTCGGCCCGAATTTTTATTGTTTTTTTTTTTTATTGTGGCTTTTTTTTTGTCGCCATTTATTTAGGAAAGTAGTTCGTCGTCGTAAGCTCGTCGTCCCGCCCTCTTCTTATTTGCCTTCGTTTTTGTCTTTATGTTTTATCTTCCCCCATCAATCCACCCATTGTCTTCTATCTTTATTTTGCCTTCCTCTTATAGGCATCCTCTTAATTATTTCTTTCGTCATCATTATCTCTAATTCATCACCTCTGTCGCATGGCTTTCCTCCGCCTCATTCTTCTGCTTCTTATTCATTGTCATCTCCGTCATATTTCTATTTCCATACTAATGAATGCACATAACGGATGGATGGATGGATAGATGGATGGATAGATGGATGGATGGATAGATGAATGGATGGATGGATGGATAGATGGATAGATGGATGGATGGATGGATAGATAGATGGATGGATAGATGGATGGATGGATAGATGGATGGATGGATGGATGGATAGATAGATGGGTGCAGAGGTATTACACGAAACGAAACTCTATCATACGTGAAATAACCTGGCTTATCTTCAATTACCTTTAAAGGGCATATACTGTCCTGGGAAGGCATAAAAAACCCTTCAAAATGTAATTGTTAGCGATCTTCTTGCCAATGGTCTTAAATTCATGTATTGTCTATTTTAGAAGCTTGCTGAAAGTTATTTGCCCTCAAATGATCTACATTTGGAGTAACGAGTGATTAAATCACAAATCCTCAAAATGTTCGGGCCGAACATTTTTATCATTTTTAACATTTAAATCATTAATCATTTATTACTCCATATGTGGATCATTTGAGGGCAAATAACTTTCAGCAAGCTTCTAAAATAGACAATACATGTACATGAATTTAAGACCATTGGCAAGAAGATTGCTAACAATTACATTTTGAAGGCTTTTTTTGCCTTCTCAGTACAGTATATGCCCTTTAAGCTATTATACATAGCTCTTTGGTTATACGGATAATCAACTCGTTATGTTCAAGCAAAGTCAGAACCGCCGAAAGGATCCTTCTAATCAGTATTTTTTGTTCTGGCAACCCTTTCACTCCCATCTTCTCACGGGTATCCCTCGGGCAGTGCTGAGTGAAATACAGGGGCATGACCCCTGACCTTTGATCTCGAACAGCTGACATGTTTGGTTTGCAGGCCAGCGGTGACACGACCGAGCACAAATCGGAGCTGAAGTTTTGATTAACCCTGGGGATTTTCACCATTTACGAAGCTCGGGAAAAATATGGAATACAAATGCTGCTTATTATCGTTCTGTACCTAATCGTTAACAAATTATGGCGGCTACAAAGCAAAAAGTGCTGCAATAACAAAGACGTTCATGACTGGCTGTTTGTGTGGGGCTTTTTTTATGAAAAGAAAAGAAAAGAAATGCAGCGGTTGGAACCTGTAGAAAGGTTGAAAAACAAAACATAAAGCTGTAGGGTCCAGAAGAAGTTATGACTCTGTCGACGAGTTGTACCGTCGATTGTCGACCTGTCAAACATGATCACCGTCTGTTGGTGAGTATGTTTATGGGCATGTAGTTATGGTGTATCACCTAAGGAGAAAAACGCCGAGCTCGCTGTTATTTATTATGTGTAAAATTTATATCTCGTTGCTTGGTCCGCTGATACAAACATTTGTCAGTAAATCAATGTTAGATTATACAGTGAAGGCAGGTGGCCACTAGGCACATCTTTTGAGACGGTTACACCCCGACCATCGTGCGCATGCAGTTCATTTAGTTTGGGTGGTATATTCACGTGCGTATATAGGTGGCGCATACCATTGATGATAGTAATGATGATTGATGGTAATGAATGATGAGTGTGATAGGGATTATGATGGTGGTGGTGGTGGTGGTGGTGGTGGTGTTTGGATAGGTGACGGTGGTAGTGGGTCTGTATGAGCGGGCGTAGGTCATTTAGTTTGGGTGGTATATTCACGTGCGGAAATAGGTTGCGCATACCATTGATGATAGTAATGATGATTGATGGTAATGAATGATGAGTATGATAGGGTAGGGATCATGATGATGAAGATGGTGGTGGTGGGGTGGTGGTGGTGGTGGTATTGAGCACACTACACCCCAACCATTGGGAGTAGGTCATTTAGTTTGGGTGGTACATTCGCGTGCGTATATAGGTGGCGCATACCATTGATGATAGTAATGATGATTGATGGTAATGAATGATGGGTATGATAGGGATCATGATGGTGGTGGTGGGGTGGTGGTGGTGGTGGTTGGATAGGTGATGGTGGTAGTGGGTCTTTATGAGCGGGCGCAGGTCATTTAGTTTGGGTGGTACATTCACGTGCGTGTATAGGTGGCGCATACCATTGATGATAGTAATGATGATTGATGGTAATGAATGATGAGTATGATATGGATCATGATGATGGTGGTGATGGGGTGATGGTGGTGGTGGTGGTGGTGGTGGTGGTTGGATAGGTGACGGTGGTAGTGGGGTGCTGGTGGAATAGGTGATGGTGGGGAAAGGAGGAGGGGGTAGCTTAGGTACTAGGCTGTCAGGTGCATGGACACAACCTGGTCTGTTAAAGACAGCCCGTCCCCTTTTCAGATCACCACAAAACCATCGAAACATTAGCAAAACATATAGAGAAGTGTTAGCAAGCTGTATATTCATAATTTGAAACTGATACGTAGTGGAAAATTCAAATAATGCACGTAAACAACGTCTGATTAATAGTCACTACCTCAGGCTCTTAGCAGTTTGTGTTGAAATATCTGTTTTATTGATTAATCTGTTTATTAAATTATAAAACGAAAAATATGAAAATAAATTGGTCTATAGAAGGAATCATCTCCAACGTTTGTTAATTACTTATAAAATTAGGATTTCACACATGTATAATAACCACATAGATACTGTAACAAAGACTAATACTTTTTTCGTAGTACGAAAAAAGTCGGTTTGAAATTTAACGGCTGAATTTTTTTACATATACAGAAAGCTTCAACAAGCTATATTCTTAGAAATGGTCTTGAATCACACTTTCGTCAATTTACGATCGTGATAGACGATTTCAAATTTTAAGCTTGCAAAAGGGACGGACAGTTTTTAAACAAGTATATCTGGTAACACAGACTATGCTCTAATCCCATCGTCGCTCCTTAGGAAGCCAGAGGAGCTATGACGTCAGTATGGCGTAGTCTTTGTTACCAGACAGAGTTGTTAACACACTGGGTTGTGTCCATGCACCTCACAGCCTAGTACCTAGGCTAGAGGAAAAGTGGACGAGGTATGGGCATGTGGAGGGTTGGGGGTTAGAGGTGGGTTAAGGGTGGGGTGGGTTGTGGGGAGGGGAGGAGTTGCGAGGGAGGACAAAACTGAGAAATGGGGAGACCAGGGAGGGCAAGAAGGTGGTGAAATGAAAGGTGGGGACAGGTAGTGGGGCGGAGTGAACATGAGGTGGAGGAGGAAATAGAGGTGAAGGAGGAGCATAATGATAAGGAGGACGAGGAGGACGTCGACGAAGTTTTTGTTATGAGATGGTCTCGTTGCCAACTGTACCACTGTGTTATAGCCAGACTTTCAGTATATTGCACAATTCTAACCCCAACTGAAAAAATAAAGTCCAGTCCTCGTAAGACTAAGCACTTCATCGTTCTCCTCTTTGTATAGTGATTAGTCTATGTTGCCAAACCCTTTTGATGAATAGTCTGGTTACTTGAAAGCCATGCTACACCGTGTACAGTGAAAGCGAAGTTGTACAATGATATAAGATACGGACAGACAAACAAACTAGACAACACAAACGTCCACGTCACTCCTTGGGGATACACGATACCGAAACAAAATTGTGCCGAAATAATCAAGTCGTAATTCAAGGAAGAGGAAAGAGGGGTCACGTGTGTTTATATCGGAAAGACTCGCATATTCTTTAGAAAACGAGTTGGTTGTAGTCATATTTTACGATCTGTTGCATATGTTTTTGTGAGGGAGGTTGGTGTTTTGACACAAGGGTGGTGATTTACGGTGCAATAATTGTAACAAGTTAAAGAAAGATAGAACTATACATTTCGATGTGTTTCCTTCAGATACGAAATAATGATTTACAATGTAACACTTATGGAAGAGGTATGCTTATATCACTATCCATGTATTTCCGATAGATCATACACTGCCGTATGTCATGGGATCTCACATGTAGTGCGCATTCAAAGGCCTCTGGGGCCCATTTCTTAAAAAAAAGTTGCTATGATAGCAACTCTTGCTGTAATATCAACTACTATGACAACAGTGAAAATTCTGCTTTCTGATTGGTTCTTCCAATGAAAGTTGACATTTTCAGCAAGAGTTGCTATCATAGCAACTTTTAATACATACATACATACATACATACAAACATACATACATACATACACACATACATACATACGTACATACATACATACGTACATACATACACACAAACACACACAAACACACATTGCATGGGTATTAAAACAAAGCTACCTTTATATGATTTTATGTGAATATAAAGAGATAAGTTTTATTACACTGTTGATGCTCATTTCATAATAACTACGGTAAAAATACTCGTTGTAAAACTTACCAAAACAAGAAGACGACAACAAAATGAAAAATCGCCATTTAAATTTTGTTTGTCTTTAAAAACTTGTTGGTTTGACGTGTCAATTTGAATATAGAGTGAAGGTATGTTTAATACGTTCTCACGCCACCTTTTAAAAACTAGATTTATTTCTGGATAAAGATTAGTATGGGGACAGATTTATACCCCTATGAAAGCTCACACTCACAGGGGACAATTTGCGGTCGAGTGACTTTTAGGAACATCATAAATTATGCATCAGCGAAGAGTAAAAGAAAAACTGTCGAATAACGGGTTTCGCAAACAGTTGCGAACAGTGGCTCTTCAAAACTACATCATGATGCCAATGACGTCATAATCCTGGATTCAGTCATAAGTTAGTGACATTTTGCCTGGGATGTTGAAACTCTTGTCAAACGACCGCATTTCTTGTTTACTAAAGGTTTATTTTCTTTTTGTATTGCGTATTTTCAGAATGATTATGAACGAAGACATTAAAAAAGAAAATCTGTTTATGTCTATTATGCAGTGGAGAAACCATGAAGGATATTTGACAAGATCGCGAATTATATCAGATTATGATTTATGTATGATCATGTGATTTGCGATTGATAAGTCAAAATGTAGGAATTCACGTCTTCCTTTCTTGTGTGTTTCCTCTCTGTACCCAGGAGGCGATGAAGTTGTCTCTTCAGCAGCACGACCATCTCGCCCAGGCGCGCTGCATGTGCGTCTTCGCCGACGTGCACAGACACAGGGGTGACTGCGACGTAAGGATAACCTTCGTTTGTTTGTCCTTCTCCTGTCTGTCCGTCTGTCAGTCTGTAGCTAGGTATTCCCATTCGTCAGAAGTATAATGGAACACCCCCCCCCCCCCCCCCCTCGCTTCTCTGTCTGTTTATCGCTAATTCTGTCTCTGTTTATATCTCTTATATCCATCCATCTTTCTCTCCCTTATCTCCCCCTTTCTCTCTCTCTCTCTCTCTCTCTCTCTCTCTCTCTCTCTCTCTCTCTCTCTCTCCATCTCTCCCTCTCTCTCTCCCTCTCTCTCGCCCCCCCTCCCCCCTCTCTCTCTCTCTCTCTCGCCCCCCTCCCTCTCTCTCTCACTCGTTCGATCATTCTCGTTCCATTTCATTCGTCATGCCCCGGAGTGAATCCCATATTTAATCGCACAATATGTTCAAGTGCCCAGTGAAGATTTGTATATTTAACCAGGGATTACATCAAATGTGTATCTTTTGCCATTTCGTTCACCCCATTTCCCTTGCGGGGAAAGATCTCATTTGATTACGCCGACCTCTATCTACATCTGCAAATTGAGATGGTCTTGATTCGCCAAGACGACTCCAAGAAAGTTCAAACATCAGTCGGCAATTATTCGGTCAAGATAACTCGAGTCTTGTAATGGTTTTCAGATGATGCTATATCTTCTTTGCGGATAAAGACGTGCACAAGAGAATGTCCATATGTAGCCTAGTTTCTGGGCTTTCGGGCATTTCTCATCCAAAGTAGGTTGTATTCCATGAAACGGTCTGGCTTCAATAGACTACTTATGTATTCTCGAATTCTTCTTGACGGCATGAGCAAAGAGGAAAATGATATGGTAACTAGTCTGATAAGACTAGACTCTATGTTGGCAGTTTGGATTATTTAGAAATGTCCTTAACAGCCTGAGAGCCGGGCTGTATGTAGCTGTATGTAGCCTATACATAGCGGACCTATGTCGGCTATGTAAAGCCAGTTTTGATTGGCTGTGTTTAAACAAAGGGGAATTTCAAATAATAATGGATACGTTACATCTCTATTATCTTTTTTAAAAAAATGCAACAAAAAAGGGACAATTTTCAGAATACCACCCCAGGTATAGAGAGGGCTATCAGTGTGCCATGCAACATCATGGACTATTATCTTAAACATGTTAAACACTTGTCCAGATACCGGGCGTGATTCCCCCCGGCTAGGTCGGCGTACTGCACCTACGTCAAACCGTTAAAGACAGCCCGTCCCTTTTTCAGATCACCACAAAACCATCGAAACATTGGCAAAACATAAAGAGAAGTGTTAGCAAGCTGTATATTCATAATTTGAAACTGATACGTAGTGTAAAATTCAAGTAATACACATGAACAACGTCTGATTAATAGTCTTTACCTCATGTTGAAATATCTACTTTATTGATTAATCTGTTTATTAAATTATAAAACGCATTATGAAAATAAATTGTTCTATAGAAGGAATCATCTCCAAAGTTTGGTAATTACCAAAAAAATAAGGCATTCACACATGCATTATAACCACATAGATACTGTAACAAAGACTAATACTTTTTTCGTAGTACGAAAAAAGTCGGCTTGAAATTTAACGGCTGAAATTTTTGCATTTACAGAAAGTTTCAACATGCTATATTATTAGAAATTGTCTTGAATCACACTTTCTCCAATTTACGATCGTGATAGACGATTTCAAATTTTAAGCTTGCAAAAGGGACGCACAGTCTTTAACGGTCAACGCACATTTTCTCTGTGTTTGTGTGAATAAGACGGACGACGGTCATTGTCAAACATCTCAACTCGCCCGACATCCAATGTCGCGATATTTAGGTCAAGCCTGGAGGGATTTTTAATAAACGAAAGAATGCAACCGGATATTTTGGGGTACGTCGGATTAAGGTGGAATGCTGTGATTAGTTAATCCGACAAGTTAAAGTGAGTGAATATAGAGTGTCAGACAAGTGTACCCCACCCTGCCCCCACACCCCTTGAAATTAACACAAACTTCCGAGCCAAAAGTTATTACGTGCCTTTTGAACATGGGATTATAATTGGTATTTTGACGATGAGTTTTATGAACATATACCAGCTATTTCGTGCTTTTGAAAATGTACACAGCTATTGTTGAGAATGAATTCGATGATGATGACCATGGTGAGAATAACGAACCTGACGATGATATTTTGGTAAGGAAATGACATTTCCTCCTCGAAACGATGATGGCGCTATACTCTTAACTCTACACAGCGCTCTCTTTGGTATGCAGTACAATATTGTTATTTCTCTTTTTGTATCTCTATTTCACCAGAGAAGTGAAAAAGACTAAATATGCTATCCTATCAAACGTAGCCACTCAATTGGGGAACGAAGTATCTCGTTTAGCGCATGGCATTTGGATTGTCCAGAAATGAAATTAAATTTCTCTTACGTGTGGGAAAGCAGTATAAATTATGAATGGCATTGACCAAAAATAAGTAATTTTGCTCACACCCATCCCCCCTCACACACACACACACACACACACACACACACACACACACACACACACGTACACTCCCCACCCAACACACCATGTACGCTACATTTTCTGAGTAGTGTAGGCCCACATTGGCAAAAGATATGACACGATGGAGATTTGAGGTACGTGTATGTCCCAAATTATGTTGGGCTGTCGCCAAACAATTTACCTCCACAAAAACTCCCCCGGGTATGTGCATTCTTCAGTACGTATACATCGGCAGATTCCCTACCGAGATAACCTTTCAGGCCGCGAGTAGACCCCCTAATGGTCCTCGAATTCCACCCGGGGCTAGCCCGCTGTGCGACGGACAGACTACCGTGTTACTACCGTCCGCAAAAACGCGAATGGCATGCGATGCAAGCACACACACCAACACAGTGAGTGACTCAGCTGTTGCGTGCTGTGCTTACTGATGTTGAAGCACATTTATGGTGGGAGCTTGTGTAATGCTTCAGTGAATGTTGACGTTGATTACGATTCATGTTGTTATAGAAAGAGGACTTGACATTAAACATCCATGACTACACTGTGAGGGCGTACAGGTGTCGACTGGTAATATTGACTCTATTTACCAAGTCTATTGAGAGCGACATAGAACTGGGTGACATACTGCCCTCCTCTGACAAAAGGAAGCAAGTGACAAATCACTCAAATCTGGGTTATTGGTACTCTTAATTAGATTGTACCCAGAATTCCCTACATACGGCCAAAATTTGGACAAGAAAAATATTCATCTTGCTGTGAGATATTCAATCGAACATGATGTGGTGCTGCACTGATGCCAATGCAAGTGACAGACACATTTTGCTCATGTACAAGAAAAGTCTCTTTTGTTAGTTGCTTCCTTTTGTCAGATTAGGGCAGTATAGATCTCGACCATTGACCCTCTACCATGGTCATATTAACTATCTCGGTCCATTACAGTCACATTCCCATGTCAATGACAACACAGTTGATCACTTATGTGACTGAGATGGTTAACCCCTCCACCGCCGGTACCAGGGGAGTCTAAATGCGCATCGCGTACAGTTTATCCATTTCATCAGAGGGTATCGATATCGAGTGTGTCATGGCTGTGAGTGTGGCGTAGAATCTGTATGTCCTATGGTAACATTAAATTGTCCACCCTGAAATTAGTTTGGTTTCAGTAAAAGCAGTCCCAATATTAGTAAAGGTTTGATTAAACTCTGTCAAAGGATGAGAAAGTTGTGATCTTTTAAAGTTTTAATTTGTGACGTCACTTACGAGGTGATCTCCCATATGTTCTGTAAAATTATTTTTGGTCCAGACCCACATGAGAATGCTTGTAATGGTCTCCATTGTGTTAGTACATGCCTGGAAAACTTCGCTTGCCGGGGTTCGAAATAGCACCGTCACTATTATGTGTGTGAAGACGTAATCTCCATTATACATGTAGGTCTATAATTGGACATTGTACCTCACAGCCAAGTGAGGGGATATATTTGCCTTTTGAGAGTAATAACATTGTGTAAGATGTGACCTTCTACTCGATAGTTGTTATACTTTCATCCAACTTATCGGGTTATCAGCAAATTCACTTTTATATCTTCTTTCCTCTCGAACTACAGAGGGCGTTCCCGCGGTACGAGTCTGCGTTGAATCTGATGTCCGACATCGGCGATCGTTATGGGCAGATTCTCGTACTGGCCGGGATGACCAAGGCCCTCATTCACATGAAACAACCAGAAAAGGTACTAGTGTGCTAAAAAAAAATCATTTTCTCTTTCCTCCCGCTTTTAGCATCCTCACCACTATTATCAATGTCGTGAAAATGATAATTTTCCTTTTTGTCCTTTGTTCAACTTTCGTAATAATTGTCTTCATTATTAACGACTGTGTCTTTAGAAAGAAGGCTTTCTGGGATAGTTTCAATTTTGAAAAGAACATTATAGGAATACACCCAGTAGTTGTAAAGATGACGTGCTCTGTCCTGCAAATGAATTTTATGGAAGAGGTTTTGGGCAAAATAATTTGACAGGATTGTTCCTCAACTTATTGACTAACTTATCTGTGAAAATCACATTAATCCAATTTGTCATGCATGAGTGGGCAAATTTTAAAGGCAAAAGTGTTACTTTTCAAAAGTCACAAGGGTAATTTTGGGATTCTGTCATATGAATTATTTATGAAATTCATTTCTGGTGCATAACTTATGTTCTTTCAATGTTTATCATCTATCTCTCTATGCACTAACACCTATCGAGACACTAGACCCATTGTTCTGGTTGAGTGAGCACCCTTTAACAAATACTCAACCCAAACAAGTTTTTGAACAAATGTCGTACCGGTAGTCTGTTTTGTGGATGCGTGGATTGTGATGGATGTAAAATGAAACGCGTGTATCCTTTTCCTTTCGTCTTCTTTTCCAGGCAATAGATTTCTGCAACAAAGCGATGGAGGTTGCAACAAGTATTGGCAATAAGGTAACTATGGTGACTGCATACCATCTAGTGATTTGTTTTCCACTAAGTTATAAATGGTGCGCATGCTGCACTTTATGAAGATAGTGGAAACTTACACTGATTGCTTGACTGGTGATGACGATAAAAAAGTATGATCTTTTGAAATTTGAAGAAAAAAAAATGAAAAATTGTGACATCACATGCGAGGTGCTGTCCCATATGTTGGGTTTGTGACAACGAAAAAAGGGATTTTTTTTTTTGTAAAGGTATGTTTGTGAATATATATTTCTAATGATGTATCAAATGCACAAGTAAAACGATGCATATTTTTTTTATTGAGAAAATGCACATGTTCAACAAAAAAATGTACACAACATAAGAAAGAGCACCTCACACGTGACGTCACAAAATAAAATCATTATAAGATCATAACTTTCTTATCCTTTGACAGATTTTCATCAAACTTTCACCTCAAACTAGTCCACTCTAAAGCTAAGTTGGTAGAAACATATTAGTGAAGGTTTGACGAAAATCGGTCAGAGGAAAAGAAAGTAATGATCGTTTAATATTTTGATTTAGTGACGTCACGGGCGAAGGGCTCTCCCATAATGTTGTGTACATTTTGTTTGATAAATGTCAAATTTTCACAAAAGGATATTAACCATTTTACCTGTATGTTTGATATATCATCAGACACCTGTTTTTTACACACAAGCTATGAAAAGAATGTGTCCCTTCATCAAAGAACGAAAAAAGGCAATTTATGGAAAAAGTAGTACACCACATATATGAGAGAGCACCTCGCACGTGACGTCGCAAAATCGAAACTTTCTTATCTTTTGACCAATTTTGTGTAGACATTCAGTAACATGTGGTGGCTTTTTCCTTTCTTCTTTTATTAAAACGAACTTAATTTTAAGGTGGACGATCCCTGAAACTTCAACAAATTTGTCATCTTTTTACCAATTTTCGGCAAACCTTCAGTTATATTTTTTTCTTTGTCTTTCTTTTTTTTTTTTTTTTTTTATTAAAGTCAACTTTATTTTAAGGTGGACTTTCCCTTTAACTTCAATGATTTTGTCATCTTGAAATGATACTTTCTTGAAATCCCAACAACACACTGGAACGGAACCCAGGGAGGTGGTAACATGACACTGTATCGGTTACGGATTTAGGAAGGCTTTACCTCTGATGCCCAATATCTTGATCCATTGATATGATTAGTATCACACAGGCGAACTAATCTACAAATCAATTGCAACAAAAGCTGATCTGCGCCTGGCTCTTTTTGTTCGTCACTTTTTGAAGATGAGCGTGATCATTATATTTATACCTCTTCCTAAATCATTTGTTTAATGTGCTCTCCCTGTATTGCTTCTTTACGTACTTCCTATGTCTATTTCTTTTTCCTTCTTTTAATACCTTTTCTACCCTTTTCTCTCGTTCTGCTTTTGTTTTTCACTTTGCCATCCATTGTGTTCATCGACATGTTTTCTGTTGTTATATACGGTCTTACTCTTCCCTCTCCTCCTCCTCCTCCTCCTCCTCCTCCTCCTCCTCCTCCACCACCTCCTCCTCCTCCTCCACCTCCTCCTCCTTTTTCTTCCCTTTCCTCGTTTCTTCCTCTCCTCTCCTCCCCTCTCCTTCCTTCTCTCTTCTCCCCCTCTCCTCCATATCTCCTCCTCCTCTCCTCTTTCTCTCCTCTTTTTCTCCCCATGTCCTCCTGCCTCCTGTCCTTTCCTACATCTCTCCTCTCTTCCCTACCCCCCCCCCCCTCCACCTCCTGCTCCTCCTCCCCCTGCACCCCTCCCACTCCCCCCCTCTCCTCCCCTCTCTAGATGTTCATGCTCCGCGCGAACTGGACGCTGCACACCCTATACCGGGCAATCGGGGATATGACGCTCTCGCAGCAACACGCGTGTCGATTTGATCAGTACCTACAAGAGATGGAGCTGTACTGCGGTGCGTGCCACGAGGTGATGGGCAACAGAGAGAACAGTCTAATGAGTCTGACGTGCTTCCACATATTCCACACCAGGTGAGTGATGAGACGGGTGGAGGGCAATACTGATGGTCGTACTTCATTAATAGACAATGGAGTGAGCAGAAGAATGCACAGTAACAATAAAAAGAAGAAAAAAGAAAATGAAGAGAAGAAGAAGAAGAAGAAGAAGAAGAAGAAGAAGAAGAAGAAGAAGAAGAAGAAGAAGAAGAAGAAGAAGAAGAAGAAGAAGAAGAAGAAGAAGAAGAAGAAGAAGAAGAAGAAGAAGAAGAAGAAGAAGAAGAAGAAAAAGAAGAAGAAGAAGAAGAAGAAGAGGTGAGGAGGAGAAAGTGCAAGAGAAGGAAGAATTTGACTGATTTCCATCAAACCTTCACTGATACGTGTCTTTCATGTGTCTGTTTTTATTGAAACCAACTTAATTTCAGGGTGAACTATCGCTGTAATGTAAAGTACAGGTTGGAAAAGGAGAAGGAGAGGTATCAAGTAGTTTTAGTACAACGGGAGAGGATCAGTGGAAGGCAAAGAAGAGAAGGGAGGACGAAGGAAACGAAAGGGAACAAAGACAGGAGAAGTGCAAGAAACAAATGCATCTGTGACTGAACCTAAGTGTGTATCCATTTTTGTTCAATACAAGATGTTTTCACGTCGTGATCTTAGATCCCTTGTTGACTACACATTGCGAGACAAACGATTAACAATGAGTAAACATATTTAGCAAGGTGTTTTCAATCCCCATGTCTCAAATACATCTCTCTGTTTCTCTTTTGTTTCTTTGTGGCTGCCTAGGTGCGTGGAGAATAGCACCTTCAAGACGAGGGGCTGTCCGAACTGCAAAAAGACTGCACACCTTTCCACCCCCGTGTCAGTATAGCTAAGGACACCGTAGACAACACGCGCAACGAAGTGAAAATTGATCATCTCATCAACGCACATGAAATTATATCTCAAAGCTATATGCATCGTTTACTTCGTAGTAGCCTCAACCGCGCTGGATGAAATATGCAGCTTGTTCGCATACATGTTCACCCATGCTTGCTCAATATAGACTGTACAAACGCCCTGGAATGGATTCGTTAAAAAAGCCTAAAAGACGGTGTGTCTCTTTAACAGGTCGAAAAAATCAAAATGGAAGATGGTACCGTATGATAACACCCCTTCCAATAATACAACTGGAAATTGGCTTTAAGCGGAAGTATAACGATCAGTAGATGTTGTTGAGGTTTTGGGCGGGTCGTGCGAAACCTATAGCCTAGAGACCGGAGAGCGGTGTGCGCTATGGACGCTCTGCGGTCCGTTCCACACAGTGCATGCATTCAATGGGAGTAATGCTCGCATCACGCGCTGAGAGGGACACTACGATTATGAATATAGACTATGCTCACTGCCGTGCAAAGGTAAACAAGGATAGTTGTTCATTTTTCCTGAAAATGTTCGTGAAGCTATTTTGATTTCATACATGTTATTGTCAGAGTATACTGCTGAATTCCTGCCGAGTTTCATTACTTTTTCAAATGGGACACCCTGTCTTAAATGGTAAATAAAATAACCATGAAAGGAATTATAGCACGATACCAATTTCGCTGGAGGCTTGTTGGCTAACTTTCCAATGCTCCATGTTTGCCTCTTGCACAATTCATGCACAAAGATCTAATATAGCAGCTTTTCTTCTGGACATAAAAAGGGGTTAAAGGACCGGTCACTGGTCTGCTTGTATGAGGTAGTCCGACCTATCATCACGACAGGCGGCTTTATAGTGAGGCTTGTATTGGCTGAGGTTACAGGACGTAGAATGTGTGGACACTGAGGCAAGATACGTCTCTCTGAACTAAGTCCCTTCACTTTATTCATAAACATGTTTTATTATGTTTTAATTCTTAATTTCCCTTCCTCCTCCTCCTCTCCTCCCCGACTATTTCATCTCCTCTCCTTTTCTTTCATCCTTCCCCCCTCCTCCTCTTCTCTCCCCTCTCTCCTCCTCCTCTCGTATCTTCCCCTTCTCTCCTCTCCTCATCTTGGTCTCTCCCACCTCTTTCTCTCCCATCTCCTTGCTCTTCAGCCGAAGTTAAGTATTAGCCTAATTATCCAGACTTGTTGTGGTTTAAAAAAAACAGACTTCACAGCGTACAATCTGGGTTAGGTTAGGCTGTAAAGTGTGGTACATTCAATTACAAGTTAGTCTGGAAACGTAGACCAAAAAGCCTTCCTCTTTCCGTAGAGGGGTGGAGAGAACGAAGGTTAATCTGCCGGTCCAGACTTCGTTGCTCCTGCAATGTATAATAAAAAAAAAAGTGATCACAGCCTAGAACCTATGCTAACCTAAACCAATAGTTCGCAGATTCTCCGTTTCATGCACACCCATGGTGTTACCCACAGATGTTGAAAGCTTTTTAGAGTGCAGCGAACTAGGTCACATGACCAGTGCATGACGACACTGCTGCTGTCTCGCCTTAACCACTACCTTGCCAGAGAAAGCGCTTCACTGTGAGAGTTGTGTGTATTAGTGTAGCCAAAATACACTGGTGTCGTGTATAGAGTTAAACATTGGCCGATTGGATCTTTGACCTATGTATCATGGGGAACAACGCAGTGTGAAGGTAGTTACGCACAGGAGAGTTAAGAAACAATTTGTGTTCTTTTCTCTTCTGGCGGAATGTGATGTGAAGTTGTCGTCAACCATGACGGGTTTCATGAGTTCGTTAAACGGGGCCGGCAAAGGAGAGTCCCCAAGTGGATTTTACGTTGATGGTTTTTGATGAAGCTATGATTGGTTTTCGATGAATCTCACGATGCACCACGTGGTAGTCCTCAAAAGAAATGCTGGGTAATTCCTTCAGAAAAGCTCTGAAACAAAAGCTGTTCAGAGGGCGAGTGATGAAGCAAAGAAAACAGATAGAGTGAAGAGCGTATTTCCAGAGATAACTTCTGCGGTAGAATACCCTCACTCCGTTGCATTTGTTTACTCCTTTTCTCTCTCGCTCTCAGAGCAGGGGGCGGGGGTATTCTCAAAATCCACAGAGATAAACATTTTATCTGATTTCCTCTAAAAAAAAATTAAAAGTCCCTTAAATATTCCATCTTTGGTACTGCGAAAAAATATCTCCCGAAGATTTTAATCAATATTAATAAGCGCATGACCTGCGCTCCTATCCCAGAAGTAGCCAGTAGTAAACGTCCTTTCATGTCTTTTGCATAACACCATCAAGCTAATGGTGTGACGTCATGAAACTGGCAAAGATATTGCGCATCAATGTCCATCAGTGCCGTGTGGATTAAATTGCTCGAGAGCAGTCTTATCTTTCATACCAACTTTTTTTCCTAAGTGGGTTTCAGAATACCGATTTAGCTCATTTGCATCTATCTCTAAGGCTCATTCACATAAAAAAAAGAGAGAGCCATTCTGATATCGTAACGCAACTCAAGGACTGCCACATCGTACATTTTCACACTGCAATAACTTTTCTGCTTGGATTGGTTGGACGGGGTCGCTGATTTACGATTTACGCTGATTAAGATCCTGATAAACTAAGAAATCCCGATGGTTGGACGCTAGATGGAGTAATCCATTATAAGATGTAGGAAATCTTGGAAGTCGTTTGGTATTGGAAAGCAGTCTACCCAAGATCAAGGCATTGCGAGTTGAAATCCCGCGGCCATTTCACAAACCTCCGCCATTTTCTCACCATCTTCTCGAGTGAATGGTAGGACGCGAATTGTGGTTAAAATGTTGTCACGAGCGCTAGTGCCATGGCGACGGGGTAGTGGAGATGGTGCACAAACTGAATGCGGGAATAGATTATATCCAGCAACCAGGGTTGAAAACTTTAGGTGCTTTGGTCGTTTTAAAACGCAACAGACATTGACTCTTTGTTAAATCTGTCTCCCGAGTGCGCGATGAGGGCGCCGATTTAAAAGCATACGCCCACTTAAGTCTACACAACATACGAAACAAATGTGCTGTACTGCGTTGTTTTTTTTTTCATAATGTAAAAAGATATGTATCTAGTGTAAAAAGGAAGAAATTAATATTATTTTATACTCGATGGTATTGTTCTTATGCAAGTATTATTTAAACGTTCTATGTTGTAGATAAGATTGCTTTTAAGACTGCAAACTATGGAAGTAATGGCAAGCACAAAATATGTAGAAAATTACCCGCCTGTATGTTACGTAGAGCTTGGTATTTTACACGATAGATTAATTGCGGAATGGCAATTTAGTCTCGTATTGTAGTAAGAGAATGGACGCTGATTTAAATAGTATCGTGTATGTTCATTAATCTTTATTTTACCTCCAGAGTTTAGCCCAACCTACCTCTCCCTCACACTTTCAGTTTGAACACATATAGATACAAACACACACATACGCACACAAACACACGTACACACACACACACACACACACACACACACACACACAAAAGCACACAAACACACATACACAGTCACACAGTAATACAATAACACCCAAACAAATTCAAACGCATATTACGTACATCACATACCACAAACTAACAGATAGATATTATTGTGATGACTGAGAACGTAACGTCAGGAAGTTGAAAATGATTCTGATCTATATCAATAAAAGCAGCAACACAAGTTGTACCCAAAGGATTAGAGGACTCTTGTTGTAGCTGAAACATTGCTCCCTCTACGGCCTTTTGTCGCCATGAATGAAATCAACCGATTGCTTCTCAATCAAGACGCTTTCCTGTATGATGCGTATGGAAAACTTTTGCGTTTAACTTTGACTACGAACTATACTGACACGCAACTAGACTGCTAAGATCCAGTCAGTATTTTAACGTGAGAGTAAGAAAGAAAGAAAATGTGTCACATCTTGCCAAATGCATGTATGCAGTTTATGGAGAGGCGATGGTTGTGTTGCGATGTCAGGCAAATACATTATGTCCTCCCTGTTTATATCTGGTTCTGTTTATCGCAGCTTGCATATTGTTTCTATACCAAGTAGTACCGCCCGTGTCTTTGTTCCTTTCCCAATCAATTTTGGATCTGTCTCTGGATTGTTATCCTTTTTTCCCCTTCTTCTTGCTTTCGTTGTCTTAATCATTTATGCCACATCTTACGCCTTGGCCATTTATCCATTTATCTCGCTCCTTTCGTTTCACCGTCTCAGTCACATCTTCTTTCTCCTCATTTCCTAAATTTACTTTCTCCTTTTCAACAACCTCCGATCCACCCCCATTTTGTTTGATTTCACCCGCATATTCCGTTTCTTTTTCATCGTTATCTTCTTCTTCTTCTTCTTCCTCTCCAATGCCTGGCCTCTTCCTTCTTCCATCATCCTCTCCTTCTCCTCCTCTTCTTTCCGTTCTTCATGTTCTTCCGTCATTCCTTCCATCTTGTCGTTCGGATCTTCTACCTCCTCTTTCTCCTCCTCATTCACTCTTTCCGTATTCGTCCTCCCATCTGCTATGCTACTATCTGTTCCCATGGTAACGAATCATCTCCGAGCAGGTCAAGTTATTACCACATCCTGACTACCATAACCATACCAATATAAGTCATTATTATTGTTGTGTCATTAATTTCACAATACTACAGTATACAGGTCATGTGATGTGTATAACTGTACGTTAGTAACCATGGTAACAAGTTCGGTTGATATAATTTGCATGCCTGGATTTGTTGTGTACAAAGCAAATATGCCCAGTAAGCATTGAACTGTTTATTTATTATTTCGGCTTCTCTCAAGAGAGAGAGAAATATTAAATTGAATTGAAATGTATGTAACGTGCACTATATACTGAAAGACAAATAAAATGTTTAACATGAAAATCAAGAGAGTTGACTGACTGAATATTATTTAATCGATTGAATTGGGGAGTAAGGGAAGGACTCAATGAGGATTGAATGTACAAACATTTCTCTACTGATTGATAAGACATGCTTTCCCCAAAGATGTAATGCAAATCAAATTTGCTGGTGAAAGAAATATTAAAACTGGAAACTGACTAGCTCGATTTTGAGTTGAGTGTTGAGCGAGTCGTTCAAAATGCAGTGGTTATCGTTGCCTAGAGATCCTGACCGAAAAAAACGCACATCGTGGCTATTTACATCACAATGATGCATTGGGATGAACAGTGTGCTAATGACCGATTTCATACATGTTACGTTTAGGATAAAAATAGGATTTGATGGTCCATCACCGTAATACAGTTCCAAGCAGTATATAATAACAACACATTTAGAAGCTTCGCGAGCTCACTCTTGATTGACCATTTCTATGAGTAAAATGTGGCATACCGAATTCCAGTAGTCCTAAACTTACAACCAGCATAGACAATTATATAACTCATATCATATGTTGGTCAACATTGGTCAACATTATTGTGGCAACGTGTTGTTTAAGTCCATAATATGGTATACCACAACGTTGTAAGGTGGCGCATGCGTGTTAACATCGTCATGGATAGACTCGCGTTGCGCTGGTTGGTTATTCTAACGTTGTTCGGTGTTGGTCAGCAACACCACAGCATCAACTGTTCATGATTCATCATACATTTAGGTAGCAACATGTTGCAGGGAGTACATCAACACTTATGTTGATATGTCCTGCTCTATTCATGACTTTTGTGTTCATAAATCTTGGTCAACACTACCACATCGTAGTCAATATGATTTATCGTGGCAGCAAGATGTTGCAGGTCGCATATCAACATTACTGCTAGATTTATCACTTCACTCTTAGAACAGCGTTGTCAGCAATACCACGTCACAATTTATTTGCACTTTGTAATGATGTGGCAGCAATGTTTTGCAGGTCGTATAGCAACAGCAGACTTTTTTCACTCAGCGACCTACTGAGCTGTCAACGACGCGGGAGTGGTATGGAGCTACGCGTCTGCGGTGCTCGATCCACTCTCGTTTAAAACTCTCCACTCTCGTACGTAAACTTTAAACTGGGAACGTGAACTGCATGGCCTTATCTACGACGGACATAAATCTAGTTTCAACGCAACAGCGGTTGGGTTGTTCTTACAACAGTAACTTTCCGGCCGCGTTGACAGCTTAAAAGGGAACTTTTGCTCAACGTCGCTGACGTATTTCTTCAACGCTTTTGTTACGTTCAATGAAAAATACCACGTAGATTTTTAGTGTGACTGCTGTGCCATTTTTGAGAACGAGTTGCCGCAATTTGTTGGTTTCGGAGGATTCATTTTCCGTTAACAATAGCTAATAAACATAGTATTTCGAGCTGTGGATCTTGAAATGTTATTCCTCATTCCCTTAGTTATTTATGTAACACTTGAAATATACATTTCCAAATAATTACGAAATTTCTTTCATCATACTTCTATTTACAATTCTTTGAAAGCTTAACTAAGGAGTGTGAATTTTCTGTTAGCTGATTTGAAGCCTCCGAAAACAACTTTGAAGACTGCCCACACAAATATAAACAGAGAAACATATCCAATCACAGTGGAGTATATGGTCATCTAGTTCACCTGCCAATAAATTACAGAGGTATTCCTGCAGTTCGGAAATAAGGATTTGGATTTCAGTTGGATACTATACAAAAACTGTTCGTTTTATTTTTAACATTAGATTTCAGTTGTTTTGTTGTTTGTAAAAAAAAAAACACCTTTCTCCCCCCCCCCCCCCCCTAAAAAAAGTGATCTGGAGGGGGTGGGTTCGCACACTCCGCAACCCCCTGGTGTCGGCCATGGTATACCACAACGCTCGCTGATTTGTTGTTGATTCACTCGCGGGGCAGATAGAGAACGGACGTGATTTCTACCACGGACCATCGCAGAACTCGGTCCCTCCTGGAGCACTTCGCTGTCGCTATAGTAACCAAGGTAACTCAATTTTGCACACGGCCAGCAGACTTTCCGTTCTAGGTCAACGGGCGTCGTACATCGAAAACTCACTTTATCGTCCGCCTCTTCTCCCACACACATTACGCCACTGACTCACATAGTACGCACACCGCGCCAGACCACTGATTGCGCGACTCCACGAATCTGTCCGCCCGAAAAAAAATCCTGCGCCACTAACATGACTAACGTTCGTTGTCGGCGGATTGCTAAATACAGTCCAGGGGGTGAACTATATGTACTCGAGTCAGGTGCTCAATCCTTGTACATATTGGTCTGCAACATGACGGCGATAAACTCGTCCCGGCTGATGGTACTGTCACCACTGCTGCTAGCTTCCTCTACCATCTCTCTGATCATGACGTCATTAACCTTCACCCCGACCTCCTTTGCGACCATCTTGAGGTCGAGCGCCGTCAGGCATCCCTTCTTACCTAGAGAGAGGACAGGAGGAGGAAAGGATGTGTTGGAGGTGGTGGTGGGCGTGGTGGTGGGCGTGGCGGTGGGCGTGGCGGAAGAGGAGGAGAAGGGGATGGTGGATGAGGGTGGGAAAGAGGAGAAGGGTGAGGAGAAGGAGGCGATGTAGGAAGAGCAAACGGTTAAAGAGGAGGTGGTGGGAGAGGAGGAGGAAGAGGAGAAGAAGGAGAACGAAGAAGAGAAGGAGGCAGAGGAGGAGAAGAAGGAGGAGGAGCTGTGTAAGGAGACGGAGGAGAAAGGAGAAGAGAAGGAGGAGATGTGGGAGGAGAAGTAAGAAGAGAAGAAGGAGGGGAAGAAGAAAAGACGGAGAACGAGAAGGAGAAGAATGAGGAAGTAGAAGATGAGGAGAGGCGGCAGAGGAAGTGATAAAAGTGGTTGAGAAGAGGGAGGTGGAGGAAAATACAAAATATGCGTAAATACATTATTTTGTCCAAATTGTATTGTTAGTTCTTGTGAACAATGATCCAAAAAATAGGAAAATATGATTACGCCTTTTTTTGCGTCGTGCGTTTAATAATCATGTTGTCACAGGTATTGTTTTATTATTGTATTATTATTTGTATTATCGTATTTCTAACGATCATGGCATGGCAACTGCCATATCTATTACGATGCAACTATTCAGAATGATGATGTTGACGACGAAAATGATGGCGATTTGATAACGTCAATGATGACAATGATCATGCTGATGAAAAGGATGATGTCGATAATGAGAATAAGAGCATTGTTGTTGGTGACGTTGATGATGCCGATGCCGATTGTCTCACCATAGTCCATGAGGTCGAATCCCTGATGGATCTCGGCGTAGATGTCACGTGAGTCACCCTGCCGATGCGCAACGAGCTCCAAAAAATCCTTGAAAGTCACCTCTCTGGACCAAAGAAAATACATGTAAACCTGGAATTTCACTATGTAATTTACTTTGTTTCAATAAAAGCAGACACGTGAAAGAAACATTTTAGTAAAGGGCTGATGAAACTCCGTGAAAGGATCATGAAGTTATGATATATTTTTTTAAGTTTTGATTTTGTGACGTCACGTGGGAGGTGCTGTCCCATATTGTTGTGTACAATTGTTTTTCGAAAATTTATGTAAATTTCTCCAAAAATACACATCCTTTTACCTATGCATTCAAACATTATTAGAAATAGGTTTTTACGCGCATACCTGTATGAAAAAACAATAATTCCATTGAAGAAAAAAAAAAGAAAAGGGAATATTTATGTAATTTAACTGGACAGCATACATGACGTCACAGAATTGAAATTTCAAAAGATAGTAACTTTCTTATTCTTAAACGGATTTTCGTCACATTTTCACTAATATATTTCTTTCATGGCTCTGTTTTTATGACACCACCTTATATTCAGGGTGAACAATTCTTTTAAGTGCTTGTTCTTCTCTGATAAAATGTACATAAGGTCATGAAGGTCACACACCTGTAAACACTTCCTCAGAGGTCATGTGTTAAAAACGAGAACAAAAGGGAATGATGAAAAGGAAGTGCTATAAAGTGGCTCTCTCTTGATGTCACATATATGTATTTATTTATCTGCACCTAATGAAAATATATCGAGGAAATATCCGACTTAACATAAAAGTAGTAATAGATGTAGAATGTAGTAAGTAGTATATTTAGCAACACTTACTTGAGGTAATATTGTCAATACATGGTCATGTATATAAAGTGTACTTCTATATTCATTTCAACATTTGATTTACATTTTATACGATATATCATACTCATAACAACCGCTGTGATATATACATCATGCAACAATGTTCACGAATTGATTGGAAATTATATCAATCAGTCAATCATTCTTCAGGCATATGATATACGTCGGTCTGCTTACCCAATTCGTACACGGCCGATATCACCTGCGAATAAAAATTAGACAAAAATGATCGGAAAATATAATTTCAATCACTTCCGTTATTGCTCCTTAAGATCCTCAAATACGCTGTACAATATTGTTGAGCGTATATTCAAAGGGCAAATTCATATTCAAATCAACTTGCTGTTAGCAAACACAGGACTAGTGAATCAGTAATGAAAGGTCAGATTGGTGCAGGTTTCAGATAAATTAGACAAAACAAAGAAACTTTTGTTTGTTCTCTTTTTCCAATTGTTTTCGTATGTAATGACGGGTGTAGGAAATGAGGGTAACAGGGGCCTCACACACACTCTTTCTTTCCTTTTTGCTAACTTTTTTTTCGCTGTATTTCTGTATCCCCCCCCCCCTATCTCCCCTCTCTCTCTCTCTCTCTCTCTCTCTCTCTCTCTCTCCCTCTCTCTCTCTCTCTCCTCTCCCTCTCCCTCTCTCCCTCTTTCTCATTCTCTCCCTCCCTCTTCTTTCCTCCACCCTCTTCCTCTTTCTTTCATCCGCTCTCTTCCTTATTTTCTTCTACCTCTTTGCTTTATATCTCCCTTCTTTCGTTATCGTTATCTCTTCCCTCTCTGTCTCTCTTTCCCTTCCATTCTTCCTCTTTTTATCTCTCTCTCTCTCTCTCTTCCTCTCTCTCTCTCTCCCTCTCTCTCTCTCTCTCTCTCCCTCTCTCTCTTTCTCTCGCTCTCATCCGTTGTAATATACCACATATCACCATACAATACATGTACATGTCTGTCACATGTGCATAGTTACCCAAAGCCACGTCTACTTGGTCATGTGATAGTTTGAAGCCGATCACCCGTAGAGCCCTTCTCAGATCAAATGCGTCGATGTACCTGTCAAGTCACGACACAAAAAGATGGATGGCAGGAACGTGTATGAAAGAATCAAGTACATCAACGTTAGTCACTATCTATCTCTTCCACACCGATGTGTGATTAATAGTCATGCCATCATGACGTCACGTGGAATACCGCGAATAGAGATATTCCGTACACTATCAGGGTAAGAAATGGTACAAAATAATAACAATATGCTACTGATAAACATGTATAACTATATAATATACAAGATTGAGTATATCCTGAGACATAAGTCGAAAGTGAACATCCTCAATATTTTCAGATAATTTAAGATCTTAATGAACATAAACGTATTGATACATAGTTGCTATGGTGGCAGCGGTGGGATTTGAAACGGAGCGAGCAAAATTACATTCCAACGCCATCAAAATTCCATGCCATCATGACGTCACGTGGAATACCGCGAATAGAGATATTCCGTACACTATCAGGGTAAGAAATGGT
The DNA here is from genome assembly GCA_963669155.1 of Arbacia lixula. Lineage (NCBI taxonomy): Eukaryota > Metazoa > Echinodermata > Echinoidea > Arbacioida > Arbaciidae > Arbacia > Arbacia lixula. Next base: position 15,054,407 of record OZ022597.1, read on the forward strand.
ACAAAATAATAACAATATGCTACTGATAAACATGTATAACTATATAATATACAAGATTGAGTATATCCTGAGACATAAGTCGAAAGTGAACATCCTCAATATTTTCAGATAATTTAAGATCTTAATGAACATAAACGTATTGATACATAGTTGCTATGGTGGCAGCGGTGGGATTTGAAACGGAGCGAGCAAAATTACATTCCAACGCACACAGCCCTCACTGGAGCTGGGGAAGTCATATTTGAAAGCAGTGAAACAATACTACAAATGCAATTCCCTTTTGAAATATTATGACCAAAGAATGTATGTTTACTCGTTGACAGGTTTGGCACACGCTATACTCAACATGCTATGTGAAAGAAAGTATCATTTTCCTGTTCTCGTGTGCGTGTAGGAACCTTGTGTAAATGCTTAATTGTGGAAATAAGTACTAGAGTATGTATAACATATCAAATACTCATGATATCATATTATGATATTGCGTATGTAATACAGACCCAAATGGAACATGCCTACATATGTTATATGCATGCTTGAAATGCTTTGAGCCCAACTCAGTGCCAAGAACATGTATTAAGAACATCGAATTCACATATTGGTCATTATTAAAGCCATATGGGATGGTTAAGCGTGCTTATGAATAAAACATTACAAAGTTTTTTTTCGATTTTTTTTCAGTGAACATGTTTTCTTCCTTCTGAATTCGATATTTGCATGAAATCATGCTTTACAAATATACGATCATGAGCAAATAGGCAGACTTCACATGAGAACAAGCATCGTTCCATCGCCCCCCCCCCCCCCCCCACACACACACACACATACCTAATATTTAAAAAAAAAAATGATACAAAGGCCTTGGTACAATTTTATTTCATTGGGGAAAAATCGTAAATCTGTTATTATACGACTTCCATGCGTGTGACCTCACTCACCCTTTCTTGTCTTTATCAAAAACGTCAAACACCATCCTGAGGTCTCGAATTTCCTGAGAGGTGAATTGGGAGATGAGGGCGTGGTCTGTCTCTGTCACATGATCCGATTGCTCCAATGAGAGAAGGAGATTGGAGGCCACGCCCCTCGGCTCCTTGGACCTCGAAGATGTGGCTGCTATTGACCCGGAAGAAGAAGAGGAGGAGGAAGCGCCGTTGTGTTGAATCGGGAGGGAAGTGCTTCCGGTTTTACGCAGTGATGACATGGTGGACTCTTCCAAGGACCTTTGGAGAAAATAATTTTAAAATTAAGATTTTCAGGGGTTTTTTTTAGTCCATGATATAATCATAAATCGTATGTCACAAAAGGTAGATTGGAAAAGTTGGATTTGACGGGAAAGATAGATAGGGAAAACGAGGAGGATTACTAGGTTAAGGATCCTGACTGACTGGTTTGCAGAGTAAGAGGATGACTGCCATAACTGGATCTGATACAAATAGTTTAGGACAGAGAGTTGAGGCGCTCCACGATTATAAAGAGAGAATAATAGAATGGAAGAAGAAGAACAAGGAAAAAAGAAGGGAGAAAGAATGAAAAAGATAAGATGAGAAAGGGGAGAAATAAATCATTTTCAAATGAAACGTAATTTTTCCGCTGTGTTTTCAGTCGAGCCATACAAATCACGCAAGTAACTATTGTGAATGAAGAACTATACATGTATATCCTTATAAAATGAATGTATTTATGGTAACACAGACTAGGGATGTATAGGAAGGAGAAACAACTCGAGCATAATATATTCAAACATCTGTATGGATACTAAAGCGTGCTAATGAATGCCAAAAGCATTCCACAATCACTACAATGCTTTGATGTCCCATGCGCGCCACCGACATTTAGCTACCGTCAACTTGGAAAGCAATATCTTTAATTCACTCTTTTGTCTCTAGAGGCTATGTTTCTAATCACATTTTGTGCAATTTTCAAGAAAGTTACGGGCAATACCACTAAAGATACTGTACTCGGTTTTCTTCTAAATAATTGTTGAATGATGCACAAACGGAGATATAAGATAATATTTTTACACAATTAACCAATTTCTTCATTTTCCGCAGATTTCCGGAAATATGGGATTCAATCATTATCAAAATTATATATTAAGCTGTCCATTTTCATTAACAGAGTTTGCGTGCATTTGCGGGCAACTTACATATTTAAGTAGAAAAAAACTGTTTATTTTTGTTCGCTGATATCTCTTTTCCTCACAAAAGTATTGATGCAATCCAACAGAACTGGACAAGCGAAATAAGACTTTACATTTCTTTTGTTCTATCTGAGAAAAACCGTTGCTACCCAATCCAACAACATAAGTATATGAGACTCAGACACATGCAACATTTGCCAAGTTAACCATGAATTACCTTCAATTATGTATGCTTACGTTATGGTGTCATCAACATAAATATCAAAGGAGTCTTCAGTAATGGTGCCACGATATAGCATCGACTCTGTGATAGTAGCCGAAGAGAATGCAAAGTCCTCTTTCTCTCCGGCGTGACCCGTTTAAAATCGATATAGTTCCTTTCAATCCCAATTCATGAAGGCCTAATTAGTGATTTTCACCATGACAACCAACGCCCCTTCGACTATTCCAATTGCAGCAGCCAAGACTGTTTTCAAGACACGAACAATGACAACAAAAGACACAACAATATACGTATTATGCACAGCACAATCAAATAACATCCAAGAAATGTGCACAAATTGAATGTCGCTTGTAATACACTGTAATATGAATACACGCGCTGGTATTTTAATTAGTGCTTCCGTCATTTACGTGTGACAACAATGTCTCAGTCAGAGCATCGAGCGGCCGATAGTAAACGGAACCAGATTGAGCACAAGACGTGTGTGTGTGTGTGTGTGTGTGTGTGTGTGTGTGTGTGTGTGTGTGTGTGTGTGTGTGTGTGTGTGTGTGTGTGTGTGTGTGTGTGTGTGCGTGTGTGTGTGTGTGTGTGTGTGTGCGTGTGTGTGTGTGTGCGTGTGTGTGTGTGTGTGTGTGTGTGTCTGGCTTTATAATGCAGGGGACTTTGTGGGCAAATGAGTGTTTGAACAGATAGATAAGAACTCCTTGTTTTGTGGCGTTCTCTCAACACAGCTTTAACTACAGCTAGCGGCGGGTCCAAGATTTGGAGAAGGGGGGGGGGGGGGGAGTGGGAGTGGATATGAAATAGGGGGCGTAGATCTTTTAACAAGACAGTAAGAACAATGATGAGCAAAATTTCGCAATATTTTGTGTTGCCCCCAAAATAGAGGGGTGGCGGCCCGCCGCCCGCGCTGTCGAATGGATCAACCACTGTTGTATATGTCTACCCAACTGATGAGAGCATTACTTTATCCCTATTTATGAGTTTGAACTTCTTCGTTTATCCGAATTGATAGTTTAGGTTTCCTTTTGGAAAGACACGATTCAGTATGTCCATATCATATCATATTAGTTTACAAATTACAAAATATACCTGAACCTTTAAGAACAAATCTATGTAACTGAATGATAGAAGACACCTAGACTTAATACCACACAAAATAATATATAATACCTCTGAGGAATATATAATGCAACTGAAGAAGACCGAGAACACAAGCCTAATAAACCGAGAAGCCATCATCTTTGTAACCTTTCTAAGTAGGCGATATAACTATTTTTTCACAAATACCAATGAAACTTAGTGCAAGATGATATCGCTTGGCCTAATGTGCTTAAACATAACATCTTAAACAGTGTAATAACTAATATCCCATACCCGCACACGTATCAGTAGAATAAAGGAATGACGTAAACGTGCGATAACTGCTGAATCAGTTTGAACAAGTAATCGTTAAATATATATATTTATTTATACTTACCAGCGTTATTATGTTGATATGTAACACTTCGATTATTTTTGGTGAAGAAAAGACGATCTTATCAGGAGTAAATCGAAATTTAAGAGACGACGGATGGGCTTGTATCCAAAGCCTTGCTTCAGTTGGCAATCACCTCGAGCAGTGGACTGCTGCAATATTTGTCAAAAACTCGGAAAATATTTGCTCTTTCTTCGTCTCTTCGCGTTGTTCTGGACTCCCTTGAGTAAATAGAAACATTAGAGTGGTTTGGATTAGGCCCTTTGTTGTGAGGTAATGGGGCGTTGGTAACGAACAAAGGCTTCTTAGCTGTTGTAGGTGCATTTCATTTAGAGGCGATATTGGAGAAGATGACGCGTTTACACGTAAGGTATTTCGTATATGTATGCGTATATATTTCTAATAAAGTATTAGTATGAACGACACCAGTGGCTTTGCTGTTGATAGCACTGCATACTATGAATGCAGATTTTTCACATCATTTCGTTGAGATTATTATTCGCTCTTCATTTCCCCCTCCCCTCTCTCTCTCCCTCTCTATCCCTCTCTCTCTCTGTCTCACTCTCCCTCCCCCCCCCCTCTCTCTCTCTCTCTCACACACACACACACACTCTCTCTCTCTCTCTCTCTCTCTCTCCCATTTTTTTCGCCTCTCTCTGGTAATTCCCACGTTCTATGATCCCGCATGTCCACGTCTAGTCAAATCATGTTCAAGTCAATTACCTTTCGTAGGGACACATAGTGAGTGACAAAGAACCACACCAGATTTGATCATAAGCACAAATTTTATTTTAAAATAGTTTTATGCACAACATTTTGATAATCAGTAGGTGTACAGGTATTCGCAAATTTCAAAATGCTTTTGCACAAATCTGGTCATATACATATATATGAATATGTAGCTGAATTTTCAATGCGTTAGAACACTGGTGACAAAAGAAGAACCAGTCATTAATGCTTTAAAATTGCAAAATACAGTGCAGTAAAGTGAACTATACAACCTTTGTCATGCACTGTTCTATTATTTATTTGAAAAGATAAACACTTGATAAGTGTCAATGAGGACTTAGATGATTCATCTTTTGTCAAAGTTCATTAGACCACAATGATTAAACATTGACTCCTTGATACACTGCAAGAGAAGATTAATGATTAGACCGACATCAGGTAACACGATAACGAAATATCGATCACAGCGATCAAAGCATTCCAAACTGAATCTTACACATGAGCCATAGCACCATTTTGTACAACACATAAATCGATCATTTTTATATAAAGAAGGGAAAACAAATTATTCAGATAACACATCTAAGTACATTCTCTTTGGTAATAAAAGAATAATTTTAACAAACCAAGAACTGACATTTGAAAAGAAAACAGTGATTCCAGATGTATTTTATGTCATAAAACACATTAACAGTCATAATCAATTTTATCTGACTTATCTGATGTATCCCGGAACAGGCTGGATGTCTATTTTCATATATCAGTAAGAAAGTACGTATTTAAACAGTCTAAGTATCACAGGGAAAACAAATCATCTATTTTTTCTTATCAATTTCAAAAAGTGGCAATTACAGTCTTTGACTAAGATCTATTGCACTTGGTGTGTTCATTGATTTAATAATTACCTAATATCTACAGTGCGAAACAAGTAAAAGTATGGAATTAATTTAGGTTAAAAAATTGGGATTACAAATGGAAGACTGTTAACATACGACACCAACATTTGTTTTCCTAACTAAAACAGATATTCTAAAAATGTTTAATACACATACAAATGATATCACAGTTGCATTCTATAAATATCAAAATAATGTTTGAATTAAATGGATTATTTGGGAGAATGAAAACGTTTTTCAAAAAACATTTCTGAAGAAGGAGCATAAAATTTAAAAAGAAAGAATTACACCTAGCACGTACAGTAATTTATCACTAAAACTCATCCATTACCTAAACTGTCCATATCTTTCAAAACCATATGTTGTTATGTAAATATGGTTACAACTATGTAAATATTAAACAACAATGTAAACAATGGTCATACCAAAGTTCATGGTATTTTGTTATAGATATAAATATATACGATTTTTCTTTTGTTAGGGTTACACTAATTCAAATCAATCCTGAAGAAAATGTGAGCTTCGGAATTGCTTGAGCTTGTTTAAACAGTCGCCGATATATGCTTGCATGCAGTTTTACTCAATCTTCCACCAGGAATATGGGTCTCTTCTACTTTGTTTTGGTTTGATCTCTCTTTTAGATTATGACAGGGAAGATGAAACTCAATGTACTCAATAAGCTGTCAACCCTTTCCCAATCTAAACTTCAATCAATGTCTAATTGAAGATTGTTGGAGAGTGTAAAAGGCATGAAAGTGTGAATCAGCCAATAATATACTATGCATGTTGAAAAAGATTCATCCATAGTGTGAATTGGTGAAAGTGTGCATCAGCCTGTAATGTAAAATGCATGTTGAAAAAGATTCATCCATAGTGTGAAATGGTGAAAGTGTGGATCAGCCTGTAATATAATTAAGTATGCATGTTGAAAAAGATTCATCCACAGTGTGAATTGGTGAAAGTGTGAATCCGCCTGTAATATATTAACTATGCATGCTCAAAAGAGATTTATCCACAGTGTGAATTGGTGACAGTGTGAATCAGCCTGTAATATATTAACTATGCATGCTCAAAAGAGATTTATCCACAGTGTGAAATGGTGAAAGTTTGAATCAGCCTATAATATATGCATGTTCAAAAGAGATTTATCCACAGTGTGAAATAGTGACAGTGTGAATCAGCCTGAAACATCAAAGAGCCTCCTAACTGATAGAGCACACACAAGGTTTGGGGGTGACGGTGTCCACCGTCAAAAGTTACTGGAAGTTGAAGAGTTGTTTCAAGGCTCTAAAATGGATCTTAAAGACAGGGTGTCCCTTTTGCAAGTCAAATCAATACAATTTTTTTAAATATAACGGAGAATGGAAGAATATACTGTATTAAAACTTCCCTCCCAACAATAGAACTGCAAACTGACTTTACGCGAATTTATAGTGATCAGTAGATTTTGATGAGGTTTGGGTTGGTCGTCTGAAACCTATAGCCTAGAGACCAGACGCCACTGTGCGCTTTAGATCAGCTCCACGGTGCGTGTGTTCAATTGGAGCAATGTTCGCATCGCACTTTGACAGGGACAGTAAGATTATGAATGTAGACTATGCTTGCTGCGGTTCAAACATGGATAGTGTATAGTGTATGCCTAAAATTTCTTTGTAAATTGAAATTAACCAAGAAAGCCCTTTCACTTAAACAAGGATAGTTTTTCACTTTTCCTGAACTTGTTTGAGAAGCTATGACAGCCAAATTTCATACACATTATTGTTACGGTATATTGCTGATTCCTGGCTGGTTTCATGACTTTTGCAAATGGGACACTCTGTCTTGAATCTACACAAGAGTACTGTTACTCAAATAACATCAGAGAACCATCCAAGAAAGATAGTCTGCTTGTAAACATCAATGCAATAGTACAAGGCATAGCTGGTAAAACTTCAGTTTAAAAGTTTAAATAATTGAATGAAAATAAATAAGAATATATAGTTGCATGAATAATGTAGAAGAATATACCATACTTCATGTAAGTATGAAAAGTTCTTCTGAAGAAATTTTGATAGGAAATGTTTTGGCAAATTAAAAATGAAATAGGCCATCAGAGAATACATTCTGGTAACCATTTTTGTTGGAGCATTGAGAGGTTGAATTTGCTGAAAAACATCTGATCTTGTGTTGCAGTGTTTAAATGTATAACACTTTCACATATTCATTAGCAGCAAAGACAATAACTAGTTTTATCGTTCTCTGTATCAAAAGTAAAATCATTCTCTGGTAATATGATACAATTCTCCTTACATTCCATAATGTAAAGATAATTGCAAAGTGCAACATACAAGCTCATAAAAGGTCTTACAGTCATTACCTGTACATACTGTCAGGATTAAGAAAATTGGTGATTTTTCGACATCATCCTAAAATATCCCATACTGATTTGCCTGAACTCACGATCATGTGCCGCTGATGCATCTGTTTCTACAAAAGCTATAGAATTATACAGCAGTTTGCCGAGCACATCAGAAGTTAATCCTCTATGTGGGCCTGTCTACAGTAATTGGGTACATTTCTGTTACATTTACTGTAACATTTGCATAAATCTCTTAAATTCCAATTTTTTTTAGTTTCTTAAATAAACCAGCCAATTATAAAACATCAAAGAAATATATCGATTTGCACTTTACAAAGTTTTGCACGCTTCAGAAAATTTGCCGTGTACAAATTTGCCATAGCATGTTGGTAACGGGACAGACGAGTGTGTTACAAACTTGTCTGTCCCGTTACCAACGTGCTATGGCAAATTTATACAGGCTTAGTTTAGAAATATATAATAGATGAACATTCAGAGCAGGATTTTAGCTGAAGTTATTTTGGAGGAGATTAATTCAACACTCTGTCATATTTTGGTGGTGCAAGGTGGTCATAATTTCAAATGATTCAGTAGTGCCAAAAAATATCCCTTTACTATCGACAGACCCTCATGCCCCTTGACACATGTGTTCACGTGGAAAACACCCTGACACTACAAAGCAGCAGTCTGCCTAGCACAGACAGGCTTAAAGGGCATATACTGTACTAGGAAGGCAAAAAAGCCTTCAAAAGGTAATTGTTAGCAATCTTCTTGCCAATGGTCTTTAAATTCATGTATTGTATATTTTAGAAACTTGCTGAAAGTTATTTGCCCTCAAATGATCCATATATGGAGTAATTAATGATTAATGACTAAATCCTCAAACATTTTGAGGATTTGTGATTTAATCACTCATTACTCCAAATGTAGATCATTTGAGGGCAAATAACTTTCAGCAAGCTTCTAAAATATACAATACATGAATTTAAGACCATTGGCAAGAAGATTGCTAACAATTACATTTTGAAGGTTTTTTGCCTTCCCAGTACAGTATATGCCCTTTAACAGGATGTTGGGGAAACATGCAAACTGATAGCTGAAAAGTGTGCATGCGTGACGTCACAGCCTCATGATCGCGTTGCCAATTTGCATCCCCAAAGCGTCACCTTTGGATCATTACAACATTCATGATTTTCTTCTCAGACTTGCCTGCTCTTCTAAAAGCAACTCATTTTTAGACTGGCGTGCCCCTTTAAGGAGAGGGTCTATCTTTGTTACCGCACCATGTTGGATCTCTTCTTCATGTCGTCCATGATGGGGCGGTAGACCCGGGAGGGGGCATCCAGCCCCCAGATGAAGTCCAGATGGTCGTAGTCGTCAAAGTGGACGTTGTCCTGCAGGACTTTGGTCAGCTTAGGGAGTAGCCACTTGACATCGGTGGGGTCAGCCAGCCAGTCGTTCTCCCCCCAGTAGACCGAGACAGGAACCAGCATGTTCTCAGGGTGGTACAGGGGTGGGGTGGTCTGAAAGTAAAGGGAAGTGGGCAGGAGAATTATGAAATTTCTTTAAATGGGGCAACTTTTCATTTCATTATAATGATGAGGGCCAGGAGAAAAACATTTCATTTTCAGGGGCAAAATTTCATTTTATTATAATGTTGAGGGGCAAGAGAAAAACAAATTTAATTTTCAGGGGCAACATTTCATTTTATCATAATGTTGAGGGGCAAAAAGAAATACTAATTTAATTCATGGAAGCTGCTTTTCCTTTTATCACAATGTCGAGGGCACGAGAAAAACATTTAATTTTCAGGGGCAACAGTTCCTTTGAAGAAGTGATACATAGGAACATAGGGAGAAAGCCGAACCTGTCAGGGTAAAGAAAAGTGGGATGCATAGGTAGAATGACGAATTGAACCTTACCTGGTTGTAGGCAGCCATGTTGCCAGCTGCGCCATAGTCATACATCTGAAATGTCTGAGACTCAACCATCTATACATGGAAAGAGATAACATGCGATTCATCATAATGATGATAATGATGGTCTTATACCCTTTTTACACTGACACTTCCTTAGAACATAGGAGGGACTAAGACCCCCTCCCCCCCCCCCCCCACCCTTTAGTACGGGGCTAAGCTTGGACCATTTTCTATTCACATTGGTTTCAATAAAAGTGGGCTAGCCGTACTGAAAATACAGGATTACTTGGCCCTGCAAAAAAGCAGGACTTACCCCACAAGATTTTTGAAAGCGAACATCGTGGATCCTTAGCCGGGTTCAAGCAAATAGTATGGAGCAAAGAAAGCCTCAAATACTAGTACGGGGCTAATGATAATACGTGGCTAAGGAAACCCACTGTAAAAAGGGTACTATTTACCCAGGGTAAGCCCTCTCACTAAAAATACACTGGAGTAAAATAACATTTGCAGGACTTCATCCCTTGCACACGGATAGATTTGGTGGCTTTTTGTGAAGCCTGGTGCAGTAAGGAGGTCAACATTTGCCGGAGAAGTGCAGGAACCAGTGCGGCTTAAATGCACATTATCAGGAATTTGAAGTATATTCATAGCGTGTTATCTTGTCCATGCAACAGAATATGCAGGAGTCGCACCGCTCAATATTTGGGTGGAGAAAAGCCAGGCTCGCTAAAGATCGGGTAAAGAGCGTTTGCCTGTAACGGCTGATCCGTAATGTGTAGCCTACCTGAGCATAGTGGATGACATCCATGACTGATGTCCCTGCTGGATCATGGCTGAAGTATACGGGCAGACGGGTCTGCAAGCAAACACACATTCAAACAGCAAAGTTATTAATCCCCATCTTCATTTCTCATTATTGATTGACAGATTGTTCCATTTCTTTAATTTCCATTCCTCATCAAATGAGGATACAGAGGAAGATAAAGACAACCACACACATCACAACTTGGCCATGATTCTGCAGTCGTGAGAGCCTACCACTAGAAGTGTGACATCACCTTCTTGCACATATGACCTAGTCCTGCGATTCAGCCAATCGCATCATCATACGACGGATTGGATCGTGTCGTCTGTCGCAGCCTTCACAAAATAAATAAGCTCAATTGTTAATCATACAGATATTTTTCAATGGATTAACCAATACAGGAGGAGAAACAGAGGAAAACTAGAGCAATTGGACTGCCACGCAGTCAATAAATATGCCTCAGCCTCTTTGCTAGCTGTATTTAGATTTATTCTCAGAAAATGGGAATGTTTGGTGGGCAAAGTACCATTGAATTCCTCTGTGAAATGAAAACATCATATTCTGTTTTCCATGTTACGCCAAGATTGGCAATGTTCATTGACCAAACAGGGCCTAGTTAATATCAAAAGACCCCAAGCGGGCAAGAACAAAACACTAAGCTGGTACAATGCACAGCAGGCTGCCCTACTCTGACAAAAGGAAGCAACTAACAACACAGACCATTCTTGTAAATGAGCAAAATGTGTCTGGCACTTGCATTGTCATCAGTGCAACACCACATCATGTTAGATTGAATATCTCGCAGCAAGATGACTATTTCTTGTCCATATTTTGCATGTATGTAGGGAATGCTGGGTACTATTTAAGAATACTAATAACCCAGATTTGAGTGATTTGTCACTTGCTTATTTTTGTCAGAGTAGAGCAGTTCAGGGTCCATCTCATAAAGCAGTTCCCTAAAATCAATATTTTTACCTCCTGCAAACTTGCAATATTTGTACGAGGGATATTTCTTTTGCTAAATATGTTACTCATTGCGGATAGATGGCTACTGATAATCGTTTGTCTCGGAATGTAAGGTAAACGGAATCGAAAAGATCAGACGTTTCGTGTGCCGCTGCAACACTTCATCAGGTGTGATACAAAATTGGAGTAAGCAGGGGTTTAAATACCCTATGGTCAGTGCAGCGCACTAACTGAAAAGTGCTCATAAATGGTCCAATACTAATAGCCGGCGTATCCGGGTACTTATCAACAATAGACCGTTGATGCACCTCGCATTGACCGGCGGTAACAAGTTACCGACAAAGGACAAAAAGGACAAAGCCACAGGCCGGTAATTACGGGCGACCAACAAGTCCAATGGTCGCTAAAAACAGCACATTGTTGGGCGGTAACAAAGGCTGGCTATAGATATTTCTTTTTGTATTGAACTGACCTCGTTGAGATTCTTTGCGTCGAAGCCACAGATGATGAAGAGCACGTTGGAGCAGAAGACCTCGGTGAGGGGACAAAGGTCTTGGGCCAACCACTTCATGAACTCGTTGCTCGGCAGGAACTCACGCCTCCCCAAAATGTCAAACAGAAACTGACGAAAGGAGAGGGAAAATGGGGTTGGTGGCTTAAAATGATCCCATTGTAATTAAGACTTAGAGTGGTGGCAAAGGGATGTGTCTCTGACCTAGTACGAGCCCTGGAATTTCAAATAATGCAAGATGATTATTGCCATTGGCTGTCTTTAGACAGGTATGATAAATGTTAATAAACTGCAAAGGAAGCATTTGTATCCATATGTCCTCTTTCTCTTCCCCCTCCCCTTAAAGGGAATATACTGTACTGGGAAGACAAAAATGCCTTCAAAATGTGATCGTGAGCAATCTTCTTGCCAATGGTCTTAACTTCATGTATTGTCAATTTTAGAAACTTGCTGAACGTTATTTGCCCTCATATGATCCAGATGAGGAGTAATAAGTTTCTAAATCACAAATCCTCAAATTGTTCAGGCCGAACATTTCGAGGATTTGTGATTAAATCACTAATTACTCCGAGTGGATAATTTGAGAGCAAATAACATTCAACAAGTTTCTAAATTGGGCAATACATGAATTTAAGACCATTGGCACGAAGATTGCTCACGATCACATTTTGAAGGCATTTTTGTCTTCCCAGTACAGTATATTCCCTTTAAATTTCTGATTCATTTATAGGTTGTCACTAGGGAGAAGGACTAGGTGATGTAAATTAATAACTATTACTAGGTGGTCTGATAATTCAATGGAAAGCATCCATTCCTTTCATGACTCCTTGGTGAGGAGTGCCGTTTTCAATATTGAACCTCCAACTTTATGATCAGGTGCTTTACAGACAAACTACAGTACCTTGAACGAGATGTATTCTTAACTCACTATCTTTTTAGAAGTAGGTGAGGAAGTGCAGAGGGCTTTTCATGTTGCTAACTTTGGCTACAGGGGGTGAGTGGTCCCTACGGTATTGGGCCTACAACTTCATAATTAGGTGCTTTCCAGCCAAACCACAGCACCTCATCTCAGTGAACAGGGGGGTGTTTCACCAAGCTGCTTGTAAGCTACAAACGACTTTACATACGACTGGTGATCCCTTCTTGTGTTTAAGCCGGTACCACACTTTGTTCCCATTTTAATATATTGGAAGTTCATTTCCAGCAATCCTAATAAAATTTGACAGATCATAAGGTTTGAATTCAGACACTTGTTAACAACAAGAAGTTTCATTTATAAACATCAGACTTGAACTTAAGCTGATGGCAATCAAAGTCATTGAGAATGTGATTTAGCACAAGAAGGGGTCACCAGTCGTTCGTAAAGTTTTGTAGCTTACGAACAGCTTGGTGAAACACCCCCATGTTCACTGAGATGAGGTGCTGTGGATTGGCTGGAAAGCACCTAATTATGAAGTTGAAGGTCCAATACCGTAGGGACCACTCAACCCCCTGCAGCCATAGAGAGCATGGACATATTCATGCCCCTGGGGGGTGTTTCATCAAGCTGTTCGTAAGTTACGAACGACTTTACGAACGACTGGTGATCCCTTCTTGTGCTAAATCAGATTCTGAATGGACAAAGTGTGGTATCGCATTTGGCACAAGAAGGGATCACCAGTCGTTCGTAAAGTCGTTTGTAACTTACGAACAGCTTAGTGAAACACCCCCCAGGACATATTCTTACCTCAATCTCATTTAAGAAGTAGGTCAGGTAATGAAGAGGGCTTTCCATATTGCTGACTCTGGCTACAGGAGCTAGGGCATACATCATCTTGACCTGGAAGATATGAGGAAATAATTTTCTTCATAAGCTCTAGCTTTTAAACTTTGTGTGGCAGACAAGCTGACAGGTTTCATGGGAGCATGAGCTACACAGACACACATTTTGAGAAAAAACTAGAGCAATTTGACTGCCACGCAGTCGATAAATATGCCTCCGCCTCTTTGCTAGCTCTATTCAGATTATTTTCAGACAATCTGTTTGTTTGGTTGGGAATGCTCCAGTGAATTCCTATGTGAAATGAAAAGACCATTTATTCTGTTTTTCCATGTTTAGCAAAGTTTGGCAATGTTCATTTGACCTCTGACCTCTTACTTCTTTGACTTCCAATCTAACCAGTCTGTCTCAATCCATCCTTGTATCCTTGTGATTCTTTTACATTTTCTTGAAATGCATAATTGGATTGGGATTTACTGTGAAAAATATCAATTTGGGGACAATTTTCAGCAAATTTTGGCCAAGTTCATAAACCTTTGACCTCTGATCTTTCAGGAATTTTACCCAAACTTTCACCAGTCTACCTTCATGAAGTGACACATCTCTGTACCATGTTTGTTTGAATTGAATCATTAGATTTTGATTCAATGTGAAAAATAGCCAATTTTGGCAAAGTGCATTGACCTTTGACCTCTGACCTTTGAGAAATTTCACCAAAAATGTTATCAGTCTAGCCCCAAGTAGTGATCCATCTTTGCACCATGTTTAATTGGTAATGTACCACTGGATTTGGATTTACTTTGAGAAATATCACTTTAGGGGCAATTTTTAGGTAATTTTTGGCAAAGTTCATTGACCTTAGACCTCTGACCTTTGAGAAATTTCACCAAAAATGTCACCAGTCTAGCCCCAAGTAGTGATCCATCTTTGCACCTTGTTTAGTTGCTAATGTACCATTGGATTTGGATTTATTGCAAAAAATATAAAGTTTGGGGCAGTTTTTAGCCAATTTTGGCAAAGTTCATTGACCTTTGACCTCTGACCTTTCAGGAATTTTACCAAAAATTTCATCAGTCTATCCCCAATTAGTGATCCATCCGTGTACCATGTTTAATGAAAACTTCATCCTTGGATTTGGATTTATTGTGAAAAAGGTCAAATTTGTGCAATTTTTCACAAAGTTCATCGACCATTGACCTCTAACCTTTCAGGAATTTTACCCAAAATGTCACCAGTCTACCTCCAAGTAGTGATCCATCTTCGTACTACGTTTGATGAGAATTGTATCCTTAGATTTGGATTTAATGTGAAAAAGGTCGATTTGGGGCAATTTTTCACAATGTTCATTGACCTTTGACCTTTGACCTCAATCAGATTTGACCCCAATTTTGCACACTTCCTTGGTTTTGTGCAATATGTACCAAGTTTGAAGCAAATGTGGTTCACGGTTCTCAAGATATTGCCTAAACGGATTCGGGACGGACGTACGTACGAACGGACGGACAACCCGAAAACATAATGCCTCCGGCCACTTCGTGGCGGAGGCATAAAAATGAATTCCATATCTGGAAATTATTACCCGAGTCAGAGTGTATGACTTTGATTACTTGCAATTTTAATAGTGATCAAAGTGTACATCTCTCTCTCTCTCTCTCTCTCTCTGTGTATGTCTGTCAATCAGTCAGTCTGCCTGTCTGTCAGCCTGTATGTCCATCTGTCTGTCTGTTTTTGTGACAGGTTGAAGGTATTGTGCTTGAATATCTTTATAAGATACCAAAAAAAAGTAGAACATTACAAGCATCTATCAAGCAAAAAGTGACTGAAAATGATATTTTTATATATCTAATATCATTTTATAAATGAGGGGTATTTTCATTTAATGAGAAAGAAATGACTTTAGCAACGAACCTTCGAGGCAAGTTCAACGTTCTGTGAAAACTCTGCAAAGCCAATAGTGGTGCCCTGGGAGTGGCCAATGTAAAACAGATCTTGCTGCTTGCTGATTTTCAGGGCAAACTCTATCGAGGTGGGTAAATCATACTTTGCCATTTCATCCCAGCTGCAAAAAGGATTAACACGAACAAAATTAGAAATGTGATTAGAAAAGAGGATGGAGGAGAAATATACTGTACTGGGTAGACAAAAAAAAAACCTTCAAAAGGTGATCACGAACAATATTCTTACCAATGGTCTTAAATTCATGTATTGTCTATTTTAGAAACTTGCTGAAAGTTACTTACCCTCAAATGATCCACATTTGGAGTAATTAGGGATTACTCAAAATGTGTGGGCCGAAAATGTTGAGGATTTGTGATTTAATCACTAATTACTCCAAGTTTAAGTCATTTGAGGGCAAATAACTTTCAGCAAGTTTCTAAAATGGACAATACACCAATTTAAGACCATTGGCAAGAAGATTGCTCACACTTACATTTTTGAAGGCTTTTTGTCTTCCCAGTTCAATATATTCCCTTTAATCATTGCAAAAACAGACACATGTACGGTGCATTCCTTTCCGTAGAGTATACTTACTCTAAACTTGAAGCAGAGTGAAGTCAGAAATCTGTTCTCATTACAACACAGAAGCCATATGTTCCCTATAAGAGGATACCCAATGTTATCACTGTAACAAAATATGCAATAAAATGTGGCATGTATCACCTTTAAGTGTAAAAGGCTTGGTATAAAGAAGGAAAGCCATGACTTTGGAGCACTTTCCATAAACCAGTGAAAACAACTAAGCAGGGACACAGGACCCCACTCCCCCTCCCCCCCCCCCCCACACCCCCCCCCCCCTCTCCCACACCCCCACCCTCCCCAACCCACCACCCAAATGCAACAATAATAAGTGAAAGAGCCCTGATGGAAAAACAAGCTCCCAAAACTGTGTTTGATTCATGACATCACGGTAGCCCAGGGCTGGAAATAAATCATTATTTTTATTTTTATTTCTTTTTTTACCTGGCATATAAACTGAAAGTACAGATATGTTCAGGATAATGGATAATGGATAATGTTGAGGAAATGGGCAAATCATTGTCAGGAAACAAAACATCTGTAGCAGTTGTTTATTCATACTTTTGCAAATGACACAGACGGAAAAGTGATATTGTATATGAAAACACCACATTGCTATCTTGTGAGTGATTGGTATATAGTGCACTTTAGGCAGTGTATATCTCGTGCATGTTTTGGCTAGTACATCGTCAATACTTTGACTGGATGTGTGTTTTCAATCAAATTATTGTAAATCAATTTGCAGATTTTAAAAGGGTTCTTTTTAAGGGTAGGGGGAAAAGTATTTAGCTAAAAATCTAGCGTGAAAGTTTTTTTTTTTCATTGTATAGTTTCTTATCTAGCAACGTGTCAAGTTGTGAACTTCATAACCCACTTTTATCCTACTGGTAGCTAAAATCTGGCAAAACTGAGGTTAAAGGGACATACAACTGAGCTTTTGTGGCGCAATATCGTTTATAGAGGGCGCTGCAATCGACAGCGTTCGGCAGCGGTCTTATCAGCCCCACTGCCGTACCCTCAAGATCTGCAAACCTGTATGAGTGGCGATCTTGTGTTAAGTTGCAAATTGAGGTGTTCTGGAGCGTGGACCGGCTTGGGTAACATATTTGTCGCAAGTTGATGTGTTCCTGAGTGTAGCCCAGCTCGGTTAACATTCGTTAATCTCTGCATAACTTTTGCAAACAAGCAGGCAATTGCACTGATTGAGGGTGACTTTACATATGATATGTGCTCATTTTGTGTACATGCACCATAGCGTGTCAAAGACTGTTGCTAGTAGCACATACGCATGAGATCACCACTAACACAGTTTTGCAGATCTTGAGGGTGGGGTAGTGCCGGCACTGGGGTGGGGCTGAAAAGACCGCCTAACGCCATTGATTGCTGCGCCCTCTACAAAGGGGATAAGGGGATACTTAGATATTAAGTTGGTTTCAATCAAAGCAGACACATGAAAGAAACATAATTGTAAAGGTTTCATGAAAATCTGTCAAAGGATAAGAAAGTTGTATGATCTTTTAATGTTTTGCATATTGTGTACAATTTTCTTTTTATGTGCGTGTTCTCAAAAAGATACGCATCAATTAATCTGTGCATTTGATACATCATTAAAAATATGTTATTTCACACAATCATGAGCCTGTATGAAGAAAATTCATTCTGTTGTCAAAAACAGAAAAAAAGGCAATTTATGGAATTACATGTATACTGCAAACACAACATATGGGAGAGTACCTCGCATGTGACGTCACAAAATTGAAATGTCAAAAGATCATAACTTTCTTATCCTTAATCAGATTTTCGTCAAACCTTCACTAATAAGTTTCTTTCATGCTTCTGCTTATATCGAAACCAACTGATCTTCAGGGTGAACTATAAGAGCTCTGTGCATGTACGAACCTCCATCGCCAGAATTCATCCTGGTCCGGTGAGAATTTCACATGCTTCCGCGAATACCCGTTCCCGCGAGAGTTCCCGAGCCACACATCAAAGCCAGCGTCCGCCAGGAGATACGCCAGGCTCTCATTGGCCAGATTGGTCAACCAATTAGTGGATGACGCCAGTAGGCCGTGCTGGAGGAAGACCGCGGGTCGCGGGGTGTACTTGGTCTCGTTGCGGCCGTGAGGGATGCGATGCATGCCGAGCACGAAGCCATCCTCCGTTTGGACCGTGTAGCGCTTACACGGGTAACCCTTGCTGGTGATCAGCTCGCTCTGTAGACGATTAAGCCAAAATCTTGAATGAAACATGATGCAGATCCGTAAAGAATTTAAACAAGAGCTCAGGTAAAATATCATCAAATTTATGATTAAATACATTGGATTCTTTTAAATCTTCTGTAATTCCTGCTCCAAAATATTGGCCAATTTTGGCGAAATAGGTTCCACTTAGTTCGCAATTAATTCAATTGTTTCAGTCTTAAAGACAGGGCAGCTCTTTTTGCAGGTCAAACAAATAAAGATTTTGTAAAAACCACAGAAAATGGAAGAAAAAGTACTGCATTGGAACTTTCCTCACAATATAAGAGAAGGAAACTGACTGAGCAGAACTATTGACGTTTTGATTTCAAGAAGGTCTTGGACAAGTCGTCCAAAACCTATACTACAGCTCAAAGGAATTGACTTAGGGAAAGGGAAAGCGAAGAAAGGGAAGGAGCCGCAGAACATTTAAGGACTTACTGCCAATCACACTTTAATCGCGGACATTTTCAGTCTGCTCCAGTCTGACATAAATTTGATCAATCAGATTGTTCAACGGGTTGTTGGCTATGAATATTTAAATCGTCAATCGGTTTGACGAAAAAAAAATAGCACACGGCAAACGAGCGGGAAAAAAATGTGCGCATGCGTGAAATTACTTATTCACATATATTATGCATTAGCGTTAGCATTTTCATATTCAAAATGGCGACATGCATCGATCGCCATACAGTGTACAGGTGCAATGTTCAGTCTCTAGATAAGGCGTTCAGAGGAGCCAGATGCAATCTCAGCGGATCTAACGTCCTACAGAGACTGATTTTTCGGTCTATAGTTGAGCCTGATAATAAGTTGGTTTTAACAAAAGCAGAATCATAAAAGCCACATCAGAGAATTTTTGAGGAAAATCCATAAAAGGATAAGAAAATGACGATTATTCAAAGTTTTGATTATGTGATGTCATGTGCAAGATGCTCTCCGATATGCTGTGTACTAATGTTTTTGAAAATGTTTATTTTCTCCTATAAGGATGCACCATTTCAGCTGTGCATTTGATACATCATTAGAAACTTGTTCTTAACATAAAGATGAAGAAAATTTATTTCTTCTTCAAAAACAAAAAAGGAACAATTTATGGAATCATAGAGCACACAAATATGGCGAAGCACCTCGCACGTGATGTCACAAAATCAACATTTTAAAAGATCGTAGCTTTCTTATTCTTTGACAGATTTTTGCCAAACCTTCACTAATACGTTTCTTTCTTCTTCTTCTTCTTCTTCTCATTTCCTTCCCTCCGTTCTCCCGGAGATCGGCAGTGTCGCTGCTTATTAAAAAAGGGCTATTGTGCGGAGGGGTTGTCGTTGTCGGGTGCAGGTTGCTGGGGGGTGTTTTCAAGGTCGAGGCGTGCTTGGTGTATTTTAAGGAGGTATTCAAGGGAGATTCTGGTGAGGCTTGTTGCTGTGGCTGTAGAAAGGTGCGGTGCTGGGTGGAGGATGATTTTCTGGAGTGAGGAAGGGTCGGGAGGGTTGAAGAGGTCCAGGTATATGTGTGGGGGTTTGAGGAGGAGCTCCTGTGTGAGCGTAAATCTATGTGCGGAGAGCTTGGGGCATGTGATGATGAAGTGCAATGTTGTTTCTTCTTCCTCTCTGCATGATCTGCATGTTGGGTCCTGGGTTTTGCCGTTTATAAGGAGACGTGTTTGGAGAGGGTAGGTGTGGAGAAGAAGTTGGGCTCGTACGATGATGGCTTTACGGAGGTAGGGGGGATTTGGGAGGGGTAGAAGATATTGAATGGTATGGGCAGGTTACTCCAGGAAGAAAATTAAAGATGGTTTGGTGTTGACGGCTTGGTGGGTGTAGCTGGTTGCGGCTTTGGTTATAGCTTGTTTGATGGGCGTTTTCCAGGTTAGGTATGGGGTTGGGTTGGCGATGAGGGTCAATACGTCAGGGAGACTGTAGTTGGCTAGAAGTTTGTTCCAGGAGATTATGAGGGGGGTAGATGATGATGCTGCGTGGAGGAGGGATCTGTGCTCGAAGCGGTCATTAAGGAGGTTCATTATTCTGCTTTTATTGAAACCAACTTAACTTCAGGGTGAACTATATTACACATGTAACAGGTAGCCTGTAATTAAGTTAGAACTGTCAGGTGTGTATGACATTACACAATTTTTAATTAAACATAAACCGATTCATACTTACTAGTGTCTATCATGACTAATTACTAGCTTGCTCTTTCCTCAATCAAAGTGAAAAAGAGAAGACAAACAGGATCGGCATAGAATAGACAAAATATAACCAAATATGTTAATTACTGGCTGCCTCTGGGATAAGAACGTAGGGCATGCGCTCATTATTTGCTTAAAATTTTCCTAAGACATTTTTCTAAATATAAAACAATTACTTAGATTCTAAGTTCAGGATATTTTAACTACATGTAAGTTAGGGGAGATAAAATTTATATCTCTCAGGTGGATTTTCAGAATACTTGCCCAGGTTTGCCGATAAGCCAATGTTACTTTGTTACACAAGGAACTATTGACCTTTCAAAGCCACGTCCACAATCAACAGGACGCCAATGAATAACAAAAGAACGGGCGTAGAGGTTACATAATCCTAGACACCCCAGCTTTCCATCGATTTCATTGGCCAAGCTGAGCCGTCGCCCCCTACACACCTTCAAGTTCCACATCAACTCAAGAACAAGATCGGAAAAAGAAGAAACTGTTTGCGTAAAAAATAAGCAATCAGGTAAAATTCAAGATTTCTTACCGCATTCCTGTTGACGTCGGGATCAACTCCTACATTTCTGTTCAGAAGATCTCTCAATTTGAAGGCTGGAATCGCTCCTAAGACGGATAAAGCGACTAGGAGTTGGAAGACAGCGCCGATATGATTCGCCATTTTCAACAGTCGCGATCAAAGCCGCATATCACAACAACATGTACTTTGTTACACAAGCGGCTCAGAGGCACTCGATCACGTGCAAATTGTGTATTGGTACAGTTCGGCCATGATTCATGATCGTTCGACTGGTCACGAGTTACGCACTGGTGTCATGTGATTAAATTCGCAGACCTGTGCGCTTTTGTGTCTTGCCACAACTCACAGTGCGGTTAATTTGATTGCGTCCATTTCGGTCACAACTGACAACTCTCTCATATAACTACTGGTACTTTGGAATTGGTTGAAATGCAATGCCAGCTAGTTTTACAAGTATGCATACGCTTCATACATCCTTGGTTTTACTTCACATATCTGTGATTCAACCATGGCTCTGAAAAATGGCACACTTTGAGGTTTCCATGTTACAATCGATCTCCCCCCATTCCCTTTTCTCTCTCCCTTTCCATCTCCCTCCCCCCACACATACCTATGCATGTCTCTCTCTCTCTCTCTCTCTCCTCTTCTCTCTCTCCTCTCTCTCTCTCTCTCTCTCCTCCTTCTCCATGTCAACCATTCCTTCCATCTTTTCTATTATTTCTCTACCCTCTTAAATCCTTCTAAAAACACGGTACCACTACTGCATCACTTTTCCCTTACAAACTTCTTTGCTTTCACTTCATATCATGTCCGGGGAAACTCCCCCCCCCCCCCCCCCCCCCCCCCACCCCCCCCCCTCCCATCTCTCTCTCTCTCTCTCTCTCTCTCTCTCTCTCTCTCTCTCTCTCTCTCTCTTCTCTCTCTCTCTCTCTCTCTCTCTCTCCTCTCTCTCTCTCTCTCTCTTCACTGCTCTAACTTTCTATCAAAGTACTGTCATTTCCTGACATCTCCATAAACAGCTCCCCCGCCCCCCCCCCCCCCCCTTCGCTGTGCAATCCAAACAAACACAAACACATTTTTGTTCAGTGCACACCCATCAAAAGGCTTCTCTCTCTCTCTCTCTCTCTCTCTCTCTCTCTCTCTCTCTCTCTCTCTCTCCATCTCTCTCACTCTTCACTGCTCTAACTTTCTATCAAAGTACAGTCATTTACTGACATCTCCACAAACAGCCCCCCCCCCCCCTTCCCTGTGCAATCCAATCAAACACAAACACATTTTTGTTCAAGTGCACACCCATCAAAAGGCTTCGATTTTATTGTCAACCAACAAATCTTCAAGTCTGTACACAAGCCTATAGCTCTCAAATTCTATTACTTATATTACTACATTCATACAAAAATCTTGTATTTATTTACAAAATACATTGACATGCAGTCCTTAAATAATCAAGAATGCTCTATTCACAAAGAAAATGTAAATAAACAAGGGAACACTTGAACATATACATGTACACATATGGAACGAGGAAGAAGGGAGGCAATGAAAACAAATCACATCACAGTTTAGACCAATTTTTGCTTCACTACCCATACACAGTACCAATGTATGTATAAATACGTTGAGGAAAATACATACACAACTGAAAAGCACCTCTATCATTCTGGAAAAAAATACAAAAAGAAAACACAATTTGTTCTGTCCAAATTCACCCTCCGTGTCGGCTTTAACATGATCCATCAAAATGTCAAATTTCATGAGTCGTAAAAAAAAAATGAAAATACTGGAAAGAAAAATGTTACAAAGGAATAAGTACGTACATATTTACATCAAAAATGGTTTATGTACATTGTCAACAACACATGGAAAAAAAAAATCAGAATTCGAGTGAACCAGTTGAAAAATTGGGGTTGGTTATTTGAAATGGAAAACATATTTTGGTATTGCAGACATGTACTATATAGAAAATGTAGGCCAAAAATTTGTCCGACACAAGACTTGGTGATCGAAATAGACAAGAACATATATTATTGATTGAATAAGTTACGAGAATACTCCATAGAGAAAGCACGTAAGACAGACAACACTACAAAATAAATAGAGAAATCACATTTTGAGTTGACATAGCTTCAGTGATACTTTCGTAGTCCTACAATACAAACTCCAAGGTTATTACATTCAACAAAATCATCTTGAACATGAATTGTCATAAATTACTGAGCGCTGTGATCACTCCTACAGCAAAAACCTGCGGTAACCAGCAATAAAAAGAAATAGCCCAAAAAGTAATTCATTTAAACAAAAAGGATGAAACTGACTTAGATTCATCAACAAACACAATTGCCAATATCATCAAAATGGCAGTATATTTATTTCCCTTTTACAATTAAGAAATTATTTGTGTGATCAATCCACTTCTTCTTTTTTTTAAGTTTGTCATGCAGTGTAGAAACTGATGTTTCAGGAGCAAGATTCATACCAGTTGAATTTCAAGTGTGGCAAGTCAAAAACAACAGACCTGGGTCCCGTTGCATAAAACTTACCATTAATGGTAACTCTGTCATCAATGGTAACTACCATGGTAACAACGCTCGACAGCCAATCAAATTCAAGTTTTCCATGGAAGTTGCCATTGATAACAAAGTTACCATCAATGGTAAGTTTTATGCAACAGGGCCCAGATATGATGCAGGTCACTCACATCACTCCCATGGCATGTATCTTCTGAATAATTTTGTACCAAGATCCCAAAATAACCAACATTTCATGTTAGCCCTCTCAGTCCCATACACTATATACTATGTTGGAAATGCCCCAAGACTATGATGGTTGGCAATGTGAGGGTCAAACAAAATATGCTTGTCTTCCATATACGCTTTCGTTATGATCAATGAATGTCTGAAAATCATACTTACAGACCTAATTCTGAAAGTTCCCTGACTTTGTCATCATTTGAGAGAGAGTGGCTATATAACCTTTCCCTGGAATTCACAAAGCGTAATATTCGGTTTTGAGGAAATAATCTCTGATAATTGATCGAGCTTTCTTTTTTCGTACCACAAAAATAGTCGTAATTTCAAATTGTGTCAACGGTCTGCGACTCATTGGAATCAAATCTCAGTGAAAACCAGTTAGATTTTCATTTATTCTATGGGAGATAAAGTATCTGATCTTAAAATGTCACAGTTGGTATCCCAAAGATGCGTGCTAAATATGTCCAAACTTCCATGAAGTTTGTAGATGTTTGTAAACAGGATGGGCCATCTTTAAGGTAAGGGGTGAAAGTGGAAATGCTTACAGGGCATGGTCATGGCACAACAGACTTTATCATTTTCAGAGGATTCCTTTCCAATATCCTGATATCAAACAAAACAAAAAGGAGCCATGGTCATGGTCAAGGCAGAATGGCGTTCCAAGAAAAATATGAAGTACCGTATGCCCTAGAGGGAAACTTTATTCCACCACGCTTCATACAGTGGTATTATGGAAACTATCCTGGCAGCAGCAACGAAGTACAAAGCTGATTGGCTGTTTCCATCGTAATGATCGTCTATGAAAAGTTACAATAATTAACAAAGAAATTTTAGGCATACACCCAGTAGTAAGGACAGCGTGCTCCATCCTGTAAATGAATGAACAGGATAAAGCACGCTATCCTTACTACTGGGTGTATGCCTAAAATTTCTTTGTAAATTGAAATTACCCCAGAAAGCCCTTTCACTACAAGTTACGATTTCATGAAACTGTCTAAAGAACACTGTGTGTGGATTGAGGTTTCTACAAATGTGGCACTCTCATGAGCTGTGTAGCAGGTTTCTAGATAGCGATGTGTATCGTGAGTCGCCCTCAAGCCAAATCTGTCATGTTTCAATGCAGACCGAGCCTGGTTACTTGGCTGAGGAGTGCATGGTCACAACCAAGTCTCTTAACAACTCTGAGCACCACACTTTATTTTGTTCATAAGTGTGATAAGAGAGAGACATTATTGTAGTTTAGTCTCCTGTGAGCTTTTGACAGGCCTATTTTTAAAGGGCTACACTCATAGGCGGAAACATCTTCGAAACCTACTTGAGACTGGAAAAAAATCTACAACAAAATGGAACATGTTTGAGTTTGAAAAATGGGCAAATAGATATGATCATTCGGGCAAATAGAAGATATGGTTGTTAGCTTAAGATTTCATTTGCATTTGAACAAGATGATGCCCCCTGATGATTTGGCAATGTCTACAATTTGGTTACACTACCCTTAGACCAACTGAATGTCACTTGCAGGTGAGGTTACACCAATTGTTACACCAATTTCTCTAAACAGGTGTAAATCTATTACACCTGTTACCAGTAATGAAATTAACATTAAATTAATTTAGGCCTTCTTTAATTACAATCTATACGTCAATGCCATTAAAAAAAAGGAACAACACACAACAAAACAAAATTCAAGTAATATGAATCAACATTGGAACATGAAAATAAAGAAATATTACTTACAAAATGCCAATACTTAAGACAAAAGAGACATAAGGACTAACACTGTAATGGGTCACTTGTCAATACTTAAATAGTTTTGTAGGGAAAACACAAATCCCCATACAAATATCTTAGTATAAATAATGCAAATTGTGCATGTACATATTTACCATCATGTGTAATAAAAAATACTTGGTCCTTTCCTCCGTTTTTTTTTTTTTGCTAATTTTTTTCTTATTTAATGGTAGAAATCCTGACTTTGTACATAATGCAGCTCAATGACTCTTCATATAACTTAACGATCTTTGTACATAGATATGATACACAGTTGTGTTCTCTTAATACACATACAGAAAGACAAGAATATTCAAACATTCACAAAATCATTCAAACTCATTTAAATCTCAAATATTGTAATTTCTTCATCCAAGGGTGTGGATTTTTCCAGGCAACAGCAGCATAGAGTTTAAAGACGTTGACAAGATGATGGTTTCTTGACATGTTTCTTGTCCTCAAATATCAAGATATTTGTTCCACACAGGTGGGAATGGGCACATTCGCCTACACGTAGGGTCTTTGAAAAGATATTGGAGGCATACACCCAGTCGAAAGGATAGCATGCTCCATCCTGGTAATGAATGAAGAACAAACCAGAGGAAAATATCTTGGAACCAGAGGGATCCCGAGCTGCTTCTACTGTTTACCGGCCAGCGACTTAACCACCAGGGCATTTCTGGTAAACGGAGAAGATATAATGACATAGCAACAAATATCCAAGAGTCTGATTATTTCTGACTCATGAATATTCAGTAGTCTGCCCTGAGGACAATCAGGCTATATCTCAATGAAAGGGCTTTCTGGGGTTATTTCAAATTGAAAAGGAAACACAAATCTTCTGCCTGAATGGTCTGCAGAAAAACAGTAAAGATGCTTCTCTGTTTCCATGGAAACAGGGTATGTACAAATACAGTGACACCTGCTTCAGCGACTACATATACCGAGAGACGACCTCTCCATAAAGACCACATTTGTTTGGACATTCCTTCTCATGGAGCCCTGTACCACAGCAACCTAACCTGGGATGGTATTCTGCAAACAAAATCCAAGTTTTGACTTATGTTTTAACTCAAGTCCCCAACAATCCCTTACTGGAATAGAGTATCGAAGTGTGACGTCATTTGAGCATTATTGTCCGCTCCTAAGTCCGCTCCTAAGTTTTCTCTTATCTTTACGCAAATGTATGCAAATCATGAAGTTAGGAGGATTGGTATTCCCGAATGCGTGTATGAGAGGATTTAGGAGAATATTTAGGAGAAACTGTTAGGAGAGCCACCCCCTCTCTTAGCCATTCAAAACACAAGCAATATTAGAAGGCAGCATTCATTTGCGGAGGTGCGTACATGATCGATGTGTGCGTACATTATTGATGTGCGCTTACATAGTTGCGCATCCACACACTTAGGATGACACCTGGGGAAAGTCCCAATGGTATGTTGTGATTGTGATTGGCTCTTCATCAATGAAACATTTTCCTCCATTGGCTAATAAATGCGCACTGGGCGTGGTCAAACCCTCCTTAATTTGCATTAAGAGCGTGCTAAGGGACGTTCTGGAATACCAATTTCTTGCTCTCTTAGGCACCTCCTAAGTTGGGGACTTAGGAGAAAACTTAGGATAGCTTCGGAATACCACCCCATGGCAACAAACTGGAAGTGGCCAGCAACAGCCGCAAACTAATCTGGCGTGAAGGTAGCATTAAGTTGAAAAGCTCAAACCCTACCAGCAGGTCATGAGCCCTGTGTATGCATCAAATCTCATGGAATTTGCACATCAAATACATCTTCCACTGCGGAAATACAAATTGGTAGTCATAGATTTGATGAGTTCCCACAATCCCATGTGAGTTTTGCATAATTGATTGTACCAGAATCATCTCTCAGACACAGACATACATGTTAACGTTTACAAAAGCAACTTCAAGGGGCAGTGATGTTGGGATGCTTTGCAACGGAAGTTAAGAGGAAAATGCCCAGATTAAAGGAAATTTATATGATTGACGAGCCTGAAGCTCTCCAGCAACGATGGCAGACAACGGATGACATCATTCTTGTTTATTTCCCACCCTGCGGGATGGATTCTGTCGAGCAACTGCTCCCCACCTACATTCCAGTTCGTGGAAGCTGAGACGACGTTGCACACCTCCGCATCCACACCTGCACATCTCGCCGACACGGTGCTGCTACCATGGATGCATTTCTGCACGCAAGCTCAACGTCTCTTAATCCAGATGACTGCCAGATGACTGTTAGTTCTTTGAGATTGGTGTGAATCACTTATGCGAGAATTCATCCGCGGCACGCAAAGAGTTAAGTGGGCAGGTTAATGTCATGAGTCCCTGTCTAGTTCTTTCAAGCACTTGGCAAGTGTGGTTGATGACTCGGTATTGCTGATAGCTAGCCGCGCCAGGAGAAGCTCATGCTTGCGGATCTCGCTGTGACAATGAGAGGGAGAATAGAGACAGAGAGATGATTAAAGAGGGCCCGTCCCTTTTACAAACATCTGCAAACTTCATGATAGTTTGCACATATTTAGCATGTATCTTTGGGATACCAACTGTGACGTTTTAACCCTATCTAGCCTGGGAAGGGGGGGGGGGGGGGGGGGGCAAAAACAGCCCCCCCCCCCCCTCGACATTTTTCACAATAAATTTGTTACGCGAAAAGATTGCGCCGCACCGTTTCATGACTTTTTTCCTTCAAGTCTCACGCAACTCTTAAGACCAAATTTGCGTCGCGGGGGTATGCGGTTCGGAAGTTACGTGACATTTTGTATGTGCATGTCAGACCAAAAATTGCTCAAAAACGTGATTTCATGTACAAATCCGAAGCAAATTCTATATCTAGCCAAAATTCATAAATGTATCATTATCTTTAGTTTTACTGATGAAAAACAATAAATTTCATATTATTTATGACTGAAATAGTGTTGCCAATGATTTCCATTGAGAAAACAATGAAAAACATCAAGTCGAAAAAAACAAAGAAATACATAAGAAATTAAAAAAACAATAAAATACATAAGAAAAACTTTGATATTGCAATTTTTTTTAATCCTTATTTGACAATAATCCTAAGAAGAGTGTCTGGACTGAAATCTAGTAGTTTTGGGGCTATATTCAAAGATTTACGACCAAATTATGATTTTATGCATTTAATTAGCATAATTAATTAATCAAAAATAAATGTGAATCATTTTGGTGCAATTGAAAATTGAATTGTGGAGATTACGTCATCGGTGACGTAAGTGCCAATTTCCGTCGCGATTGCGCAATCAACGGTCGAGATCTTAGGGGGGGCTGTTTTTGCCCCCCCGGGCTGTGCGATTTAAAAATAGCCCGGGCTATATATATAGGGTTAAGGTCAGAGGTACTTTATAACTCCCGTAGAATAAATGAAAATCGAACCAGTTTTCACTGAGATTTGATTGTTTATCCTCAAAACGTTCGGGCCGAACATTTTGAGGATATGTGATTTGATCACTCATTACTCCAAATGTGGATAATTTGAGGACAAATAACTCACGGTTCTAAAATGGACAATACATGAATTTAAGACCACTGACAAGAAGATTGCTCACGATCACCCTTTTGAAGGCTTTTTGTCTTCCCGGTACTGTACATTCAATGATGCAATTTCCAATGTATGTGCATATCTTATGCATGCAAACAAAGCTTGTCTGAGGTTTGCCCAATCAGCAACATCAATCAATACGATGAGGGCCTAGTGAACTGAATGACGAGTGTTTCAAGGCCTACCTTCTTCCAACTGCTGAGTGTTTAGCCAGATTCTTGAGGATCAGAGCGGCAGTGAGACGTATGCTCTTGGTGACTGGCCCTTCGTTCTCACCCTGGTTCATGGAATATAGAAGAGAGAGAGAGAGACAGGTTGAACAGTCGTCAAGGGAAACAACCAATATAAACAAACATCATTTGAAGCATTGAAAATGCACATTTTTGACAAATATTGTACACAGCATATAGGAGAGCATCTCACAAATGACTTCACACAATCAAAACTTTAAAAGATCGTAACTTTCTAATCCTTTGACAGATTTTCATCAAACCTTCACTAATATGTTTCTTTCATGTGTCTGCTTTTATTGAAGCAAACCTAATTTCAGGGTGACCTGTCCCTTTCAAGAACCTCATCAAGTGAGGGCATTAATGGCCCCCTGTAAATATAGTGTGCCCTTTTTGTAGATAAGATCAAATTCTGTCAAACATCGCAACCACAAGAATTACACGAAGGTCTAGATAATGGAATATGAAACTTGACAGTTATGTAGCATTCACATTCAGCAAGAAAAAAAGAATGTCTGTTGCCTCTCAGGTGCAGGTTCCTTTTCAAACAGAAGCTGATATGTTCAAGTCATCCATGTAATCATTTTCTTAAACACAATCATCTGCTATCTCGAAGCGGGAAGAATGTGGGAAAAGTGGGAAATGCCCCGGATAACAGCAGAAATCTCTTTGACTTTCCTAGATTGTGACTAATAAAACATTTTCTGCACAAAGATGATGCAGAAAGCACTTCCATCAAATACTCGCTCACATAGTGCCATCACGACATGTTTATGCTAAATTGTATACAGCCAAATCTGTTTTTAGCAAACACCTATATTGAAAGACTACCAACTAACAAGGACATTTTCATTTCTCATGATTAAAGGGCATATACTGTACTGGGAAGGCAAAAAAGCCTTCAAAAAGTGATCATGAGCATTCATCTTGCCAATGTTCTTAAATTCATGCGTTGTCCATTTTAGAAGCTTGCTGAAAGTTATTTTCCCTCAAATGATCCCCATTTGGAGTTAATAATGATTAATGATTAAATCCTCAAAATGTTCGGGCCGAACATTTTGAGGATTTATGATTTAACCACTCATTGCTCCAAATGTACATCATTTGAGGGCAAATAACTTTTTACAAGCTTCTAAAATGGAAAATACATGAATTTAAGACCATTGGCAAGATGATTGCTCACGATCACCTTTCGAAGGCTTTTTTGCCTTCCCAGTACAGTATATTCCCTTTCATGTTCATGAAAACCACTATGGATGTGGTTAACGGAGGCAGCAGACTCACCAAGAACTCCTTGAGGGAGGGGGTGCTCAGGCTGCGGCGGATGGCGTGGTAGGCGGTATGGGCGTTGTAGACGATGGGAGGGGGCAGGGGCGACGAGTCCTGGGAGGGGGGAGGGGTGGGCTGGGCTGCTCGCTGGGCCCTGCGCTCTACCGCTGCCTGCACGGCTGCCTCCGAGCAGTGCTTGTCCTGGTGAGGGAGGGGGGGTGGAGGGGACCAACCACAAACAGTGTTATGGTACGTCACATTTGTACTATTGACTGGCAGAGCAAAGACATTTACAGTAAGAATATTTGTATTATTGACTCGGCACAGACAGTGTAAAATTTGTACCATTGATTGGCAAAGTAAAGATAAGGGCCCTGTTGCATTAAATGTACCATTGACGGTAACTCGGCCATCAATGGTACAGTTGGGCCTGAGATCAACGTCACAGCTGATTGCAATCTTTTGCAGTCAGAATGCAGTAAATGTATGGAGCTGATTGCATTTGATTGCAATCAGCTGTGACGTTGATCTCAGGCCCTACTGTATCTATCATGCTAACACACCTTGATAGCCAATCAAATTCAAGGTTTTCATAGAAATTACCATTGGTGGCAAAGTTACCATTGATGGTAAATTTTATGCAATGAGGCCCTAATGTTCACATGAGCTGTGCTTGTCTTGGGGACAAAAAGTATGTCAAATCTGTTATTAACATGTTATTAACACCAATTATTTCTTATTTGAGCTCTGGGTCCTGCTGAATAATTGAAGCTACCAATGGCAACCTTGAATTTGATTGCCTGTCAATCCATGTTTCCATGGTGGTTATCATTGATGGCAGAGTTACCATTAATAGCAAGTTTTATGCAATAGGGCCCCTGGCTCTCTACTCACTGTTTTGCACACTTACCATGATGTGACTGACGACAGACCACCTCTGCCGCTGTATCCTGTCGCAGCCCTCCCAATCACACAGGCCCCTGTAGCCCACAGTCAGCACATGAGCAAGGCACACGTGGGTGTGCAGTGCCTTAGCGGTCCCGAGTTTCCTGCAATGAGGTCATGAAAGTACGAGTTGAGTATACAGGCATTCACTCAACTGGAGGCAGTGAAGCCCTTACACAAAAGTCATGAAAATACCCCACGATAACATTTATCAAATCCTGCAATCATAGCTTTATATCCAATCATCACATCCATTGCAAGGAATAAAGAGGCATCTTTGTTGTCTTTTCCGCTTACAAGTTTACAAATATATTGGGGGATTTTGTTATTTCAATCATAATTTAATCATTCTATCATTCTGATTATGGTGGTTTTCATTTTCTGCTCTCCTTTACTCTCTTTTTGTTTCTTAGTAACTTGCATAGTTCCAAAATTACAACATGAAACGATGGAATTCTGACAGTTTTAAGAATGAACTCATTCATAAGGACCAGCATGAACATAATTCTGACAGAATAGTATTTCATTACAAACAGCATTTTAAGAGCAGTAACATCAATGCACATATTGCATCCCTTGCACTTTATTCAGAAGTCCTGTTCCCCATCGATCTCTCTCTCTCTATCTCTCTCTCTGTCTTTATGATTTCTTTTACATATTTATCCTTCTCTCTACCACTCTCTCTCTTTCTATTCATGTGCCTTGTGTAACAATAACATTGTAAAAACCATGCAAAAAGGATATCCTGCACTCACCTACAGCATCCCTTCCACTCACAGATGTACTTCTGCACAGGAGGGGGTGGTGGTGCGGATGCGGCCCCCTTCCCACTGGAGCTGCCTGATTTCCTGCTCGAACTGGACGTCGATGATGACGAAGAGTGGCGTCGCTTCTTGTGTGAGCGTGGAGTGGAGGGGGAGGGCGGCGTCGGGGCGGGGTTCGTCGGGGAGGACAGGGGGTTGGAGGAGGGGGGCAGCTTGGCGTCCGGGGAGTGGAGCACATCATCGATGGGCCGCTTGAAGCAGGGGTTGGAGCTGGAAGGGTTGGGGACCTGCACGGTGAGTGGGGAGGAGGGGTGTTGGGCTGGGAGGGGTAAGCAGGCCTGAGATGAGGTAGTAGGGGTGGGGTTCCCTGGCAGTGCTTGTGAGGATGTCACCTGCAGGATTGTTCCTTGAGAGGTTGTTTGTGGCAAGGTTCCCTGGGGTATCGTTTGCAGCAACATACCCTGCGAGACAGTCGCTTGGGGTGCTAACGTAGGTTGGGACGCTGTCTGTTGCGTCACTGCTAATTGTGGTACGCTCCCTTGTGACAATGTGACCATCGCCCCTTGTGGCACAGATGAAGCCTTGGCATTGACCTCAGGATTACATGACTGATTGACGGCGTTCTGAGTTCTTTGGGAGAGTGCCAGACTGGCTGCCTGGCCGTCAGCAGACCCTGCCCCCACAGGGCCGGGAGCCGACTGCACCGTGTTCTGCTGGTTGTTATTGTTAGCATTGGCCACTGCTCCCACAGTGACAGAAGGCACAGTACTGGGGAAACCGGTGCGAGCGTCGTGGCAGAAAGCCATGTGCGATTTGGGGTTGGGAGTACTGGTGTTTGGAATGTTTGTTTGACTAAGATTTGGCACTGCTCCATGAAGAAGCTTGTCCAGTCTGTCACTGACTGTCTTATTACTATCATAACTGTCTTTGAGAAGTGGAGCTACGTCACCGTTGATGACATGGTTCAAACACGGCTTCCCTAACTTGTCCGCAAGGATGCCATTTTCTGCTGATGAGGACATGTCTCGCTTCAACTGCTCCACTACACTATCCACTTTATCGCCAATGGTTTGAGGAGTTTTCTTCAGGAGAGATTCAATGTCATTGGAAGCAAGAGGAGAAACGATGCCATCGCTGGCAAGCTTGACATCACTGTGGAATTTATCGCTCACGTATCCATTCGGAAGTCCCTGTTTGGCAAGCGAGCCTTGATTCTGGCCCGCATCTGATTCTGAATTATTGCATTTGTTAATGTCAGTCCTTGCATCCACTGGTAAACCATTCCACACCACACCGACAACTTTTTTATCCCCTTGCTCAGAAATCACATGCACAGAGTAGTTTTTCCCATCTTTCTCCGGGAGATGCCCATCTCCCATTTTCCCTTTTGCCTGATCATCCCTCGCGGAGCCATTCTTATTCTTATCGCGATCCTTGTCCTTCTTTTTGTGCTTTGACTTGTGGTTCTTCTTTGCCTTTGAGTCCTTGAAGTTCCTGTTGGGGCTCTGCATACCCGGTAGCGCGGGGAGAATGGGTTGGTGCTGGTGATGCAGCTGAATCTGTGGAATGTTTGCAATGGTGGACGCTGCTTGAACAGAGACCGTCGGGAACTGGGTGACCACCTGGACATGGGACAGAGGCATCGGCTGTCCCTGCGTTTGTACAGTCATGGGAGCACCTTGTGCTTGTCCAATTGCATTGAGGACAATCTGGCCATGCTGTGGTTGCATGACCTGCACCTGCTGTTGCTGTTGCTGCTGCTGTTGGGGCTGTTGCTGAGGCTGTTGCTGTTGTCCAGGCTGGCCCCCTTGTGGTGCCAGCACTGGCCCCTGCTGTAGCAGCCGTTTGATGAGGGGGGAATCCCTGTTGGTGGGGCTCAGCGGCATCTGCATGCCAGGGAAGCGGGTGATCTGCACACCCTGAGGACTCCCCTGCACCTGCTGCACCTGTTGCACCTGCACGCTGGTGATGGGGGCCTGGTAGTGCTGAATGGGGCGCGTGATCTGGATGTTCTGTACCTGCCCCATGCCCAGATTGGGCTGGGAAACCTGCTGCAGTTGAGGAAGGATCGGCCTTGGTCCTTGAGACATTGTGCTACCTGGCGGTGGCTGCGGTAGGATCGGCTTCGGTCCCGTCCTTGGAGGGCCATTCACATTCTGAACATTCTGCACAACCAGCTGGCCAGAGTTCTGCGAGAGAAAAGTCGCTTGTGCAAAGTTTCCCTGCGGGGCACTGTTGGTCATGATCATCGTCTGACCAGGTTGGATATGCTGCATCCCAGTCACCATGTTAAGCTGTTGCTGTGGGACATGCTGCTGACCCTGTCCTTGCGACATTGGCTGCTGGACAAGTGTTACTTTCAAAGGCACCTGGGACTGGTACTGTTGCCCCTGGAAGTTGGCTTGATTATGAATGACCGTCTGGTGGCCTTGGACGTGCAACTGTGGTTGCATCTGGACAAAGTTCCCGCTCTGAGCCTGGATGACTGTACCTTGGGTTGTCCTAACCACTGGTCCACTGACAGAGTGGGTCTGGACCAGGGTACCAGGTTGGGTCTGCAGGACTGTGCCCTGACCACCGTGCATCTGAACATTGACAACCCCTCTGGACACCACCGTCTGGCCAGGATACTGCTGCTGGATCACGATCTGCTGCTGGGGCTGAGACTGCGCCATTACCAGCGGTGCATTGGTCTGGTTCCCATTGGCAGCCAAGTGGTACTGTCGGTTCACCTGCACCTGGCTCGGTTGCTGCTGTGTGAACACACCAGCCTGGTTGATTGGAACCGTCTCCGACATAGTAGAGTCTGCAGTCGCCATCTGCTGTTGCTGAGGAAGATCGGGTGATGACAAGGTGTCGCCATTCATTCCATGGTGCTGTACACTTTCCTCATTTGTCTCCGCCTCAGAGACCACACTTTCGCTTTCTTCCATGGGGATATCGCAAGAGTTCTGGTTTAACACTGGGGATCCCGCAATCTGCCGAATGATCCCTTCCGCTAGGTCAGTCCGATCATTCCCATCCTCCTCATCCTCATCTACACCCATCGCATGCACATTGGGAATCTTTTCTATTCTAACCTCTCCGTCTGGCAGTGGCACTTTGAGCGGTGGCTGGCACTTTTCTGTGGAAGCGTCCTCTGATAAACCTTTGGGAGACTTGGGCGGTTTCTCCGAAGCTCTGGACAAGGTGTTTGAATTGCTTGAAGTGGATTTCTTCCCACTGTTACTCCTGCTTCTAATCTTCTTACTTTTTAAGCTCACCTCAGAACTGCACTCTGAATTTGTGTCTGACGACTGAACATTGTGTGGGTCATTATTCGTGAGAGATGGAAGTTCTGCATGAAGCTCTGGCTTGTGATTTGCTGGTATACTGGAGCTGACTAGGGGTGAGCTCACTGGCAACCCATTCCCAACCGGTGGTATTGTGCTACCTATACTCGGTGAACCACAACTGTTTTGCCTCACTGCTGTATGCACCCCACTATAGTTCTGATGTCCATTGAGCACCACTTGTTCCGGTGCGCCCTGTCCATTTGTGGGCTTACAACCCGCCTGCTGCAGGCCATAGTTCATTTCCTGCTGGGGAACCCTCATGTTTCCTGCAACGATGTCGGCAACGCTGACATTATCTCCCTGAGACACATGTGATACTTGCTGCTGTTGCATAAGAGCTCCAGGAGTTGTGTGGTTAGGTACTGTTGGGTGGTTCAGGGCTGGCTTCTCTGCAGGAATGCTCGTTGGGACGCCCGCCTGCGGGTGTGTCGGTCCAGCTATACTCTGTGCAACCACCCCTGGAGCAGTGTGCTGACCCTGACCATGTGCCATCGGTTGCTGGAGGACACCAGTCTGAGGATGCATCTGGGGGATTGGATTACCACCAACCGGCAGTACGCGCGGTCCCACCACAGCGCTCTGTCCCTGCCCCGGCACTCCTCCCAACCCTCCTGGTCCTGGTCCCATCACATGTCCACTTCCTGGCATCTGCATTTGCATCTGAGGTGGCAACTGCCCAGTTTGTCCTAAAATCTGTCCAGGAGTCGGACCCTGATTCTGCGCTGGTGCCAGTCCAACCGGCGTCTGCTGTACAGCCACCATTCCTTGATTCTGTGGGATGGTGGGTCCAGGTGCAAGGGCCTGGACGATGGGGCCGTGGATGTGTCCCGGGATCTGTCCGTTGACCTGTCCTGGGAGCGGAGGCCCTGCTTGGGGTGGCTGGGGCTGTGCCTGGACGTGGACTGGTGGGGCAACCAGCTGTCTGTGAGGCAGACCCTGATGGAAGATGCCACCCTTAGGAGGAGGAGGGCTCGGGGAGACCGTAGGAGACGGCGAGTGCCTCTGAGCCATCCTGGCAATCATAGCAGATGCTGCCATGGTACCTGCAAGACAAAAGACAAAACAAATTGTAAGAAATGCTGTCGAATATTTTGTTGTGTTATCACATAAGTGCAATGTTGGGATGTTAGCATATTTTTTGTTATATCTTTGACATTTCAAATTCCAAGTCTAATCTAATCTAATCTTATTATCATTATTCATAATCAATGATTCTGTTAATGACAGAACCTAAATTTCTACTATCTTTTTAGAATTCCTTACTGGAGCCCTTTATCTAGAGTGCCATCCTTTTTATGCTGAAACATAGACAGTGTCCAGGCAATATGACTCAATAATTTTGTTTTTTGTTTTTGAACCAATGATTACCACCTTTTATTTTATTCAATCACTTTAGTCCAACATGTGACTACATATTTTGCATAAACTCTAAACAGAGTGCCTGATTTTTTTCAAATCAATTGTATGGTACTTGGTCTCAAAAGTTGCGAGGCACTTCACGAGGCGTGCCACGATTTGCAGAGTCATTGTGCATCGGTTGCAGATTTTGAACGGAAGGGGGGGGGGTCAAAATGCCACAAGCAATTGTTATAGTACCATACAATTAGGTACAAAGAACTCAATTTAAATTATCAAACAATTTACTTACCAGCTGGGGCTGGGGCTGACTGATTGGCTGTCCATTTCCATGGCAACGGGACACGCCTCCTCTGTATCCCTATGACAAGGAACTGTGGACCGGCCTCCCGCTCAGTCCTCTTTGCCTCCACCATAGGGAAGACCATTCTACGAACAGAATCAGAAGAGAACACACATTTAAAGAAAACAGCTACAATGTTGCCTTAACCCTATATAGCCCGGGCTATTTTGAAATCGCATAGCCCGGGGGGGGGGGGGGGCAAAAACAACCCCTAAGATCTCGACTGTTGATCGCGCGATCGCGACGAAAATTGGCACGTACGTCACCGATGACGTAATCTCCACAATTCAATTGTAAATTGCACCAAAATTATTCAAATTTATTTTTAATTAATTAATTATGCTAATTAATGCATAAAAATCATTATTTGGTTGTAAATCTTTAAATATAACCCCAGAACTGCTAGATTTCACTCCAGACAGTCTTCTTATGATTATAATCAAATAAGGATTTAAAAGAATGGCAATATCAAATTTTTTCTTATGTATTTTATTGTTTTTTGAATTCCTTATGTATTTCTCTGTTTTTTCGACTTTATGTTTTTCATTGTTTTTTCTATGGAAATCATTGGCAACACTATTTCAGTCATAAATAACATAAAATCTATTGTTTTTCATCAGTAAAAATAAAAATAATGATACATTTATGAATTTGGGCTAGATACAGAATTTGCATTGGATTTGTACATGAAATCACGTTTTTGAGCAATTTTGGGTCTGACGTGCACGTACAAAATGTTACGTAATTTCGGAACCGCATACCCCCGCGTCGCAAATTTGGTCTTAAAAGTTGCGTGAGACTTGGAGGAAAAAAGTCACAAAATGTTGCGGCGCGATCTTTTCGCGTTACAAATTTATCGCGAAAAATGTCGAGGGGGGGGGCTGTTTTTGCCCCCCCCCCCCCCCCCCCGGGCTAGATAGGGTTAAGTAGGGCAGTTAAAGAGAGGGTGTCTCATTTGCGAAAGTCATGAAACTCAGCAGAAATCAGCAGTCTACCCTAATGATAACATGTGTGAAATCTCAGGCAAAGCCTCACGAACCTTCTCAGGAAAAGCGAAAAACTATCAATGTTTATGTCAGAAACATGGCCGCTGTAGTCTTCATTCACAATCGTATTGCCTAAGTCGGTGCGGGATGCGTCACGCACCACTGGCACGCTCACATTGAACGCATGTACTGTGGTGCAGACCATAGTGCACAGCGGTCTCCGATCTCTGGGCCACAAGAACCAGGTTTATTGCAATCACAGTAGAAATTTGATCACCATTTCTTGGGATTCAATGCAGTTTGCAATCACTGTGAATATGCATGACACCGACTACAAGTGACTGCATTTGACTGCAATAAGCCAGTTCGTAGTTGTGATGTGCGCATGGGCAGAGTATTACTAGTGTGAATGACCTCGGGTCAATCGTACCACTCACAGAGTAAAATGGAAAGACGTTAGTCAACCACGTTCATACCCTCTTATCATGCAGATTTGAAACATCTATTCTGCTCTGAGAAAGTAGTAAAAGAACGTTCCATCATGTGCACCTGCTTCTACTGTTGCTATGAGCACGCTGTAAAATGTCTATACAACCATCACCCAACACAGCTTTATGAACAAATACCAGTCTGCATTCCAATAGTATTTGATTCTGTGGAATGTCCGACCATGGTGTAACTATGTACTGGCTTATTGATTCAATCACATTGGGACCATTTATTGCAGTTTGCAATCACTGACCAAACGCATGAAGCTGACTGCATTTTACTGCACTTGACTGCGTTTGATTGCAACAGATTGCTATCATGCGAGGAATCTGGGACCCATTGCATAAAACTTACCATTAATGGTAACTTTGCCACCAATCGTAACTGCCATGGTAACACCGCTCGACAGCCAATCAATTTCAAGAATTTCAAAGAACTTGCCACTGGTAGCAGAGTTACCATCGATAGTAAGTTTTATTGTTTATTGTTTATCGTTTATATGTGTCTCAAGTATCGCTATATATTGTTGTGTTATTGTGCTGGTGGAAAGCAAATTTCCATGATTTTGGACTGAATAAAATATCTTGTATCTTGTATCTTGTATCTTATGCAACGGGGCCCTGATCACCAGCTGCACTGTACATGCAGGAATGCGAGTTCCCTGACACACTGATGGCTACTCACTTGACGCATCGCATGAAGTCATTGGAGTTGAGGATGTTGCGACCCATGATCTTGCCGCAGGTTGAGAGGTACTCGGCGTACAGGTCAATGTTAGAGATGGACGACTCTGGGTTCGTGTCATAGTGAGCACCCAACCTGCAATACAACAGCAACAGTCAAGTTCAGTTAAATCAGTCAACAAAGTGTGGCCAGAATTTGGAAACATGTATTTCAACAGGTCGATGTTAGAGATAGAGGACTCTGGGTTCGTGTCATAGTGAGCACCCAACCTGCAACACCGACAGCAACAGTCAAGTTCAGTTACATTAGTCAACAAAGTCTGGCCAGAAACATGTATTGACATGCATACCTCTATGAAGAAATTAAATATCCTTCATAAAAAAACAGAAAAAGGGCAATTCTAGAATTATACAGCACACAACATATGGGAGACGCATGTGACGTCACAAAATTAATATTTTAAATGATCATAACTTTCTTATCCTTTATAAAAAACAGAAAAAGAGCAATTCTATAATTATACAGCACACAACATATGGAAGACGCATGTGACGTCACAAAATTAATATTTTAAAAAAGATCATAACTCTCTTATCCTTTGACGGATTTTCGTCAAACCTTCACTAATATGTTTCTTTCATGCTTCTGCTTTTATAGGAACCAAATCAGGGTGGACTACCCATTTAAAGAAAGTGAAGGACAAGCCCTACTTACCACTGGCATGCCAGGTTCTCCATGTCAGCCTCCTTGACTTGACTCGTGTGGGATGAGGGGGGCGGGGTGGGCGAGGCAGAGGAAGCGGACTGTGCTTGGGAAAGTCCTAGGGACACAAACAAGGCAAACAAAACAAATGCAGGTGTCACTCAAAAACAACTACAATAACGCGTTACAATTGATCTATATGTATGCAAATGTTATTCACTTCGTTCAAAGAAAAGGTTGCTAATGGGAACCCCAAAGCTTGTCTGAGGCTTGTTCGAGTAGCAACAACTATAAGATTCAAAGTGCATTCCATTCATTGACTCTGAATGGCCAGATACAGGGGACTGCAATAATGCGTTACTACGCAGTTAGGTGGAAAGTTCTGAATGCATTACAAACACGTTGTATTGCAAGTCAAATTGCTATCAATAGACTACCAAAGTGTGACATCATTTGAGCACTATTGTCAAGACAACTGGTTCTAAACAATGCGGGTAGAGCAAGCAGCCCAATAGATAATATCGGACAGCTAAACCTCGCGCTAGAGTGAGTTTGTTTAGAGCCAATTGTCGTTACAACACGCCCATATGATGACACCACTTCAGTACTGTATTGATAGCAACTTGATTTGCAATACAACGTTTTTGTAATGCATTCACAACTTTCCCCCTAATTGCGTAGTAACGCATTATTGCAGTCCCCTGTATCTGGCCATTCAGAGTCAATGAAAGGAATGCACTTTGAATCTTGTAGTTGTTGCTACGCGGACAAGCCTCAGACAAGCTTTGGGGTTCCCATTAGCAACGTTTTGTTTGAACGACGTGAATAACATTTGCATACAGATAGATCAATTGTAACTTGACTTGCAATTGATGTTAATCTTAACTCAATCCATCAGAGATAACATTTGCATACATATAGATCAATTGTAACTTGACTTGCAATTGATATCAATCGTAACTCTGTCCATCAGAGATAGGGGATTGAACTTGCGATCCATAAAGATCAATCGCAACTGTTTACAGACAGGGCGCTGGTGTTTGTTGATCTACTTATCAAAGGGAAACACTAACTACATCTCGGCCCTGCTCCACTAAGAGTGACCATCATTTTCTTTTACAATTTCCA
Source organism: Arbacia lixula (assembly GCA_963669155.1). Taxonomy (NCBI): domain Eukaryota; kingdom Metazoa; phylum Echinodermata; class Echinoidea; order Arbacioida; family Arbaciidae; genus Arbacia; species Arbacia lixula. The sequence goes on from OZ022597.1 coordinate 15,095,970, forward strand.
TAATTCCTACAATAGATAGATCAATCGTATGATCAATCATAGCTTTCAATTATGCAGGTCCGTGGGTTGAGAGGAACAAGCATTCAACGAGGCTCCTTCTCGCATTGCAGAATTCTTAAATCCAAAACTGTCTTGGTATTCTGAAAACTAACCTTAGTCAAAATCTGCACCAATGGGCCAATCACAGTTATGAATCCTTCAGGATATAATTCGAGACTACCATCCCTGGGGTAATGCATACATATCAAACAGGGAAGCATTTGATCTGTCTCTCTCTTTCGTGCCTAATTGGATGTGGTATAACCTGTTTTTAAGATGGCAGACTTACTTGGAGAAAGACCCGGGGGCGTGTTGGGCTTAGCTGGTGATTGATGCTGGTGCTGGGGGCGTGGTTGGGAGCCCGAGTGGCCCAGAGAGGGGGCCCCACCCCCACCCCCGGACCCCCCACTGGGCAGGCCCCCCATCGTCACAATGGGGTGGTGGATGCCGTCTGGGGCGTGGTCTACGATCTTGATGCCCACGAAGGCCTCCGCACCCAGCGACTGGGCATCCAGCGTGATCAGGCACACCAACACGTCTGAAAGGAGCCAACCACAAACGACAGTGAAAACAAAAATTAAAACTTTAGAGTACAATCACAAGATCACAGAGGCCTTATTCATGAACCCGTGCTATGCACCAGTGAAAAAAATATACAGGAGCGACCAGCGATTTCGCTCCCGTAAGCTTTGAAATCACACTCATAAACCCAATAGAGAGAGCAACCAGGAAAAAATTGCTCCCAATGATCTTGTGTACTAGTATGGCTCGTCCATAGGGTTAAATACGTACTATTCAGGTGTATATCATGCGAAACCAATCATGTGAAAAAGCTTAATCCGCTCTTTCATTTGATAACAAATTTGTCATGGAAGTATTTATATTTCTGAAGATATATTAAGTTTTACGATGTTTAGCAGCTGAACAAAGTTCACTGAATTCCATGGGTGAGTGTAAACTTTTGGCCTCAACTGTACTCCGGGTTATAAAGGGTAAGGGTTATGGTAAGGGTTAGGGTTATGGTTAGAGTATGGGCTAGGGCTAGGGTGAGGATTAGGGTGAGGGCGAGGGCTAGGGCTAGGGTTAGGGTTGGGGTTAGAGTTTGTTCAGGTGTAGATCGATTTGAGGTCTTTTCTAGGACTCACCCACGCTGCGGTGGACAGTGGCCATGCGGGTACAAAAGGGCTCCTCCCTCTCGGACATGACCAGCAGGACCTCCAGGGCCCCTAGCAGCAGCTGGATGTCCTGCACGGTCAGCAGGGTGGTCACTCGCACATAGATGGACGGCTCCAGGCAGCGCTGGAACAGGTCCAAGTTGTGGTCCACACACAGGAGTTTCTGCATCAGCTCCATAGCTGAGAAGATAGGGGGGGGGGGGGGAAGAAACAAAATACAGTGTAACCAACTGAAGTGACCATCTACACAGGAAGAAAGATTATTTCCAATCTATTCAGCTGACATCTTATCAGCACTGGAACAGGTCCAGGTTGTGGTTTGTATTAGCTTCTGTATTAGCTCCATAGTGAGAGGATGGGGGAATGTCATGTAAAGTTTGTTTTCAATGTGTTAATGGTGCTTTTTTAAAAGGCACCTCTCATTTTATGAAATCCATTGGACAATTTTCCTACTTTTTTTGCCTATTTTTTTTTTTTTTTAAAGGGAAAATGGAAGAAGATACTCCCTCCCAATGATAGAACTGGAAACTGACTTTAAGGGAAATAATCGCGATCGGTAGATTTGGATGAAGTTTTTGCGCTGGTCGCCTGAAACCTATAGCCTAGAGACAAGACGCCGCTGTGCGCTTTAGGTCAGCTCCATGGTGCATGCGTTCAATGGGAGCAATGTTCCTATCACACGCTGACAGGGAAAATACGCATAGGCAAATTTATAGCAATCATTAGATTGTGACGAGGTTTTGGGCGGGTCGTCTGAAATCTATAGCCTAAAGACAGGAGACTGCTTCGCGCTTTGGTCCTCAGCTGGCAACTTCCCGGTACGTGCGTTCAATGGGAGTTGTGCTTGCATCCTGCTCTGAGAGGGACAATACGATTATGAATGTAGGCTATGTCTGCTGCGTTTCAAAAGTAAACACGGATAGATTTTAGTGAAAGGGCTTTCTGGGGTAATTTCAATTTACAAAGAAATTTTAGGCATACACCCAGTAGTAAGGATAGCGTGCTCCATCCTGTAAATGAACGAAAAACAAGTCAGACAAAAATCTTGGAACCAGATGTTGTCGTGTCTTGGCCCGTGAACTAGAAATAGCTTGCGTGGTTAAGTCGCTGCCCGGTAAACAGTAGATTGCAGGTTCAAATCCCGTCTGGTTCCAAGATTTTTGTCTGACTTGTTTTTCGTTCATTTACAGGATGGAGCACGCTATCCTTACTACTGGGTGTATGCCTAAAATTTCTTTCTAAATTAAACACGGATAGTTTTCACTTCTAAAATGTTTGTGAAGCTTTAACTGCGAGATGTCATACACGTTATTGTTAGGGTATACTGCTGATTCCTGCCGAGTTTATTACTTTTGAAAATGGGACACCATGTCCTTCTCCAGTGATTCTAAAGAGTACAAAATATTTAGTGTAAATCATTCATGTTCGCCTGGTGTATCCAAATGCCCAACCTCACTGGCTTTTATGGACACATTATTTTCCATTTCTTTACAATGCGATTTAGTTTTGTGGATAGTTACCCAGCCAAATTCCTCTGTCACCTCATACTTGTTTCTCAATTTGTTTGTTGCTTTACTTTATGTGATGATAAGAATACAACAAGGTGTTCGTATTTATTTCCACATTTTCAAATAAACAAACAATGGACAATGCACTCTTTCAAATAACATTAATAATAAATTCATTCAACAAAATTAGGATATAAACATGATTGTACAAACATGTTACTAGTTCCAGCTTACAAGCTTGGCAAATACTTACATCTGAGAGCAACAAACTTGTCCGTTTGGCTGAGGAGACCCTTGTGTATGGTATGCAACATGAGCTGTGTGCTGACGTAGTCTATGGAGTCCAGGACAATCTACAGACAAAAAAAGAACCATGATGTTTTCTGCTTTACTTTGACAAAAGGAAGCAACTAATGAAAAAGATTTTTCTCATAAATGAGCAAAATGTATCTGTCACTTGCATTGGCATCAGTGTGAGACCACATCATGTTAGATTGAATATCTCACAGCAAGATGAATATTTCTTCTCCAGATATTGCCTGTCTGTAGGGAGTGCTGGGTACAATCCAAGGGTACCAATAACCCAAAATTACATGTTCAGGTAGCTAGGTCCACAAAATTTAGAAAGCTCTTAATTTGTCATAAAAACAACACATACAAATAATCTTCAAGTCCTAAAACATAATGAAAATTACTTTAAACTTACAGAAATTCTCTAAACCATCTGACAAAGTAGCAAAATAGATTGTGTTTATGTGCCAAAAAAATACACAGGAGAAATGGTTCCTCACTGTACAATCATTACATAGGCTAGTGGCCAAGAATAGGCTTCATAGTGCCCTGTAGTCTGTTGCGATTCTTGGAGCTGCCATGGAAACATGTCACATTGATAGACAGAAAGTGTACAGATCCCGCTACATTAAACTACATTGATCACTCAAAATATGCAAGAACACTTGGGGCCAACTCACGCATTGACTTTTGTGGACATGCCCAACAGCATGATCTAGTGCCCATGGGAGTACCTAGTTCAGGCCAATGGTAGAGGCAGAGTTCAACAAATCTAATTAACTCTGAAAATAATCACACGCTGCAGACTTCTCAAAAAGAAAAACTAGAGCAATTCGACTGCCACGCATAGGCATGCTTCGTGGCGGAGGCATAAAAATATGACTCACCTGGTTGCAAATGTTGGTGAGCGTATCAAGGCCGAGTTGTTGCAACATTGTGCAGGAGTTGTGGACCAATAGCAACAAGAAGCGATACAGCGTGCGGTGCGCTGCCATCGTTTCAATGTTGTGCACCTCAAACGACAGATTTCTGAAGATAATTGCGATCTGTAATGTACATGGACAAGTAGTCAGAAAGAAATAACTGTCATGACATATCCAATTATACGCATGCCAGTATTGTTCCCTATATAATCAGGAAGAGGAGTTTTATGTATGTCAGAGGAGAGAGAAAACACTGGACTGGATCCTTTTGAGTCTGGGTGGCAACTGCCTTTATTCTCATAACATTTGTAATCAAATGGGTGTGGCATTAGTTGTAGGACTGGTAACAGGGCGGTGACAGATGGATGATGTAAACAATTGGGAGGACATGGCTTGGGTCTGAGGGGCGGATGACTGGGAGAAGGTCAAACTTAAAGGAACAGAGTGTAATGGGGAACATTAGGATGATGTACATATTACTTGTATTGCAAACAAAATAAGAAGTATAACTGCTGTAAGAGAGAGAGAGTGAGAGGGAACTGAGAGAGAAAGAGACAAAAAGACACAAGGAGAGAAGGTGAGAAACAGCGTGACGAGAGATACAGAATAATTGAGGAAAGAGAAGGAATGACTGAGAAAGAGAGACAAAAGCAGGGAGAGAAAGAGAGGGGGCAGGATATGATGGAGAATAGAGAGACAGAGGAACTCTACTGGTAACTGTTGAGGATGGATAAGGGCAGATAGGGAGAGAAAATAGCACAGAAAAAAATATGATGGCACATCAGGACACTAAGATATACTTTGCGATAAAGAGAGAGAGAGAGAAAGAGAGAGAGAGAGAGAGAGACGGAACACATACAGAGAGTATTTCAATCAAGTTATTGACTTTGGAAGGACGTGTTCTCACCTGCAATATTCTTTGCCCCTCCACATCAGAGAGACCCATCTTTCTCACACAGAACAGCTCGGGGTCCTTGAACTCTCTCTTGTCTACAGGAAAAGATGCAGGACAAATATTTTGTTCGCAATAATCACAAATTGCTTTTCAAATATGTAACATTAACAAATTTATGTTTTAATTTTTTTGATCCTTTCTTTCCCTGAGGTGTTTTATTCAGCTGTTCATGGGCAGAGAACGACTTTGACCTTTTCTTGTGCTTAGTGAGATACCCCAATGTGTTCCTGTTTTAACAAAGTGGGAGTTAATTTCCAAAACAATCCTAATCAATGAGTAACATATTAAGCATTATTAATCCTTATCAAATAAACATAAACTTTGTATTCAGACACTTTTTAACAAGAATTTTAATTAAGCTAAAATATCAATTTAAATTGATGGGAATCAAAATCATTGAGAATCTAATTCAGCACAAGAAAGGATCACCAGTTGTGCATAAAGTTGTTAATAGCTAAAGAACAGCTTGGTGAACACCCCCCCCCCCCCAAACCCCCATCCCCTGGTCTTGTCTATTCGCTCTTTCTTATCTTCCTCGCCCTTTCTTCATCTCCTTCTCCTCTTGTCATTTTCTCCCTTTCTTTCCCCCTCTTTCCGATTCTTCAAAATGCTTCATACAGCTGGAACATTAACATTACCTGACATTACCATGATTCTGAACAATCCAATGGGATTGGACAGATGTCACAAGGACTTACAAGCATCCGGTGACCGGGGTAATGATAATGTAAAGTGCTTAGAGAGGATACTGTTTCACAACAACTGTGCAGTATTATGATTATGATTATGATCAGGGCCCCGTTGCATAAAACTTACCATAAATGGCAACTCTATTATCAATGGTAACTACCATGGTAACATTGCTCGAAAACCAATGAAATTCAAGGTTTCCGTAGAGGTTGCCATTGATGGCAGAGTTACCATCAATGACAAATTTTATGCAACAGGGCCCAGGATTATCATCATTATCAGTCTAACCTTCAGGCTTCTTGGAGCTGGGGCCGATGACCTCCCTGACCTCCTTGTCTGAGACGGTGTCATACCAGAACTGCACAAACCTCCTCTTGGTCTTGCACGCCCAGTCTTCCTCATAGAGCTTCCTTAGGCTACCTGGACCTACAGGAGTGGGTGGAAGGGGGGAGGAGTGAGTATTTTGTGCCACAATACTGTTGATATGCTATGCAATGTACATGTACATGTACAGTACACATGCTTGCCATGTCAGATTTCAGATGGCATGCTGCTTTAAATATACAGGTAAATATGAATAAGAGTCTTGGGTTGCGTTCATGTGACCATCGCCAGAATCGTGATTTGAATCATGATTCTAAACATGATTCAAAACGCAAACGTGAATCACGATAATGACAGAATCAGCATTCGGACGACCTTCTCTCCAATCACGTTTCTCCTCAGATTCGGGCCGATCCAATGCGCATCGTAGTGCGCAGTTTGATCCAGGAAATATATGTCAGGTTTTACGTGCATGTTTTCTGACTTCTACGTCAGCTGCTTGGCTAGCACCGGAAGTAGGCCGACACAATGATGACATAGACTCATGATTCAAAACACAGTTGTGTTCAAGCAACCTTTTTCTAATGTTTTTCCAAACGCCCCTTTATCCGTGTTTCATGTTTGTGATTGGAATCACGTTTATATTCAATTTCCTCTGAACGCAATCGTGATTCTGCAGAAACGTGCTTTGAATCATGATTCTAGTGCAAAATAGTGTCGCATGAACGCATTCCAGAGTGGAATGTGTCTGTTTGTATTCCAACCTTTGTGGGGGGAGTGACAAATCTTGAGTTTGAACCTTTGCCACCTCCAACTGTTCATCATACCACATACATGTACATGTAGACACACACATAAATAGTCAGATTTGATTGACACAGCTGTATCATCCTACAGTGTAACTCTCATGAAGAAAACGGATACATGCAAGTAACAGTCATCATTTGTCAGAATTTGGCAAACTGACATGTTTCTGATGGATTGGACTTCATGCATCTTCAAAATGAGACACTGGTGTGTCTAACAACATAAAACACCAGTAACATAGAAACACGACTACATGTGCAGTGAGTTATGTACATGTAATAACCAAGAAATTTTCCAGCAAAACAATTGTACATTGATCAATACCTGACTTCCCCATCCAATTTTGAGAAGAACAATAGTTCTATTTTCAAAACATGCATGTTAAGTCACAATTATACAAAGCATTGCTGTCATATTCATTATGCTTACTTTACCACAACACATACAGTATGGCCATTCCGTTCCTTGCCATATTACTGCATGTACAGTGTATGATTAATCCTTACAAGACCATGCCTTTAAAACCCCATTGCCTTACTACATACAGTATCCCAGGCTTAAACAGTGAAGAACTGAGAGATTTTAAAAGTACATTTAGGACTACTGCAGGCTGTGTTATTGGGAAGGGGGGGCCGAGGGGGGGGGGGGGGGGGGGCTGTGATGTGACTGGCTGTTGCTATAATTCAATTATTGGAGGTAGATTAGCCGGCCGTAAAGGACAGGAAGTACTCTGAATGATACAAATCCAATCGCATTCTCTATTTGTTACGACACAACTCACACCACTCATACAGTCACAGTCTTCATGTCACAGACTGGTGAATGCTTGTGCTCTGACAATGGCGATATTTGCTAAATCCAGCAATTTGTTGTTAATTTACTAGAATTTGTATCTTCATCAGATTGAACACATATGTATATGAACTCTCTTGTAAGGAATATCATTCTATGTACATGTAGGTTAACACTCATTAAATATAAACAAATCTCTGAAGTATCAACAAAGATTTTATGTAATATTTCCAATTTCTAGATTGTTACGGCAGACTTACATCACATGTCATTATATTTTTATAATCATATTTCTCTCCGTAGTTGCAGCTGTTTGGGTTTTTATAACAGAAGAGTTTCACGTCTTCAATATATCTTAGTATCAAATAAGCCATAAACTGTGATTTCACTTGTTCACCTTGACCTCCAACAGTTGACTATTTTCATATCTACTGTAAGTTGTAACCCAAATTTTTGTCCCAAATTTTGTCCCATGTTTTTGTGACTTATGGCATGAGCTTTTTTGAACTTTGATCTGACCCAAAATATCACCCCTTTGAAAGGGACGTCCAGTCCCAAAGTAAATTGGTTTCACTCAAAGCAGAAATATCTGAGAAGTAGAACATTACAATTTTGAGAAAAATCAACTCATGTTTTAATGATACGAACATCAATATTTTTGAGATGCAAATTGGCAACTCCGTTGTGAGGCTGTGATGTCCCGCCCACACTTTCTTTTGCGATCATTTTGCATGCTTTGATGTCCAAATTTTCATGTTCCTCTCCTACATATTGATTATGTTTTATTTTGCACAGTGATTTTCTTATTAGTCAAGCTTTTTTTCCTTTTAAACTGTTTTTTATCTGCTTCTCAGATTTAACTGCTTCTACATAAAAAAAAAAAAAAAGAAGCTAATTTGGGGACGGGGATACCCATTGAATCCCAAACTCTCACCTTCATAGAAGACGCCAGCGTGCGCTAGGAGAAGGTCAATCAGCAAGGGCGCCCTCTCTAGGTGGATGACATGCTTGCCCTCATTGGACAGCAGCGTGCAGATGTTGACGGCAAAGTCCACCTCGTTGGGCAGGCCCGACTGCAGGGAGTAGACGATGCGGTCATACTCAGAGGTCCGGCACTTCTCCTGGGCAAAGCCATGTGTCTTGCGCACTTTGTCTGTGAAACGGGACAAGAAGCCATGCTTGGTCAAGGGATGACACACGGAGGAGACCCACTCTGCTATCCAAAGTGAAAATGATTCTACTAACAGTACTTAATTCTCTCCTTTGTTTCAACAAAGAAACACAAATGTTGCAACTTGCTTAAATTTTCATACAATGTGACAAAGCTAGTATCAAATAAAAGATTAAAAAAAAGCAGACGATTCCAAATTTAAGACAAAATAAATCAAATTGGACATTCATAGGTATGCACATGAAGAGACCAAGTGATCTACATGTATCTCCTAAAGGGTAACTCAGTGGGGGAATCCTAACAGTGAGGACAAAAAAATGTGACATTTTTCTTGGCTAATAACTTCATTAATGTACATGTACATGAACGTCTAAATGTGCTGGTTGAGTTGATAGCTGACAGTGCAACGCAGCAGCCGGGTACTCTTTGACTTATAATCTGATCTGTATCTTGATATCTACTGCATCCCTTCTGTTAAATAAAATTTTAGAGATACAGTGAAACCTGTCTATAGTGGCCACCCAAGGGAAACAAAAATTGTGGCCTTTATACACAGGTGGCTGCTATAGCCAGGTACTTCAACACATGATCTCTCTCCGGGGGAATTAATTTAGTGACCACTATAGACAGGTTGGCTTCTATAGACAGGTGGCCACTAAGACAGGTTTGACTGTACAAGCTGCCTCTTTGTGACTAGGAAGTAATTGCAGTGCAGTACATGTATGTACATGTACAGTTGAGGCCAAACGTTTACATACACCCATGGAATTCAGTGAAATTTGTTCGCTTGCTAAACATCGTAAAATTTATTGTATCTTCAGAAATATAAATACTGCTATGACGAATTTGGTATCAAATGAAAGAGTGCATTAACTTCTTTCACATAATTGGGATGCCGTTGGGATTAAATTTATTTCACTTGGAATTTTCTTTGAAGAAAGAAAAGTAATATTCGGGCCAATTGCATTCTATTGTTTGTTATTATATTTTCAAACATCATTTCATAGCAATATATATGCCAAATCTATAATTCATATTAGATTTGCTATCATGATACATGTATGTCACCACTGAACAAAAATTGTAATCTGAAATCATGTTTGTGTTGAGAAGTAACTAGCACAAATATGAAAAGTTTTTATTTTAAATTTGTCTAAAATATGAAGATTTTTAGGGAAAAAATGACACCCTAAATAGTTTTCAGCTCCTGATGACAAAGCAATGTGATAAACGGGCACGACATACTCATTTCTTTGATATCAAATTCGTCATGATAGCACAAATATTTTATAAGATACAGTAAATTTTATGATGTTTTGCAAGTGTCAAATTTTCTTTGCATTTCCTGGGTGTACAGTATGTAAACTTCTGGGCTCAACTGTACCTGTACAGTAGTAGATGCATTATCATGAACATGCACAGGATTGCAATATTTCCCGAGTTCAATCTATCCATTAATAGCAAACTGGCTATGGTTCAAATTTGACTGTAATCCTCCAAAAAAAGGTTGATTATTTTATCTTGACACAAGGCCAATTTCTCACCCATTCCTCCCTACCCTCCCCCCCCCCAAAAAAAAAATGAACTTCAATCAACATTCTTCAATACCTTCTTGAGGCATATTGTGTATGTGCTATAAATGTAGCACATTTGGATAACTATGTTTTTTTCATACATGTGCCTAACAATATTACTGTGCGAAAACAAGCCAGTACATACATGTAGTTGTCCAAAGTAGATCATGGCTCATCTCATCGACCTTCGTCTTTCTTCTCCTTCTTCTCCTCTTCCTTCTCCTTCCCCTCATCCTTTTCCTTCTTCTTCTTGAACTTTTTCTAAGTTTTAATTTGTTGTTGGACATTGCTAAAAAAAATATGTGTATCCTCTGTTCTTCTCCATTCTTCAACCTCCCTTGCAGTCCCAGCTTCTCCCCTTTTTCTTTCCTCTACTAATTCTATTGCTTTTATTGCTTTTTCATATTCTCATTCTTAGAACATTGTTTTTTTTCCAGTAAGGCACTCCTTCTTCTTTCTTGTTGGAATCTCACATCCCCCTTTCTCCCAACACTCCTTCTCTTCCTTCTTGTGCTCCTCCTCCTTCCTCATGTGATCTTTTTTCTTCCTTCACTCCTCTCTCTCTCTCCATCTGATAAGTGACATACATGTACGCACACTGCGCTCTGTGCAGAGCAAAAGACAGATGATAATGATTTCCACCTGTAATGTGCACGTACACGTATCATACAGCATGAATACACAGGCTGTGTCTAATAAAATGTCCCTACCCCTCATTTTGGACAGATAAATCACCGGTCTCTTTAAAGGGAATATACTGTACTAGGAAGACCAAAAGCCTTCAAAAAGGTGACCATGAGCATCCTTCTTGCCAATGGTCTTAACTTCATGTACTGTTCATATTAGAAACTTGCTGAAAGTGATTTGCCCTCAAATGATCCACATTTGGAGTAATTCGTAATTAAATCACAAATCCTCAAAATGTTCAGGCCAATTATTTTGAGTAAGCACTAATTACTCCAAACTGTGCTTTAGCCTAAAAAGCATCATGTTTTATGCTGAACTGGACAAAATATACCACGGTTTAAAACTGCTGCTCCTTCCCTTTCTTCCCTTTCACTTTCCCTATGCCAATTCCTTTGAGCTGGAGTGTAGATAGAAATTAAATCACAAATTCTTTTTTGATCAGACCAATTTGCTATCATCATGGGTACGGACCCGATATCTCTCCACAATCACCCACTGTACGTCATGGGATATCACACTTTCATGTACATACAGGAGATAGAAATGAAATCACAAATTCTTTTTCATCGACCAATCAGCATGGATACGGACCTGATATCTCTCTCCTGTAGGCAAAGCTGATGGGCGTGTGTGGCCTCTTCCCCCGAAGCTCGTCATCATCTTCTCCTTTGAAGTGCACCTTCTCATACGCCTCCAGATATCTACAAGTACGACATACAAGACACAAAAACAATTTCATTAGAAACGACTTGTACCAAAATACTGCGGATACAGGACTCCATCTTCATACATGTATGAATCTTACATTTGAACCAATTTTTTCCAAGCCTGTTTCAATTTTCTCACCGATATCGGGAAAAATAAGGATTGAGAATGGTCCGTAAACCACAATCACTTCTCAATAATTGTTAGCAATGCTATTTTGGAGGGCGACTGCAGCACACCACTTACGCGTGTATGGATATTATTCATGTCAACATCAACATATAATGTCAATAGCATAAGAATACTTGGTTGTTTTCATTTGCATTTGTTTATTATTTTGGAAACTGTCATGAGCTGCCTGCCCACCTCCCTCTCTCTCTCTCTCTCTCTCTCTATCCCTCTCTCTTCCTTTCTCTCCCCCTCTCTTCATTTCTCTCTCCCTCCCTCTCTTGTTCTCCATCCCTCTTTCCCTCTCTTTCTGTTTCTCCCCCTCTCTCTCTCTCTTTCTTACCCCCCCCCCCCCTCTCTACACCCCTCTTCAATTCCGTACACACTGTACATGTTTTGTTTAAAGGGAAGAGCGACCATGCTGTCCTTGTACCAGATGCCCTCCACATGACCCTATTGTACTCTCACAATGACCAGCACACTACTATGCAGGAGGCAGATCTTCATCAGGCCAAAGCTGCACAACATCCCGATCACATCTCTTCAGAAAAATGTGTGAAACAAGTACACATCTTCTAGCGGTGAGGCCCCATTGTGCTCTCACAATGACCAGCATGCTACCATTACAGGAGGCAGATCTTCACCAGGCCAAAGCTGCACAACATCCCGATCACATCTCCTCAGAAATATGTGTGAAACAAGTACATATTTTCTAGCAGTGATGCCTGCATTGTGCTATCCCAATGACCAGCATGTTACCATACAGGTGGCGGGTGGGTCTGCACCCAACCAAACCTGCAAAATATCCCGAATAGACCTGTTCAGGAGAATATGTGAAACAAACTATCACGCAATACAATTGTGTGCCCACTCCAAGCTGACCAGCTGCTTGTTGTGCCCAGGCTGTTTATGGGCATTAGAGCATTGTGACTTGTAGACTTCATTAATGGCAGACTCAATAACAGACTGACTGAAAATATGGGTCTGACAGATCAGGCTAGTACAAGACTGGCTAGGTGTGCTGCATCAATAGGTGCTTCTGCATTAGCACGATCTGACGAAATAGCGAGCTACTGCAGTTTGCTGATCCTTGACACTAGCTTAAAGCTGCAATCGCGTCTTCATTAGCTCGAAAATCGGGATACGGAAGCTGGAAACTTGGGATGAGCATATTATTCCGATGTTCGCGCATGCGCAGTGTGCGACAGAAATAGGCCACAACCGCATGGCCTTAGTTGTGAGCTCGCCTTCACGCATGTATAAAAACCTAACGTTAACAATGCCTCAGTACGCGCTGATGCATGATGGGATCAAGAAAGTTTCAGGCAAATGATGACGCTTTGCGGGGCAGTAAGGTTGGCAAGGTTTTGATTTTGTGACATCAAGCCCCCCCCCCCCCCCCATATATTGTGTACAGTCATTTTCTAAACTGTGCATTTTCTCAAAAAGATATGCATCCTTGGACCTGTGCATTTGATACATCATTAGAATTACGTTTTTACACACATACAAAAAAACATTCCGTTGTCAAAAACAGAAAAAGAACAATTTATGTAATTATATTGTACACGACATACAGTGTACAGGAGAGCACCTTGCATGTGACGTCACAAAATTGAAAATTCAAAATCTAATAACTTTCTTTTCCTTTGACTCATTTTCATCAAACCTTTACTTACATATTTCCTTCACGTGTCTGCTTTTATTGTAAGAAAAATAATTTCAGGGTGAACTACATGTATCCCTTTAATTTCTTCAGCAGAGACTGCAAAATAAAAACATGGCAATTGAAGAACACAAATTCATTACCCCTTCTTTACACAAAGGAAAAGGACTTTTGTGGTTGCATTCTGTTGGTGAATGCCTTCTGCATGATATTTTGACTAGTGGGCATTCACCCCACATGAGTACTGTACTTCTGCACAACAAGTGCATTCTCTGTACATGTATCTGTCATGTACAGAGACAGAAGCTAGTATGTACATGAACAGTGTACATGTACATGTAGAGCGTACAAACAAGCGATGGTGACATGTTCCGCTTAGCCATACATGTATGAGCGTTGTGATTAGCGATTCACATGCCAGAGCGCGATGCACAAGGCGCAAGATTTACGGCTGTACAGTCTACAAGATTCGCTTACCGCAATGTTGCAGCATTTTTACTAGATCCTGATCGCAAAATATCCGGAAAAGAAAAACGGAAAAAAAGAGAAAGCAAATACCGCACTATTTGAGTGATTCCCGTTCATACACTTTATACGCAGCTACACGTATTTGTAAATTATCGGCAAAATTGCTGGAAGATGAGGAAGAAGAAAACATGATGAAGAAAAGTGAGAAGGAAGATGGACATGAAAGAATTTCAAACAGGTACAAGGGTACAACAATGATAAGATGAACAATCAAATAAAACAAGGAATCAAGGGGAGATACTGAGGCAAAATATGGAAAAGCGTTAGAAAGAGAGAACAGTTGAGGGGGGAGTAAAGTAGAATGGAAAGAAGAGCTGAACAGAAGAGAGCTAAAAAGAGAGAATGGTTGAAAAGAGGGAATTGAAGAGATATAGAAGAGATGAAAAGAGGAGAATTGCAGAGAAGAGTTAGAGAACTTAAGAGAAATAGAAGAGCTGAAGAGTGAGAAGAGTTGCAGAGAGAGAAGAGTTAGAGATGGGACTGAAGAGAGGGAAGGGTTGAAAAGAGAATTGGAGAAAAAGAACAGCTAGAAAGAGAAGAGATGAAGAGAGAAAATTTAAGAGAGAAAGGAAAGTTGAAAAGAGTTAGAGAGAACTGAAGAGTGAGAAGAGCTGAAGAGTAAGACGAGTTAGAGCGAGGACCGAAGAGAGGGAAGGGTTGAAAAGAGAATTGGAGAAAAGAGCTAGAAAGAGAAGAGTTGAAGAGAGGAAATTTAAGAGAGCAAGGAGAGTTGAAAAGAGTACGAGAGAACTGAAGAGTGAGAAGAGCTGAAGAGTAAGAGCTAAAGAGAGGGAAGAGCTAATGAGATAGAAGAGTTGAAAAAAAAAGAATTGAAGAGAAAGAAGAGCTACATGTAGACAGAGAAGAGTTGAAAAGAAGGAAGAATTGAAGAGTTCTGTTTTTTTCATTGATTATTGTGAACATTTAATAAATCTTAATATATATTTTGAAATACATTGTTTTGGTAATTGTGCTTATACTCATCAAGGGGAAATAACAATTGCCTGCCAATTTAACACAGTAATTGTTGTTGTGTATGCTCAAAATGACTCATTTTCAAATAAGGACAAATGTTATTGTTAGAGATAAGTCACTGAAGGTTTATTTTTTTTAAGAAGAGAGATGCATCTTGTAATACTGCCTCCATAAATATGCATACATGTACTGTACATGCACATGTGCTGTACATGTATATGAGCGCAAATTAATATTATCTAAATATCCATAAATACTGAACATGACCTGCAAACATAATCTAGAGCAGTAGCACCCAAAACGAGCCGGCATTGCCTCTAAAACAGCCCGTTTAAAGCTTCAGAAATTATCCTAGTTTGATTGCATGAAGAAGTATTCCAGCCTGGGCAGACAAAACAACCTGTATTGTACATGCTCTGCCCTATCCTACTCCAATTTTCTGGGAGAGTACCTGAAATGGGGCACACAGTGGAATCTACATACAATGTACCCATATGTGTTTTTCCTTTGATCTTGTGCATGTACACACAGCCCTCACCATGAAACATTTAGCACTCCTCCACACACATTTGCTAGGGAGATAGTTTACACGCACTGTGTACATGCCTGTATTGGGTAAGCTCTGCAAATGCGGCATACACAAACCCTTGTACAGGCACAATGCATAAGGGCTTGTACAGTTACATTACAGGTACACTTGTAGTTTTCAATGTGTGTTCGCTGTGTGGGGCAGGGCAAGCTTCTATAAGCAGCCAGCTACAGAAATGTGTACATGTATGTGTACTGTAATTGCTACAGTGCAGTAAGCCTTGTGTATTGGTTGTGTGTGTGTACATGTAGGTGCAGTGTATCTGTGTGTGTGTGTGTGTGTGTATGTGTGTGTGTGTGTGAGAGAGAGAGAGAGAGAGAAAGAGAGAGAGAGAGAGGGTGAGAGACCATCGAACAAGGCTTGAGTGAGTCTGTGTGTAGATGCTCTTTCTACACAAAAGAAGCACTGCACGGTCAGTCATCCATCCACACACACACACACACACACACACACACACACCGACATGTAGAGTACACACATTGCTTTGTCTGAGAGAAATGTACAGCGAATCATGCATTTCGGGTTGAGGGATTCAGGCAATGTGTGTTGAGGACATGTGTGTTATGATCTCAATTTAATCGGAATATCATAATTTGTTTGCATTATTTCTGAAACTGAAGGGTTGGGTTTCCCTACGACCTGTAGAATACCTTCAAGTATTACCTCTGTAAACATCTTTCCATATTACATGTAATCTCTTTGTCTCTACTTCCTCTTGATCTTGAATTTTGGAGAAGTTTCCCATTTGCTTTATTTATTCACATCTGATTCTATCTCTTTCTCTCTCCCGTCTCTCTCTCTCTCTCTCTCTCTCTCTCTCTCTCTCTCTCTCTCTCTCTCTCTCTCTCTCTCTCTCTCAACTCTCTTTCTTCTCATTTCCCTCCTTTGGCACAAATGTCTTTAATTTTTATTCCATGTTCTCTCTTCTTTCTCTCTCTCTCTCTCTCTCTCTCTCAATCATTCTCTTCAGCTACATGTATTTCTCCTCACACACGCGCACACAAACATACACACACACACAAACAAATGCTCACCCTCTCTCACTCTGTCTTCTTCAATCTTCTTTTCTCCTTCTAGCTCTCTTTAGGAATGTGAATATGCAAAATAATTAGCTTTATATCTAAAATGTAATACACAAATGTACAGTCTCTCTGTTACATGAAAACAGGTAAATTGTGATATTTTTTTTTTTGTACATGTACCTGCCCTAACAGAAGTATGTGCTTGATGTGAGTGTACTACACTACAATTGCAGGCAAAATGCTTTCCAGAGAGCAGTAAAATATCTTCATGATTTGGCCAAAAGAGTGAGTGGTGCAGCAAAGAAAAAGTAAATATTATGCTATGTACATGTACAGTAGGTCCCATGATCTATGAATTAAATATGACCCATACACATGCATTTTGTGGTGTGATTGTTTGAAGGTTGCCATGGAGACAGTGGGTTTCACTGACTTCACTCCAATAACTCTGTATCGTCAGGCGGGTCAGTCCTAAGCTCACAAAATTGGGTCTTCACTTGGCCATTCAAGCAAAGATTAGCCTTTTGGGGCACCTACATGTACCTCTACAGTTTAAAAAAAAAACGGTAGCCCATTTGCAAATGTCATGAACTCAGCAGTATACCCTACTACCAACACAAATGAAATCTCAATCATACATGTACGTGTACATGTAGCTTCAAAAACCTTTCCAGGAACAGTGAGAAAAAAAAAAATCCTTGTTCATGTTTAAAACTCTTCTGTTTCATAGCGATTAGTCTATATTCCTAATCGCATTGCTAGTCAAAGCACAATGTTTCGGGCAGCGGCAGTAGTTTCCGGTCTCCAGGCTTCAAGAACCGGGTTTGGGATGACCCGTCCAATCCTCCTCAAAATTCCGCTTTACAATCAGTGTCCAGCTCCATTATTGAGAGTTGAGGTCTAACACTATTTTCTGTCCTTTTCCATGTTTTTTTTTTTTAACATTTTATTTGTTTGACCTGCACTACCCTGTAAATGTCCACTTTACACTGACTTGCGAACTCTGGATAGATTTCTGTCTACAAATTCATGTAGCGATTCTTTTGTTCTGCCCTTAGATTTGCAGATGTAATAATCATGGTGGCTAACATCATGCAATGAACACCAAAGCTGTGCTTTATACCCTGTGAGAAAATGTGAACAGGGGCACTTTTGTAACATGTGCAGGGGCTGTGTTTAGCATTACAGGGGTTAAATCGTCTTGAGCACCCCATTTAACTTTTTCACTGATACAATGCACATGAACATGTACACTACAGCTCAAAGAATTGGCACAGGTAAAGGGAAAGGGAAGAAAGAGAGGGAGCCGCAATTTTGAACTGCGGTAAATATTTTGTACAGTTCAGCATAAAACATGATGCTTTTTAGGCTGAAGCATCGTGTTTCATGCTGAACTGGACAAAATATACCGCGGTTGAAACTGCGGCTACTTCCCTTTCTTGCCTTTCCTCTACCCATGCCAATTCCTTTGAGCTGTCGTGTAGGTCGATCTCTCTTCTATCCCTGGTCCAAAGGGGGTGTCCCAATCTTTTGTCTTGTCTGACCTATACTGTCTCTCACCAATTCTATTGTTATCTCTTTTCTCTCCCTACCTCCCTGGTCCTATTGTGACTGAGAGATAGGATCTCTTTGTTGCCAATAGGCTTTCTCCAATGACTGAGCAAGTGGAGGCAGCCTTTGTACATGTATGGTGATAGTCCAGTAGTGTGTTGAAGCAGCTACATGTACACATTTACTGGAGTATAACATTACATGAGTGACAACACACGGTACCATTGAAAGACTCCAGAAACATCTGGGCCCTGTAACATACAGTAAGGTTTGAGATCCATTGCAAATTTGAAAAAAAAACAAATTCTGATTGGTTACTGGTCAGTCTTTTGAACCAAGAGCACATGTAACAATGGTTTTGATTGGCCATAATAATTTTGAGATTGATTGCAAACCTTTGTTACGGGGCCCTGTTCTGCTTTGTGTTCTTTGTTTTGAGACATGGTAGAATTATGGAGCACATGTATGTAAATGAAATGTACTAGCCTGACTTCAAGGCTGTAGGGTATTTCTAATCCAAACTGTAAAATTCAATAAATGGATGTGGTTGCCGTAAACTAATGATTTTCTTTTCCGTCTCCGTCTCGCCCAAGGAAGGGAGAAAAGAGGAGAATGAAAGAGTGGCTAGTCTTGTGAGTAATAGACTTTTATCTTTAAGTTTGAAAGTCAAAAGCCTGGAAGCCAGGCTACAAATGTACATACATACATACATACATACATACATACATACATGTACAAAATTAACATGAATCATACTGAACATTAAAATCCTGTACATCAGCATACATGTCCATGTACAGAAGGAAATTGGTAGAGTTTACCCCTAAATATTGTCCTGTCTGTGCAAAACAAAATTCTTCTCTTGAGTATTGACTTTTGAGTGAAGTTTTGTATTATTTGTGCACCAGCAATATCCATAACATGCAAAAAAAAAACAATTTTTGCATAGCAATTCATGCTACATGTAAATCTACATGTACATGTAGTAATACAAGTGCATGGACTTCATTTTACGTGCATTGTGCAGGAAGATACAATTGTTGCTTTCTTTACTCGAGGCCAGTTGGGATCATTTGATATTATCTTCATTAAATAGTCATTTGCTGTGCAGCTTTGTGTTGCTACCTGTAAATGTAGGTCAGGACAATAACAACTTTGGCACACAATGACCAGACGGGTACAAACCCACTCAATGAGCGTACCTGTGCAAGCTCAAGATGACAAGAGGTACCCAAGCTATGACCTTTTAAAAAAAACATGTGACCTTTATGGAATTCCTCCAAGTCTGTAGAAGGTGAAACGATCAATTTGTGGGAGAGGTTATTTTATACATGTATGTATTTTGCTCAAAATGTCAAATGTATTATTAAGATAAATTGTTTACAGTTACTAAAAAAAAAAAGGGTTATAAAGATTTCAGCTGAGTGTACCAGTATACAACATTATGAAATCTGAGCACTCTTGTCACATGATATAGTTTTATTAGCCCAATGTGCAAACAGTTTTGGGAAGAAATACCATCTGCAAACTTTATATGGAAATATACATTTATGTGCACACATCATACCCTAAAAGGCCTAACACATGCAAGTAAGGCCTTTCTACACCAACAAGTCTCTTTTTTTTTGAAGAAATGTGATGACTAAATAAGGAAGAACTGTTAGTGTATTAATAACTATGACCTGCCATGCCATCATTTTACTTTTGAAATGTGACTGTTTATAATCCTGTCAGCGTGTTTACGAGTTATTATGACAAGCTTTGCCACCTCCAAATTACAATGTGATGTAGTCAGTGTTATCAATATGTGTTTTTAAATGCCTCTAGTCTTGTGAAAGTGTCCTATACCTGCCTACATGTAGTGAGCAGAGTCTGCTCCCAATTATTAAGGGAGGTCAGGAGTCTGTGTACTTCATATCGAGTGAAAGCGAGAGTACTATAGTTCGGAGAGTCAGTGCTAAACATGATGGACTCAGATGATTAAAAACAAACACTAGTAACTTGTCAAACTCTGTGTAAATACCTATTGTTATGTTCAGTTGCCCTGTAAAGTATGTTATAATTTGGCAGGATAAGGTACATGTATGCCACTTCTGCAGAAAAATTAGTGAAAAATAAAGGATATAAAAAAAAAAACGGGCAAGCAGTTTTTCCTCCAGGGCAAGCAAATATTTTTATCACTTGCCCTGTCGGGCAAGTGATACAAAAAAAAATTGTAGAGCCCTGATTTTCACCATATCAATGTTGAAATGAAATGTCTGAATTGTGAATATCGAAAATATTTGAAGTCGTATCAAGACTTCGCGAAAGGGAGTTGTTTCATACACTGTAACCTTCCATAACACATCCCTGGCCTGTGTAATATTCACCACACACATTTACAAAGTACTGATTGTATCCAGTTGTTTCAAGAGAGTGATTCATATACAAACAATCTGCTGCAAATACATGTAGACAATTTTCGTAATGTATGCAAATGTTATTCACATCGTTCAAACAATACGTTACTAATGGGAACCCCAAAGCTTGTCCGAATAGCATAACTAATAGATCTATTCAAAGTGCATTCCATCCACTGAATCTGAATGACTAGATACAGGTGAATGCAATAATGTGTTACTACGCAGCTAGGGCAAAGTTGTGAATACCTTACAAAATCTTATTGAACGGCGAAATAATTGAGTTAAAAAATGAGGAAAAATGTAGCGCACTCACTGCTGATAATCTTTCATAAGGCAGACCTGGTTATTTCTGTCTATTATTGAGTTTAGAGTGGTAGTTTCATGACATTATGGTTAAAAATTATCTCCCCCCCCCCTTCCACCCCCACCAGAAATACAATTCTTCCCAGCTGCAATCGAATGGCGTGGGGTCCTACATAGAGTTCTTGGAAAACGCATTAATGTTTTTGTTCGGTAATGCCCCGGGGAAATGGCTGAAAGCAACCTCAGCAAGACATCTAATATGCCTGTTTCTCTCTCTCTTTCTCTTTCTCTGATTTTGACGAGTTGGGTACAGTATCTTTTTGGCACGCTAACTTTTGCCGGTTTCAAAACATTGCATCCGCTACTGAGGTACCCGTATACAGTACGTTTCGTACAGGGCTTGATATCGTTAGCATGGGAAATTCCATGTATACCCTACCAGTCTAAACCACAGAGTTTGACACAGAAAACAACCTCAACAGGACAAAACAAAAATGCC
This sequence comes from Arbacia lixula, assembly GCA_963669155.1. Taxonomy (NCBI): domain Eukaryota; kingdom Metazoa; phylum Echinodermata; class Echinoidea; order Arbacioida; family Arbaciidae; genus Arbacia; species Arbacia lixula. The sequence continues at coordinate 15,117,314 of OZ022597.1, forward strand.
CATCATACTTCTAAAGTGCAACTACTGTACACCTAGCCATTGTCCCCCTAGGTTCTTCCTCTAATCTCCTTTAAAATGCACAATGTAAGGATCGGGCAAATCGTATCTCCAAGATCAAATATTTTCAAATTATTTTGTAATTTCACTCTGATGAAGATGGCCCTTCACAGATTCTTCCACCCAATGTCACCCTACTCAACAAACAAATTGCAGTCAATCCTGTCAACAGGGTGGGTCAGAAAAAATGCTAGTTTTTAAATTCAGTATTTTTTAAAGAAAATATGGGATTCAGAGAGAATTTCTAGCATGTATGGATAGAGTAAATATTCCTTTGTCACTTGGTAAAATTTGTTTCAGTGTTGTTGTTATGGTTGAGTGCAGAACAGCCCTTGTTTGAAAAAGTGTCAAAACCCATTTGCGCCAAGCTTATTGCGTACTGGATCCCAAATCATGGAAGGCATTGTTAAAAATGGGTAAAATGGGTTTTCAGCCAGACCCATTATTTTGTTCCTATCCAATAAATTCATTGCTCATTCCCCACACATATGGCATCAAATAAGACTGGAAGAGTTGCTCTATCTGACACTGGTACAAGAATTATGATTTATTCGTGTATTTCTAATATGAGCATGTAAGAAAGTGTAACATTTTTTTCTACTGACCCTGTATAAAGACCTTCCCAAGAAACTGAAAAAGCTGTCTCCCTAGACAGGTGCAATTACATGTAAACTGCTCTGAAAGTGGCCTTTGTAGGCAGGTTGGGTAGAGTTTTTTTTTGTAAATCATGCAGCTTCTTTGTAAGTGGACGTGGTACAGTAAGCCATTAGTTGGGAGCATCCATCTCCATCTTTCCACACTTTACTCACTTATCGCAAACTGAACAAAATCAGTGCCGTGCGTGAGCTTAGCCGTGTGACAGTGGAATAGATGATCACAGGATACTATCCACGAAAAAAAATTACACAGGGGCTCGGGGCGATTTTGCCCCAAAAATGCTTAAAAGAGCCCCCTAAATTCCCATAGACACAATGTAAAATTGTAGCCAAATGGTCAATGTGCTAAAAAAGTAGCCCCCGAAAATGTTTGTCCCTGATATCCATCCATTGCATTCAACTCACATACTGAAAAAGCTAATATTTTTGCATCTGATTTGACACAGCTATACGCTTTTCACACTGGCAAAATTTGGCCCCGTACTATCCTTAGCCCCGTACTATCCCTAGCCCCGTACTATTTTTTGAAGCTTTTCACACTGACATTTCTTAGCCCCGTACTATTTCTTAAACCCGACTAGCTTTTCACACTGTTCTCACTCGAAATCGTTAGCCCCGGACTTTCTCGACAGCTTATGAATATTTATGAGTGTACGTCTTGCACATCGGCTCTTTACCACTCCGCATCAAGGTCACTCGCCCGTCGGGCCTTATCTGATTGGCCACGGCGTCTCGGCCTTGCGAGCTGACACGGCATTCCCTTAGCCCCGTACTATTTTTCGTTTCTTTACACACTGGCGCTCTTAGCCCCGGACTATTTGGCTTAGCCCTGCAATTGCGGTGTTAGCCCTGCTTTTTTGCAGGGCCAAATAATCCCGGATTATTGGTGGGGCTAGCCGACTTTGGTAAAAACCAATGTGAATAGATAGTACGGGGCTAAGGAAATTTTTGCCAGTGTGAAAAGCATACTAGCGAGCTATACAGGGAGCCCCCCTGGGCATGCTCTGGGCTGTTCTCTCACCTGATGTAGAGCTGCCGCACCACGTAGGCGATCTGGCTGCAGCCAGGAGGGTAGCCAAACACCTCGCACACTGCATCCCAGTTGCGGTCGTTCGTCACCTACACACAGACAACAACGAGAAAATGATCAACATTGGGTTACGGCTGTATTTCTTCTAGAACACTTGTCAAAATTACATACAGTAAAACCTGTGTATAGTGGCCACCCAAGGGAAACAATAATTATGGCCTTTATAGACAGGTGGCTGCCATAGAAAGGTTCTTTAACACATGATCTCTCTCTGGGGGAATTATTTTAGTGGCCACTATAGACAGGTTGGCTGCTATAGACAGGTGGCCACTAAGACAGGTTTGACTGTACATGTACTGAGTGGACACTCTGACTGCCAGGCTTTTTTATACCAAACCTTTTAAAAATTAGGTCTGGCTGCTGTAGACTAATCACTTGCTACCGTACTGACTGGTGTATAAGAGGCAGGGTTTTTCCCCTGAAAATCACGCCAAAGTCCGGGTGCATCTTATACGCTGCGTTAGCAAAAGTTGGGTCTTTAAAACCAATGCATATACACATGTACATGTACATGTCCGACATGTACGGGACTATGCAATGTGCGACAACATTCAACAACAAAATAGATGGCTTTGATAGCCCGACAAAATTGATGTACCGGTAATACGATCTCAATCACATCATCAGCATAATTACCGGTACTAAGGAAGCACGAGGACTAGTATTTATCCCAACACCTCAAAGATACCGCTAAGGAGAAAGCTAAGGCTCAAACTCAGGAACTCCGTTAGATGGGAGTTTATGTAGTGTACACATACACTATAAGTAACACAGGATAGTGTTCAGCTGCCCTACCTGTTATCATCTCCTATGCACATTCTGAAGTAGAAAATCTTCCTAATCGTCTTAAGATGCTAATGTGCATCAATTTACAAATTTTCAGGGGAAGTTTCTTGGACAGGGACTTAACAGTGCAGAATAATGATAAATAGATTTCAGAATACCAAATACATAGGAACAAACACTGACATACATTGCATGTACTGTAGGAAGAACGTCATAATAACCACCATAAAAAAAAAACTGCATTAGCAAAGGATTTTAGAATTGTTCCCTTCATGTGGGAAGACATTCCGAATTCAGTACCTACCCAGAACCGGTAAGTCGCTTGTTTTTTATTTGTGGTATTCTAAAATCTTTCCTAATGCAAATTTCTTGCTAGGGCTCTTCCTAATTTCCTTCCTTTAAAAAAAAAAAAAAAAAACTGGTTCATGTACATGTATTTATGTTAATCTTAAACTCAGGAAGTTGAGTATGACTTGTTATTTTAGAATACGTGTATGGGAGGGTTTTGAAAAGCATTAGGAATATATTTACGACAAGCATTACATGTACATGTATCTGCCATGCCTGCACATATCAAGGGAAATCCTTCGGAATAATTTCAGAATACTGCGATGGCCAAAATATGTAAATTTACGGTAATATTCTAAACGTTCTTCTCAATTCTGCAAGTGAGGAAGTGCCTAGTAGAAACAGGATGCCTTCCTCCGATGTCCCTGAATTAGGGGCAGATTCCGATGCACCACGTCCAGTATGCATTTTCAAACCAATAATAGATAAGGTTTCATTTATGAACAGAACAGCCAATCATAATCAAGAGAGTCTCATTGGGACTTCCCCCAACTTTCTTCCTGCGTATGCAAGTATGTGGATGTACAGATCTAGGCGTACACAAATCATGCGTATGCAGCTAAGACAAAGCTGATTGCTACTTGTTTGTCTGTGTGTGTTAGAAGTACTGGTGAAGGAGGGTCTAATGACAGGGTCATGAAACTCAGCAGGAATCAGCAGTTTACCATAATGATAATGTGTACATGTATGAAATGATTGAAATCTCAGTCATAGTTACACGAACTTTTTCAGGAAAAGTGAGAAAAAAAAAACCTTTGTTTACATTTGAAACATGCAGTATCATGTACATACAGTAGTCATAGTATTGCAACGGACAACTGCACTGTGCTGCCACTCCACACACTGTTCTCATCACCGCACACGGTGTGGACTGGAGAACTGCAATGTGTGCTGATCGCGGTCTCAGCCTCTAGGCTACATGTACAAGAACCGCAGAGGTTTTTGACGACCCTTCAGAAACCTCCTCGAAATCTACATGTAGCGATCACTATGTATACATACATGTATTTTCACTCAAAAAGGGCGTCTTCATTAGCTCAAGCTGGGCAAAATAGCGAGCTTGTTCTGATCGGGTTAGCTAGCCAGATCACGAAATAGCTAGCTATTTGCGTCTTCATTAGCCAGATCAGGCAAAATAGCGAGCTACATGTATTTGGTTGAGAAAATTTCCCAAGAAATCTTGGGCTAGATGGAGCTAAATCGAGCTAGTTCACGAAATAGCTCGAGCTAGTTCGGAGCGTCTTCATTAGCCTGAAAATTTCTCGATCCCGGCATGCATCAGCGCCCACGAGGCATTGTTTACGTAATAGGTTTTTACACGTGCGTGAATGCGAGCTCACAAGCTGGTATGTGCGAAACTCTGGATAATTTATGCAACCCGAGCTCGAGCTTACGTATCCCGAGTTTCGAGCTAATGAAGACGCAATTGCAACTTCAGGCTAGTTCCCCGGATCAGCAAAATAGCTCGCTATTTCGCCTGATCGGGCTAATGAAGACGCACCCAAAGTCAGTTCTAAGCTCTATCATTGGGCAGGAGGTTCTTATACAGTATTTTCTTCCTTCCATATTTTTACCAAACAAATTTGACTTGCAAATGGGCTACCTTGTCTTTCACTGTCTTAAATATTTTTTCTACATTTCCATCATACAGTACAATGTAGACTATGCATTCTAGAATATCAAGTCTCAAGAGGGATTTCAAGAATGACACCTGAAGGAAACACAGGCCATCATTGGCTCAGTGCTCAGTGAACATGACCCACATGTCACATAGCATGAAGACCATGTACTGAACAAACTTTGGTTGCAAAAATACACCACTTTTAGGTAACCTCACAAGTTTAATGCAACTCCTAAAAATCAAATGTAACTTTGTGATTAACCAGTGCATAGCGTGTGGCGTTTTCATCACAATTTTGATATGATGGAAGATGACCCAGAATATCAAATCTGTCTGGGGTAATTTCTACTTTTTATAAATAAAAAACTTATACTTTTATCCCAAGATGAACACAAATGCCAAATACACTTAAGTTACACAGAGGTGGGTATGATATGAACTCAGATTTGGTTAATGGACAATTTGGGTGACAAAAATAGTTGCTCTCAATAAAAAGCAGTAAAACAAGTCTTGAAGAAAATCAGAATAATGCAGTTATAAATGAATGACTTAAAGGGATAATCTACCCTGAAATTCAGTTTGTTTATATAAAAGCAGATATATGAAAGAAACATATTAGTGAAGTTTGATGGACATCTGTCAAAGGATAAAACAAGTTCCAAACTTTTCATTCTTAAAATTCTTTTATTTTGTGATGTCACATGCGAATTGTTCTCCCATACAGTAAATTTCTGTGTACTAATTTTATTCATAATGTTGATTTTCACAATAGGATCATCACGTGTCAAAGACAACTCATGTTTGATACCACAGAAGCTGGCTTCAATGACAACAATGACAACCCCATGCTATTATCAAAAAATTTCTTCCCTTTCCCTATGCCAAGTCCTTTGAGCTGTTGTGTAGATCTGCAATGAAGTTGTCTACTTTCTGTTAACGTTATTTGACCGGTTCCTCTGGCGGATCACAGCACTGCAGTGTGATATTTGCCGAAGTTGCCTTTTGAAGGAAATGTTCTCAAAAAGAAATGTTTGTGAGAAGTGGACCCACTTTCTACACTGTTCAACCTCACTTGTTCTCTTTACGTATGAAGCATAGACCAACTCTAAACTTTAATAGCTCATCACTGTGCGTCATCTGCATTATCGCTTCAACTACACTCCGCAAAACATTATAATAACTTAAAGCAATAAGAAACACTTGTTAAAATCTAATCAAATAGCATCTACCCTTGACTTCGCAATTCATATTGACTTGTGTGAATGTATGATTCAAAATAATTAAACCGAATTGAAGTCTAACTAGTAATAAATGATAATAAATTGATTGATCACTGTTTATCGAGACCAACAAGAATCAATTGCACAAGTTTTGACATTGATGCGTCCAGTCTTAGAATTGAATGTCACAAACTTGCTTTAATCCAAAACACACAAAATATACAAACATGTTAACATGACAGACAGGAATGTACAACGTGCAGAGCAGTTTCAAGCTAGTTCATGAAGCAAGTAGCATGGCATGGATATTACTATGCCAATGCATGCTACAGAATGAACTTGCAGTAGCACGGCGACATGCCCCTACTTTACTTACCTTTACAATTCCCCCCAGCGCAGTCACTCTCGAATAGAGCAAATACAAGTCCAAGTCTTTGCCCGATATCTTGGGCATCCGGAACATAGCCGGCTGAACCCTGCGGAACAAAAGGAATGGAGAAACACACGTGAGATTTGTTGGTAGAAAACAATGACCGCAACGTGAATTCCGGCAAGAATGAATGAAAATACAACGCAAGTAACACGGCAAGACAACCATACACAACTTACCCTTTTGTGGCATGATATTGCCGAAGAGCGTGGAGAAATTCCCTTTTCTCCCGTTCGTAGCTGTACGGATCTTTGTCCAAAAACTTGGCCATGATTATCCTCCAGCTCTTCCCGTGCACCTATCGGGAGATTTTCTTGTGCTGGGTCATCTGTTAATGAATTTCCTGAGGCTCGAAGTGGCGCATTTGTTTAAATTTCAACAGGAAAGTCCGCAGTGAAAACTACAAACTTGCTCGATTTTACGACACACTCGTCTGTTCTCACACAGATTCCAGCGTTATGACACAGGTAGAAAAAATGTCAGTTTCATGCACCAAACTGACTAAAAACGTGTAGTTTTGAGAGTTCGAAACATAGACCGGTATGCGCGATAATGATTAGTACGCCGACATCCAAAATCGGACGAAGGTTTTCGATGAAACGAATCTACTCAAAGTTCAACACCGTCGGAAGAACCGTCCACGAAATCTCGAACGCTAACAAAAAGCTCCAACACAGCGAGCTCGATGAATGTACAATTCATGTACTGACGCTCAATTCTCTCGATAGGGGATAGGCGCATTGTCCAATTGCCCGCTCCCCTATCCAAAATGGCGTCCCCCATAAACTAAAGACTGGTAACCCTTTTGCAGTGTAATATGCTGTTGACATGCACCGACACATCGATCAAAATTTAACATCAATCTTACGCGCGGTTAACTCTGGTTCATGCAAATTTTACACGTAAAACAGTTACATTTGCATTCCCTTGTACTCTGTACGTACAAATGATTTCGTTTCAAGGTGAAAAGAGTTAGATTTCGCAGTACTTTATACCCTAGATTTGAGATACGTTTAGGGGAGCGATACTCGGCAATTATATCAGGGAGTGAAACAGACTCATACTAGTATATAGACTGGATTAGTATGCCATGATATTTTCAGGGATATTATTTACATTGATCAAAGTTCATAATTTATTGTCATATATAGGCCTACGTAAACAGAGGCTGCATATTTTAAGTAGAACTATACACAATTTTCAGCATTTGACTGTATCAGTACTATTGTGTATTTGTGACTCTGTCTCACATTTGTACCTGCATATTTGTCGCATTTCTGTAATCATTAATGGAAAAATAGTATTGTCCTTCCTATAAATTATAATCCTTGCTAGATCAGTTTCTTAAACTGAGGTTCTTTTCATCTGTTCTCATTTTCCCTTCTCCTTTTCCCTCTCTTCTCTTTTTAACCTAAATATATGAATCTTAGAACGGAAGATGTTGATCATCGTGGTAGTAATATCGCTGAAGCGATATATGAATCTTCATTGTCAATCTTTTCCATCTCCCTCTTCATTATGTTCTCCCTTGTTCATGAACAAATTTCCTCATTGTAGGCATATTCCTTATACCCAAGGGAGCTAGTGTCTACATTTTAGAACATTCACTGATTTCGTCTCCAATATAATCCTCAGCAATAGCATGAAATACTGATAAATATGGAACATAAGATGCAATGATGTTATGTTGCCATGGAAACTACATGTTTTGATATCTTTGATGATTGCTGAGGGAGCTGCGCAATTTAGATCAAGATGTTAATTTTAATGTAATTTACTTAACACACATGCACCCACTCACACATATATGTACAACCGCATCTTCTAATTACGACATTGTGCATAGAGAGATGGATTTTGCGCCGTTGCAATTTATATGGATTTTGCGCCGGTGCGGCAATTTTAAAGACGCCGAGTTTAAATGAAGAAACAGCAACACGCTGCAAAACCGCTGTCCACGTGTGCGAGATTGTGCGAGTGTGGGTGCTGGGAGTTCGTGAATGAGTGAGCGAGTGAGTGAGTGAGTGAGTGGGTGCGTGTGTGTGTAGGGTATGTGCAAACCAGGGGCTTCCCCCAAAACCCTTCTTCCAGCTACCCGCTATGACATCATCACCGAATTGTAATCTTCGCGCACACTCCGATCCCAACGAGAGCCGTGAGTTGCCACCACCCGAAAACCGCGGGAGCAGTGCAGAGACTAAACCTATCATAAAAGAAAAGAAAAGAGCACTGCTCGGTGCGGTGCGAACGAGATGCCCAATGCTTGCATGCATGCACAGTAGCTGCCTAGTAAAGTTGTCATTCCAACGCACATTAGAACTGCACACTCCACAACACGCAATACGTTCAGCATCACCTGGTCATTATTATTCCGGTAAACAACATTTCTACGTATATCGCCTCAGGAAGAGCCTTGGATTCCTGCCTATTCGAAATGTAATATGTATTGTGTTTGAGAAATTATTTTTAAGCCTAATCCTTGCGAGAATACCAACATGTTGCAAAGTATTCAATATTGGAGTAACATGTCTTCTGTTGTATTTGTATGTGTCGTGATTAGTGGCGTCAGATGATAATGCTTGAATAATAGATATTGAAAAACAAACCAACCTTGTACCTGACTTTCGGGGAGAGATTGTAGGCTTCCTATCGCATTACAATCTTGAGAAAGTATGTACTTTCTGATATTTCTACAAGTTTCACAAAGTACTGCCAGCTTTTTGCTAAACAAAATAGATTTCTGACTCACGGTGATTTTGTTTCAGAGACCACAGAGGCTCGCAGAAGGGAAAGTTGTAGGAATATCATATAAATATCTTTTTAGAATTGTTGTTTTGTATGAGGGGTGTGCTGGGAAGAATTCCTAAGATTGACGATGCTATATACAATAGTTTCTAAAGTCAGACAGCTGGGGCCATATTCATGAAAGCTTACTAGCCTAGTTAGATACTAAAATACATGCAGCTGAATGCGCTTTAGCCACTAACTAGGGTTAGTAAAGTTTCATGAATATGGCCCCTTGTGTATTGTGTGTGTAGGGGGGGGGGGGGCGGGACTTATTAATATACAACAATAAATAAGAAAACGTACTGTTTTGTGTGCATTTCAGACTCAGATTCAGATTCAAATTCAAAATGTTGAAGTTGGAGTTGGATTTTGAAGCAACACTGAAACGTATGTTATATAGATTACCGAAGTGTGACGTCATTTGAGCACTATTGTCAAGACAGCTGGTTCTAAATTATGCGGGTAGAGCAAAGAGCTGTGGGGACTCTGTAAGTGTGGGTGTTCGACACTGGCCCGTTAGACAATATTGGACCGGTAATGTGATTTTGTTTAGGACCAGTTGTCTTGACAACATGCTCATATGACGACACGACTTCGGTACTCTATAGACGGTTCCCACGAGCAGCCATATTGGAGGACAAAACAATAAAAACATGTGCATCAGACCATAAAAACAATGACTTTTGATGGTCTGATGCACAGGTTTTTATTGTTTGTCCTCCAATATGGCTGCTCGTGGGAACTCTCTATTCCATGTGTCTACAAAAGCATAATAAACAATTAATAAACAGCAACCCGTTAGCGTTGCTGTCATAGAGTCGCTGATATTGAAATGTTCAAAATGAAGTTATTATAGTACATGAATAATGTACATACACGGGCCTGGTTGTGTTAGACTTTATTTTTAAACCGTCCCGATAATACGAATATCCAAAAAAAACGTGTAGTATAGGAACCTGTCTCCCTATCTTACCGCAGTGGTTCCTGTGTAGCCCACACATGATTATACCAAAGTATGCTGCTGGTGTTGGTGAAAAGTCGTTTCTGACCATTTCTGATAATGATAAGTCGAGTAAAATCAAACTCAAATTAAACAATGATACGTCACTACAAATCACCAAGAACACATACGCGCATAGCAATCTCGCATGTCCTTCGTGCTCGTGTTTAATATTACCAATATGTTTTAATGGTATTCACTCCTTAAAGACGATGGTCGATTCCGCCACTATATTCATAATACATAATCGCAATATTCATGTCCGGCAGCTGCTAGACTTGCTAAAAAGGTATGATGCATACGCGACTGCGTCATGCCCACTTAAATTTTGGAATATGGCAGACAACATCCATTCATAAGACATTCATATTTTCGCTGAAGAGTAAGGTACTTTTTACCATGAATGTAACTTTTGAAGGTAAGCGATTACAAAATTGAGTAGGCTCTACTTTTCTTTATGAAAATACTATTTTGACTCAATTGTACGCTATTATTGACACGTTCAGAATACTATTTAAGAGGAAAATATCTCGAAGGCCTAGCTAGTACTGGTTCGAAACGATTTCTAATGGAGCATAATGCAGAAAAGTAAGACATCAATGCTTTTCGACTGCAACATTAATTGACATTTAGTGCTGATGTCACTAATTAGAAGATTGCTCTAATGCATTTATCATGATAGCAGTGTTTGTATTGCATCCTAATACCTGCGGATTGCACTGGCGGATTTTACCTTTCCCTATATAGTTCTGCTCATCCTTTTGTTCTGCATTAAATACACGCACCGACGGGTGGACACTGAATAATGCTTAAACTGATGAAGTTACTCCATGTAATTCAATCATCCTTGGTATTAACAAAGTGTGGTCGTAAGAACATGGTGTCCTTCATGGTCTCCTCCACCGATGATAACATACTCAAGTTGCTCGCCCCCCCCCCCTACAACCCCCCCCCCACACACACACACACACACACACCTCCACCCCTTCCCCCTTTTCCCTCTCTTACATGTGGAATTGCGCAGACTTTTCTGCCTGTTTTTTTCTTGTTATTCTGTATGCTCCTTTTTTATCTTTTTTTTTGTTACAATTTCCTGATCTATCGTAATTATTTGTAAATATTGTGATTTTCACGATTTTGTTTGTATGATTCAATAAAACACATAAATATACCAAAAAAAACAGTCATGTTCAAACCTGTCTATGAAGACCGCATAGCAATACAAGTTTGAATATAATTGCCCCTGATTTGTACAACTGCGTTTCCAGTTTCCTAGCCATCGTAACTTCTGATTGAGATTTGTGTCGATATATTCTTGGCTTTGCTATGTGATTAATCAATCTGTGATATATTTTTGTCGAGATATCAAACTACACCGAGGGTGAAATTATCGAATAAATGAAGTGTTGTGCTTGTGAGAGTGAAGATATGTATATGTATGTGTGCATGCTTGTCTAGCTCGTGTGTCTTGAACTCATCCCACCATCTCTCTCTCTCTCTCTCTCTCTCTCTCTCTCTCTCTCTCTCTCTCTCTCTCTCTCTCTCTCTCTCTCTCTCTCTCTCCCCCTCCCCCCTCTCCCCCCCCCCTCTCTCTCTCTCTCCCTCTCACCTTGCTCTTAGTGTTTGTGTGAGTTTAAGAGTGTACGTTTCTATTTTTCTCTCTCTCTCTTTCACTGTGTGCATACTCTGTTTGTCGGTCAAGCTGTTGCAACTGTTATGCACAAGATTAGTTCATAGCTTCCACTTTCATTCAAGCACATGCAATATATAAATGACATGTCAACATTATTTGAGATTTGTAAACACACAAATATTTTTTTTCAGTATACACGTTCTTTCTTGCACTTTACTCGCCAATTTATCGGGAATGGACAAGTAGATTATGCTTACTCTAACAAATAGCAGGGATTCCTGTAAAATAGCATTCGCTCAAAAAATTAGACGTAGCGTAGCGTCCGTGTGTGCATGGTACATGTACTTGTACAAAGTATTTGGTATGATTATAATGTAGAAGCATCTTATGCAAATTTGTCCGGATCATACATACAGCGCGCGCACCAAGGATGGGCGTTCAGCGAATCGACGAACCGCGGATACGTTGCAGGTTTCTGATTGGTCGAGGCCTTCGAAGAATTTCTCCTGTAAGCTTTATCAATGATGTTGCGTGGCTCGACTGTGGTCATCGTCGATCGCAAACAAGGGGGAACCCCCGTATGTTTGTTTGGGTGCGCACAAACTCTTCTTATCCCCGTCTCCCTCCAAGTTCATCGAACTTTGATTAAAGCAAAGGATGTACACGTAGGAATGCATGGGGAGATAACGTTCGTAGCACATCCTCGCATTATGGTGTTTTGACGCGTTGGGTTTACGCTACTAGCACACGCGCGAAGTGCGCAAGGGCTACTCCAATCCAGTAAATGGGCGCCCGGTGAGAATGTACGTTTTGATAGGGCTTGCGGGAAGGGGAATCGCAGGTATACCGATTGGAAAAGGCATCGTGTTGAGATATCAATGGGAAAGTGGCACCGTATGTAGATATCAATGAGAAAGGGGCATCGTAGGTAGTTATCAATGGGAAAAGGACATCGGAGGTAGATATCAATGAGAAAGGGGCATCGTAGGTAAATATTATTGGGAAAGGAACATCGAAGGTAGAGATCAATGGGAAATGGGCATCGTAGGTATATATTAATGGGAAAGGGGCATGGTAGGGAGATATCAATGGAAAAGGGGCGTCGCATGTAGATATCAATGGGAAAGGGGAATCGTAGGTAGATATCAATGGGAAAGGGGCATCATAGGTAGATATCAATGGGAAAGGGGAATCGTAGGTAGATATCAATGGGAAAGGGGCATGGTAGGTAGATATCAATGGGAAAGGGGCATCGTATGTAGATATTAATGGGAAAGGGGCATCGTAGGTAGATATCAATGGGAAAGGGGCATCGTAGGTAGATATCAATGGGAAAGGGGCATCGTAGGTAGATATCAATGGGAAAGGGGCATCGTATGCAGATATCAAAGGAAAAGGGGCATCGTAGGTAGATATCAATGGGAAAGGGGCATCGTAGGTAGATATCAATGGGAAAGGGGCATCGTATGTAGATATCAATGGGAAAGGGGCATCATAGGTAGTTATCAATAGGAAAGGGGTATCGTATGTAGATATCAATGGGAAAGGGGCATCGTAGGTAGATATCAAAGGAAAAGGGGCATCGTAGGTACATATCAATGGGAAAGGGGCATCGTAGGTAGATATCAATGAGAAAGGGGCATCATAGGTAGATATCAAAGGAAAAGGGGCATCGTAGGTAGTTATCAATGGGAAAAGGACATCGGAGGTAGATATCAATGAGAAAGGGACATCGTAGGTAGATATCAATGGGAAATGGGCATCGTAGGTAGATATCAATGAGAAAGGGACATCGTAGGTAGATATCAATAGGAAAGGGGCATCGTAGGTAGACATCAATGGGAAAGGGGCATCGTAGGTAGATATCAATGAGAAAAGGGCATCGTATGTAGATATCAATGAGAAAGGGACATCGTAGGTAGATATCAATGGGAAATGGGCATCGTAGGTAGATATCAATGGGAAAAGGACATCGTAGGTAGATACCAATGAAAAAGGGGCATCGTAGGTAGTTATCAATGGGAAAAGGACATCGGAGGTAGATATCAATGAGAAAGGGGCATCGTAGGTAAATATTTTTGGGAAAGGAACATCGAAGGTAGAGATCAATGGGAAATGGGCATCGTAGGTATATATTAATGGGAAAGGAGGCATCGTAGGTAGATATCAATAAGAAAGGGGCATCATAGGTAGATATTGATAGGAAATGGGGCATCGTAGGTAGATATCAATGGGAAAAGGGTCATCGTAGGTAGATATAAATAGGAAAGGGGCATCGTATGTAGATATCAATGGGAAAGGGGCCTCGTAGGTAGATATCAACGTGGAAGGGGCATCGTAGGTAGATATTAATGGGAAGGTGGAAATGGAGTGATCAAGGTGTGGTTCGTTTCCTCCTTTTCATTTGTGTATGGTGTTAATATGCCCAACATTAACAAATCACAACTTTCTTATCCTTTGACAGATGTTGACATAATTTTTTATCCTTTGAATCATGTCGTTAAACCATCACTAGTATGTTGCTTTCATTTTTCTGCTATAATTAATACCAATCTAACCAGGGTGGACGTTCCCTTTGACCCTTCTCTGACTGGGCATTTTGAGAGCAAGTTATAACGTGGGGAGGGGGGAATTTCGCGGGTCATTTTGACCACCCCCTCCCTCCCCGATATTTTAGCCACGCTACATTCAATCGACGCGAAATCTTGCATGGAGATAAGGAAAATGTTAAAAGTACGGCTGCATATTTTTTTTCAAGAAAAAATAACGTGTAAATTCTAATTCATGCAAATTAGATGCATATAATGTCTTTATATTTCATTAAAAAAGGAAATCACTTTTCTTTTAAATGCCGAGTAACATTGTAAACAATATTTTTTAAAACTTTGAAATTGCAAATCAATTCTATTGGATTGTTCTTCTGTGCTCTATTGTGGTTTTTTTTTCTCTATTCTTATGATTTTGTTTTGCTTCAAATACATGTATGTACTTTAATACATTTCAAGAACAATGTAATCAAGCAAAGGGCCTAGAAGACACAATTGACAGTAATATTATTACCTATTACTTATACTGCGCTTTTCCCGTAAGGCCCAAAGCGCTTACAATGAACTAAATAGAATTACATAATCTGAAACTACGTACTACAAAAGAGATGGGTTTTTAACGCCTTTCTGAAAATTGATAGTGATGGAGACTGTCTAATTGTAAGTGGCAAATCATTCCAGTGTTTTGAAGCTGACACAGTGAAAGTTCTATCGCCGGCTAATGTACGAGTTTTTGGATATGTGAGACGAAGCGTGTCACTGGCCGACCTAAGTGCTCTTGCTGGTGTATACAGAGTCAAGCAACTAGTTAGATACTCTGGAGCCTGTTCGTTCAGTATTTTGTAGACAAACAGCAGTAGTTTGAATGTAATTCTCTGTTTCAAGGGGAGCCAGTGGAGAGAATTAAGGAGTGGTTGAGAAGGATGATCTCGGGAAACCTGCAAAATTAAGCGCGCTGCCCAATTTTGTAGTCGTTGAACACGAATTAACTGATTAGAGGGAATTGTAGAAAGAAGCCCGTTGCAATAATCAATGCGAGATAGAACTAACGAACGAACAGCATTGTGACAGGCAGATTGATCTATGAACCTTCTGATTCTAGAAATGTTCCGTAAATAGAAAGTAATTGTGCTACAAATATGAGAGATATGGTACGACATTGACATGCGGGAATCAAATAAAACACCAAGGTTTCGTATTTTTTCTGAGGGTCTAATGAGTGTGCCGCCAACATCAAGCTGAACATTTGGGAGACTGCGCAAGTTGTAATTAGAGGCAGCGACAAAAAATTCAGTTTTTGAGTCATTAAGTTTGAGCTTATTCGTTATCATCCACTGTTTTATATCTAGTATACAATTTTGAAGTTTAGCAAGTGCGTTATCGAGAGCTCCTGGAGTCTTAGGATCAAAAGAAATATATAATTGTATGTCATCAGCATAAAAATGATAGTTGACACAGTGATACCGGATGACATCGCCGACAGGAAGAGTATATATTGAGTAACCTATTGGACCGACTATTGACCCCTGTGGGAGTCCAAATTCCAGAGTTGTGGGATTTGACAATGTGCCGTCAATTTCGACTTGTGATGTCCATCCAGACAGATATGATTGGAACCAGGATAAAGCTGTAGACCTATTGAATAAACGAGATATGAAAATTTGATGATCTATTGTATCAAATGCTGCTGATAAATCCAACAGTGTCATAAAAACTACTTTGTTTGAGTCAAGGGAATACATGATGTCATTTTTACTTTAATCAGAGCTGACTCAGTGCTGTGACTTGGCCTATATGCAGATTGGAGAGGATCAAAAAGATTATTAGATTCAATATGGTTAGCTAGTTGCATACATGCCGCTTTCTCAATGAGTTTTCCTAAAAATGTCAAGTTTGAGACTGGTCTATAATTAGTGATATCATTTACATCCGACCCCGACTTCTTCAGAAAAGGTTTGATGATTGCTGAGTGTGCTTGATCTGGGAAGATACCTGTGGAAAGAGATTGATTGATTACATTTGTGATCAATGGTAATAACTGAGCAATGTTTTCTTTCACAAGCCAAGTAGGGATTGGGTCAATTCGACAGGATTTAGTAGCCGATGACATAATAATTCTGGACACTTCTGGCTGAGTAAGTAACTGAAAATCTAGGGAAAATAGAGGGCAGTTTGTATATTTTGTACGCAAACGTATGCGAAATCTCGCTTTTTGTCAGATTTTGGCGTGACATGCGATTAAATAATGTTGCGTAACCTCTGAACGGAGTTTCCGATTTGTTCGAAAGTTGCGAGTTACTTCAACAGAAAGGCGTGTCGCTATGTTACGCGATTGCGAGTCAGTCGTAGATTTCATGCAGGGGGTAGGAGAGAGGAGGAGAGAAGATTGAAGTACGAAGATGGAGAAAGTAAGAAGGAGGAGGTGGACTTTTCGCACACGTGTACTATGGACCTATTATGGTATATTTTGAGAGGAAATAATACGCATACTGCGATATGGAGGCATTTATCTGTCATGTTTTCTACAGTATTCTCCACGGCGGCGGTCGTCACTGGATCAAAGAGCCGAACGGACAAATATTCTTCTGTGCTATCAATGAACGCGACTGGCGTGGAATTATTCCACCTTCCTGCTTGGGTACACAGCGTTACTCCATGCTAACAGTCGTGATACACACATCAACATTATTCATATCCACGTGCATGTACATGTATAGTGTGTCTGATGTATGAGTACACACAAGATATGAAAGCCACAGTAAAGCGTTGCTCTGATTGGTCAACCGATCTGGTTAAGTTTCACTGCGGTTACGGTGCTAAAATACATACTGGGGTTTCCCCCATCAGCTTTTGTTTTGGTGTGTAATGAAGTTCGTTGACCTTGAAGTTCATTGAACCCTTCACCGACTTTCCGTTCCGTCGGGCGTCGCAGCAAACACAGGAAGAACGTGAAAACTCTACGTGCACGGGTCTGAACATACAAGACTAGAGACGTGAGATTAAACATTCATGGATTCGAGATTGCACAACTTCAACCTTCACTCTGTTTGTAGACATGAGTCTACAGAGCATTTGGCTTGTTTTGAGAAAAGAAGACATAGATTGTGTTGTCTTTGATAACGCCCTAAAAATATACGCTATTCTATTATAGTTGGTACCTCAAAGGCAGTGTGTACCTTTTGCAGTCCTTATAATATCTAATCGAAATGCATGAAACAAAAGAACATGTTCAACATAATATGCAACGTTGGTAAAATATCAAACTTCTCTTTTCTTCGATGTTGTTGTTGTGGGCTGTTATTTGTAAAGGGATGAAAACACGATAACATGGAAAAACAAATACTTAAGAGTCTCATTCAATCTATTTATAGGATGGAGCACGCTATCCTTACTACTACTATGTGTATGCATACAATTCTTTCCAAATTGAAATTATCCCAGAAAGCCCTTTCACTGAAATCTAGCTGACGGCGGACTACTCGTGAATATTAATGAGTCATATTGAATGAGACTCTTAGGTATTTGTTTCCACGTTATCGTGTCTTGATCCGTGAACTAGAAATAGCTTGCGTGATTAAGTCGCTACCCGGTAAGCAGTAGATTGCAGGTTCAAATCGTTCTGGTACCAATCTTTTTTTCTGACTTGTTTCGCATTCATTTACAGGATGGAGCACGCTATCCTGACTAGGTGTATGCCTAAGATTATTTTCAAAATTTGAAATTTCCCCAGAAAGCCCTTTCACTAAAATTTCGCATTTACTTATGTTTTCATAGTACGTCACCTGATAACTCGTACACTGTAGTCCAACATTATGTTTTGCAATTTCTTGCAATACTCGTAGCATTATGTTGTGTATCATATTGTGGGATATTTCAATACCATATTTAATCATAATTTGTTGTAAGTTGTAGAATTGGCGTTCCTGTTTTAAGACTTCATCTTTTAGAACTCATACAAGCTATACTGTTGACTGCTATTAATATATTTCAGGCTTTGCATGCTGTTATGCTTGTTTGAATATGTGCCGCCCGAAAGTCCGCAATGAAGCAGTATTTTATTTGGTATTTGAAGAGCTAAATAGAACGTTACCATGATCACCAATTACTAAGAGGGTTGTTAATCACACACACTTTTGGCCGCATTAACACAAATAAGGTATGAAATATTATTGAGATGAGTAGATCTCGATACAATAAAATTCTATGTACATGTCACATCCGTTACTCACTACACGAACGCTAGATGGCGCTAGAGCGCTTGCCATTCACAGCTGCCACTAGCATCACGTGGGGTAAGTACTTTGTCAAGTGGAAGCCTCACATCGAAATTAACTTACCCGAAATATTTAAGCTTACCAACATGATAACGCAATTAACTTACAATGGAACATAAGGCACAGAGGGAAGGAGTTGATTTTCTTCCCCTTTCTATTCGTTTTCATAACCCTGGAGGCTTACTTTGTATTTGCTGTTCGCATTATAGAGCACTTCCCTCACTATGATCGAAGTGCTCATTATATTGCAATAAATCATTACATTTGCAATAAATCGAAGTCAATTTAACTGCTTGTCAATTCCACCAACCATACAATGTGAATTGGCAAATAATTCGCAATGAAAACGCCACACTGCTCTGTTGTTGCGCGCGCAGTTTGAAATGCGCTGACAAGACCACCCTCTAAATTCAATACGCGCGAAATATATGCATTAAACTATGCATGATTGTCGTTGCATAATTTTTCCCCTTTTTTTTACACTAGGAAGCGACATTTCAATGGACTTTACAATGCTTGTGCGTGCCTTTATGTGGCACTGTTTTCTAGTTTTTATGACCATCGACAATGTTGGATCAAATCGAAATGGGTTGAAGACAAAAAAGGCGGGAGATGCTGCCGTCTTGGCATCTGCGATTGAGGTTGCTAGAGACAGGGGGTGGCATCGATACAGGGGCATCCCCGTTAATGGTGAGATGATAGTCAGGATTGTGTGTTTGTTTGTTTGCTTGTTTGTTTGTTTGTTTGTTTGTTTGATTGTAATTGTGTTGGGTTTTTGGAGGGGGTCACCAAGATTCGCATTAGTTACACATGACTTTACGCATACTGGTGACCTGTTCTTAGGTGCCAAATCAGATTCTCAATGATTTTGATCAACATCAGCTAAAGTTCAAATCTGATCTTTGTAGATTAAAATATTTGTTGAAGCGTCTGAATACAAAGGTTATAATTGTTCCTATTAAATAAGGATTGTAGGAAATTTGATACACTATGTTAACACAGGAATAAACTGGGGTATCTCATTTAGCACAAGAACGGGCAGTTGTGCGTTAAGTCGGAGTAACTTTTGCACATCTTGGTGAAAGAGAGACATGATAAAGATGATGATCAACAGGAGGAGGAACGAAAGAAGGTGGAAGATAGTGATGATGATGATGATAACGATGATAATGATGGTGGTGGTGATGATGACAATGGTGATGACAATATTGATGATGATGATGATGATAATGATGCTGTTGATAGTGATGATGGTGATGATGATGGTGGTTGTGGTGGTGATGATGATGGTGATGATGATGGTGATGATGATGATGGTAGTGATGATGATGATGATGATGATGATAATGATGCTGTTGATAGTGATGATGGTGATGATGATGGCGGTGGTGATGATGGTGACGATGATTATATGATTATATGATAGCGGGGATGTAGTGATAAGGATGATGATGATGTGATGATGATGATGATGATGATGGTGATGATGATGGTGATGATGGTGATTGCAATTGATCATGATAATGGTATATTTGACATTATTGATGACGTAGAGGATACTCAAATGTAGTTATGATAGTGGTGAATGTGCTGCTGAGGATTATATTGGTGCTAATGATCACGGTGCCGGTTGTGTTTGTGGTGGTGGTAGTGGTGGTAGTAAGGGTGATGACAATGGGAATGATGATGATGCACATGGTGACGGTTATCGTGATCGTGATAATGATAACGATGGTGGCCTACGACAATGACGATGATCATTATTATCATTATCATGATGCTCAAGATCATGTTTATGATGAGGATGGTTTTAGTGTGGGTGCTGGTGAAATTAACGATGCTGATTATCATCACAAATGATGATTATGGCGCTGGCGACGATGATGATAACCAGATCCGTGATGACGATGATGATGATGATGATGATGATGATGATGATGATGATGATGATGATGATAATACATACGTCAATGCTGCTGGCACTTTTGTAGCCGAGGTTAAAGTTTATCGTACATTTGGTGATACTTGTGATCAAAGTGGTATCAGCTATCAGTTACAGTGGTATCGCCGTAGATACAGTGTAGTGATAGTAACAATGCTGACTATGTAATGATGCCGAAGGTACGTAAGAACGGTGATAATGATTACTACGGCACCGTTCATATCGATTATATTTCCCAAACGTGCTACTTCTTCTCCATCGCCAGAATTATCACTTCTATTATCGTCATCCTCTTAATCATCTTCGTCATCATCATTAGATATGATTTGATTTAATAATTTTTTGAATGATATATAATAGTAGATACACGTGTCAATTTGCAGGTTGATATTCTAGAACATTAATATAACACAAATAACGGGATATTCATAATTAGCTGAAGCTTGACGTTTATAATAAATATATTATAATGCATCATCATCATCATCATCACCACTGTCATCTTCATCACTATGAGTAAATATCATCACCACTACCATCCGCATCCACCTTAATCATATCCATCACCAACATTCTTACAGGTACTGTCAAACAGCAACAACGTGGACCTCAATCTGATATCAGTGGTGTGTCCAGCGGAGATGTTCTGCATCGGCTTGAGCACCAATCACGCCAGCCGCGACGAGCGGAAGGAAGTCCGGGTTCGTTTCCGCAAACTGTTTCAATCCCTACCGTACCACACGCCTTTGCAGAGGCTCAACGTCTACAGCGCAGGATTCAGCAAGAAGAACAAGCACTTCGCCAAGTTCAGATTCGCCAGCAACACGCAGAAGTAGCGAGGCAACGGGAAAACGAACGGAGGGCACACGAAAGAGCGAGTGTGAAGCCTCGCAACAAGATGCTTCACGAGCTAGAAGAACTCCGTGTGCATCATTTGGAACGCCTGCATCACCTGGAAGTCCATCCAGGAGTTAGGCACTCCGTATGGGAATCACCCAGGTTGTCCGGACCAAATGGGTACAGGAAATCACCCAGGGTAGGCCATCATGTACCGCATACATTTTTCAGAAGTAAGGCAGGTAATCAAAGAGAACATGCCCACCATGTTACAAACACGGCCGATAGATTCCATTCTTCATGGATTTCTACAAGACCGTCTAAACCACCAACTACAGTGAGCAAAGTGCCAACCACAACTCATGCAGTACCATCAACAAGTTCTGCTGTCCCGACAACAAGTCATAAAGTCCCAACAACAACGCCTGCCATCCAAACGACAATCTCAACCACAGTAGAACCCACGACAACGAGTCATCGTCCCGTTATTCTGAAGGAACCTATCAACCAACGACCCTTGTCCAACCGTGACAGAATGATGAACGATCGGATGAAATATCAAGGGTTCCGATCAAGGTATCAGCATCAAACTCCAAACCGCGCCCTTCCAAACCGTGTCGTTCCCGTCAGAAATCAAGGAGGCAATTCGATAGTTCATACACGAGCTTCTCACGACCAACTTATTCGTGGCGGTGATACGACTATTCCATTGAAGAGCGGTTCCTCTGAATGGAGACTTGGTGGGCACGACTTTGGTGGAGCGCAATCTGAAGATGGTGACGATTTGCACGAGATCCCCTCTCGTAAAGAAACCGATCGTCTCCCCACTCCTTCTGACGAATTACCTGGCAATACGAGGGAACAAGTCGTAGAAAGTCGCTATGGAAATGGTATGGAGTCAGCAGCTAATCGTGATGACCAGCGTTTAGTGGATTCATACGAGTACAGTGATTTTCAATCAAGGAGCGTGGACGCTGGTGCCAGCGAATTCCAAGAAGTTAGAACTCAAATGGCTCGGCCGGCTATAAAGCCAGAGAGTGAATCGGATCTACTGGAGTTGAAGCCACGGCATCATGTCGGTGCTGATTTTCTGTCGGAGGCGTCTAGTGATGTGTGGGGAGAACCTTAC
Organism: Arbacia lixula; assembly: GCA_963669155.1. NCBI lineage: Eukaryota > Metazoa > Echinodermata > Echinoidea > Arbacioida > Arbaciidae > Arbacia > Arbacia lixula. The sequence continues at coordinate 15,139,670 of OZ022597.1, forward strand.
GAACGCCAGAATCAGGAAGGGATGGGCATCGGGTCAGTATTATCTTCGGTCGATGAAAGTGCCCGACGCCTCCCTCCCGATGACGAAGAGGGCGGTAGTAGTAGCTACGAAGTTGTAACCATGAAGGTTCCACGTCGTGACCCGATAAGGGGCAACAGAGATGAAAGTCCTGGGGCGGATGACGATACGTTCAATCCTCTGCGAGTCATGAGGGACGCCCGGGAGACGAACCTCCAGTTGGCTGACCAACCCCGACGGTCGGTATCCAATTTAGGGTCGGTGGATTATAGCATCCTGTCTATCTCCTTTGGTGGTTCAGATAGTTATTCTCTCCTTCAACCTGGGGATAATACAGCGACGGATGGTCAAGAGATCGATTCAGATCCAGTGGCTCAAGGTAAGGGGCCGATGGACGGGGGAAGGTTCCGTGCCTTACAGGAGTGGGGGGGGGGGGGTATTCTCGAAGAAGAACGCCAAGCAGATGGAGACAGTCCAACCGATAGTTCTCGTTTTCACGTTTATAATTCATGTCTTTAAGGTGTAGAATTGAGAGACTTAAAACATCGCAGGTCGCTTTCTTTCTTTTCTTTTCCGTGAAGGATATACCTATCGCTATCTAACTTTTAAAGAATATTATGATATATTATCAACTCTGGATGTCAATCAGAATTACAACATGCTGTCTTAAAATGCAAAAGTAAATATGCCATTTTTTATGAGACTTATAGAAATGTTAAGGAATGTTAATGAAATGGTAGTGAATGGAGGTGTTTTCTTTGTTAAAAGGACATCCAATTCAGAAAATTTAGACTTCAACGTTTACTTTTCGGAAAGAAGAAATAAACCTGCATGTCATTTTCCCCGCGCGGCCTTCAGCTCAACAAGATGTCGTTGCCAGAGTTGCTGGTTGGACGGAGTGGGGCGAGTGGGCCCATTGCAGCCAGTCCTGTGGTCATGGTACCAAGTCACGTAGCCGGTCCTGCGTCGGGCCGGCCGCCGGCTCGACCTGCCTGGGGGAAAAGACTGAGAAGGTCACCTGCGCACTGGAGAGATGCACCGGTGAGGATGTGGCAAACTATCTCTTGATTCCATGGATGAGATAAAGAGAAAGGAGAAGAAAATATATGATATATTTTGAAAAGGATAGAGCGAAAAGGAACACGATTATTCTGTCCCTCATTGATTTATTATAAACATTGATAAGTAGTTGCAGCATGATTGGAACTCTAATAGCCCGATTTTCTATTCATTTTAACGCATTTCACAGAAGTCAGTTTTCAAATAACGGCTGATAGGAACACACTGCCGCCGTCATCGTCGTCATCGTTATTGTCAGAACGGGGGCAGTGGACCGAGTGGAGCGAGTGTTCGATGACCTGTGGCGGTGGTCGTCAATATCGAGTTCGTAGTTGCGATCAACCACGAGACGACCTCGGCGAGCTTCTCTGTACAGGGCGTCTGGAGCATTCGAGACTGTGTAATCAAGACAAATGTGAAAAAGGCAAGTCTCCGATATATTGTGTTTGAGGGCGCTGTCCGGTCGGCTTCCACCCCATACCCACCGCTCCTCCATCTCACCCCCACCCCCAACCTGTAGGGCATATCATGAAAGTTGCCAGCACTGACTTTAAAATCAGTGCTGACAATTTCAGTGAAATCCTCGGTTTTGATTGGTTGAGAGGCACTAGCCCTCTGACTGTTACGATGGTAGCTGTCGGAGAAAGACAACTTGTCAGTGCTGACAACTTTCATGAAATGCACCCCCCCCCCCCCCCAGGGCTCCGTAACACAAAGGTTTGCGATTAATTGCACATTTGAAAGACGAATTTTGATTGGTCACTGGTCAGTATTTTTAACAAACAGCGCATGCAAGAATGACGCTGATTGGCCATTGCCATTTTGCGATTGATTCCAAATCTTTGTTTGGTATTCTCCTCATATTTGGCATGTTACATGTACGATAGAAGGACGTCGATATAAGTTCAGCTGCCCTGATAGGATTCTGTAATATAATGTGAGTCTGTTTTACTATATTGTGCGTGTTTGTGCCTTTGTGTGTGTGTGTGGGGGGGGGGGGGAGCGGAGGTGAATTTGGAAATGAAACTTTTAATATTAAAAATCTCATTTAATGATTTGCAAAAAACAATGGAGATAGAATCACGGATTCCAAGCATCCTTCATGTCACAGACGAAATACTAACGCTTATCGTGATGCGGCAAATACTCGAAAATTGATGGATTTATATATTTTGACTATAATCCGGGTGCCAGCAATACAACAATATTATGTAGACTGATAGAAAACGAACCAGTACGCACAACCTCAAATCAAATCAAATCCTTGAAGTTCTCTCCATCTTAATCATCCGACAGGATCAGACGAATCGCGTCTATCGCAGGTCGAGCCTCACGGACACGGATACGGACACGGACACATACACACGAAACGGATCAAGTGCCACCTGGACGCGTCGCGCTCCAGGCTGCCGGTCGAGCTGTTCTGGACGACGCCGACCGGGGAGAAGATCACGCACGCCATGGCCCAACATAGCTCAAAGTGAGACGTCGATCTACATCACTGAACACTCGGGTGATAATTACCCGTACAGGCCACCGAAACGACACAATTATTGTGAAACGATTCTGCTGTCGTAAGGGCTTAAAACTGGAAATGTGACGTTACCTATACTTCACGAATCCTACAAGCGCATCATTTGATGTATTGGAAATGAAGCAGAAATGAATCAATCAAATTAAAAAAAAAATGATAATGATTCATGGGCTCAATTTTGGGTAAATGGCGATGCCGAGTTTGCAGACTGAAATCATATTTTATCATATACAATCACATAGGCCTAACCCGTGGAGTTCTTTTTGTTGTGATATGAAACGCCGGCAGGTTTGATTGAGCGTTGTAAGAAATGGGGGGAAATATTTCATTATCTCTCTCTCTCTCTCTTCCAGATACAGCATCGATGGGGATTCCCTTCTTGTGTTTGAAGATGAACCGACTGAAGGTAGTTATCACTGCATCGTGGTCTATGGTGGTGGTGACGGGTCTCGCATAGAAGGAAGACCAGTCGGTATGTTGCAAATTTATTATGACTTTCCTCCGCGCATCGGATAAAGGGGGTTATTAAAATGAGACACAACAGGAAGTGTATCTTTGTAAATATTGTTGTCTGAACCATTATGATTGAGGGGGGGGGGGTGAATGAATAAATGGTTCCGTCCACAATTTCTCTCTAAGTCTAATTTGACTCTTTCTTTCCCGTTGTCTGTCTGCCTGTCTCTCGCAACCCCCCCCCCCCCCACTCCCCCTATCTCTCCTCTCTCCCCTCTCTTCTCTCTGGACTGTCTTTCTCCATATCCCAGCACATGGACCCTGTCTGTCAAACCCGTGCCACCGTCATGGGACCTGCATGGAAACCCCCACCAGAAATGGAACATCCTATACCTGCCTGTGCACAGCGGGCTACGAAGGTCTGAGGTGTCACATGGGTAAGAATACTGCAGATTCCTATATTAACCCACTTAATACAAATCTTTTAAAAGCCCAGTTATGTATCATGCATGATTTCGCATTTTGATACAGAGACGGATAAAGTCCGTAGGTACCCCTGTCACATGGTTACATTAGCAACTCAAACAGATGATCTAAATTAGCATCTTTTGGCGCAGTAAATGTCAACAAAGTACTCTATAACTAAACGTTGCTGCAGCTTATATGATGGGACCGAGCGGGTGGAGATGGGTGGTAGGAACGATTAGCAGGAGACACGTTTTCGGCAGACCTAATGATGCGTTGCTCCTGACAACGTCAACATTTGTCCGAGGATTATGCGTCTAGCAACACATCTCCATCTTCTGTTTCCACTTCTGCTTCTCCTTTTTCATCATCACCATCCTCATATTGTTATTTTTCATAATTTTTTTTCATTAATTATTTTTTTTTTTCATTAAAATTTTTTTTCATTAAAAATTTCATTAATTTTTTTTTTTTCATAATTATTCTCTTTTTTCCCACTAGCTCCTTATTTGGAGGGAGACATCATCGTCTTGTCCCTGCTGGGATGGTTCATCGTGTCTTTTCTCGTTTTGTTTCTTATTGTGTTCTTCTGTTGCAGCAAACAGTAAGTTATTACATCAACTTATCAATATCAATGGTGATTTTACACATCATTGCGCATTTTATAAATTTCTATCCTTCATTTTCCATTTTGAAATCGTCTTCAAGTTGTAAATTTGATTATAGTCATTGATGTCAAATTGGACGTTTGTACGTGTAATGTCAATGGGAGGGTCATTTATTTGAAATCATGAAATGACATGACGATTTTTTTTAGGAGCTGTATTTCACTTATGTTTGGATCTTTTACTCTGAAATTTTGGTATGTTTTAGCTGAGTGTACCAGCTTTCGGGGAAGTCGTCTACATTTTTTTCCAATCAGATGTCGAAATCATGGCGACATTTTAGCTTGATATTGATTTCTAAATCATTCAAGCCCCTGCTGGGCATTACGTGTTAAGTGAAAGGGAAGATTTGTGGCTCAATGGGTAAGGCACCGTTTTGATTTCTAATGAATAGATGGTGTCCTCATGAAAGGTCCATGGTGTCACCGTGCATTAGTACCGTCCCATATCTGTGCACGAATTTGTCAATGCAGACCACCTTATTATTGTCCACAAGTATGTCTCGTATAAATTTCTATCCTGAATTTATGCTGGAAACTCTTAAATGAACTTCTACGTTACAAAATACTGTTTAGAAATAATCATTGTGATTATGGTATACGATGTCTAGAATAGGGCAGGCCCAAGTGAAAAAAAAAAAAAACCACACTTCCGAAGCTACGAAAATCACAATATGGATATGCAGGTATGCGCAGCTTTCTGTTCTGTTTTCACATTATTATTTTTAGAAGTGTGGGTTAATTGTGATATTGTGAGAGTTAATTTCTTAAGCGCAAGGCTCCTCTGAAGAACGACCAATACGATGGAGTGAAATGAATTGGATTGATTATTCATACTATAGTTATAGATTATGGATATCATACCTGCAACCAAAAATATAAAATATAGCAATATAACAACATTTATTTTTATTCGTTTTTTATCCAACAGGTATAAGAAACGGAAGATGAAGAGACAGCTGGAGTTAGATGACGCTCCAGCGGAGAAACTCCTTGCAAAGATCGTTCCCCTTATCGACACCGTACACGACACGGAGACTGAAGACGCCGACATGGTGAATGAGACCGATGGTCTGCTGCCTGGGAAGTCACGGGTCCGTTTCAAACCAGATGCAGATACACTTCGAGGCAAATCCAAGCACGACCGGGACCGTAAACCGAATAAGATCGTTGGACCACGGAGGAAACCATCTCGTGATGGGAACCCCCCGATTACGGGGAGCAAGACACGCGGGGGAAGCACTGAGCCCGGGAAGGAGAAGGGTGCGGATATGGTCACAGGAGAGGTCAAACAGGAAGAGGTCAAACAGGAAGAGCAGAGAAACCGCAACAACTCTAACACGCTGGATTCCATAGGCTATGGGTCTGACGTCAGTGGCACAAGCCATGTCCTGAGGTTTGCCCGAAACAACACCCAGGTTCCCGGCCAAGGAACTCACGCCGGAAGAACCTCTTGGACCATCGGCAACGAAGATTTCTCACAAGCGAGTAGCGATGGTTTTCGCGGGAATGTAAATAACCTGAACAATTGCGCGTTGAGTGCCCTTGACAACAGCACCATATCGATAGTCGCGAGTGAAATCGATGCTACATCCGTGGTCGGAAACGATGACGAATCCCTGCTGGAGATATCGACGGAAGACTTCCATGATTTCCAAGTCGCTACTTCGTTCTCCGTTTTCAAGGGTTCCCCAGCGAAGCGCGAAGGTCTCGCCGTGGTCGAACCAAATCACGACATGGTGGATGATCGGGAGGCTCAGTGTCGGGCTGCATACTACCGGGCATCATCTACTGGTTCGTTCACCGACTGTGCGACGTGTATCCCTCAGGACGTTCGGGCTCCGGGTTCGGGTTTTGGCTCTCCGAAAAGACCCAAATGTGTTGCGAATGATGACGCAACTCCTGGACATATCAGCTTCTCATCCCCTGGACGATCAGATCTTTTACCCACCTTGATGACTCCTCCTAGAACCTATGGTCTTAACCGGCACGTCAGTCTACCGCCCTCTCCGTCACCGTCCCTCTGTCCAACGCGTGTGGAAATTCCGCTGCTACCACAGGGTCCTAGAAGACTCCTCACACATGCCGAGGAGACGGGGATCTTGGACCGGTACCGCCAGAGGAGAGCAGAGCATCTGAAATCCGCGTCAGCCTTTGACAAGTATGAGCAGAAGATAAGAAGTCTCGGATGTCCTTTGCCGGATGAAGGTTGCGCACCACGTAATGATGGAACCTGTAGATCGCCGGAATCCAGAACTTACTCAATGGATGGCTATTCACAGAACCTTGCGGTTTTGGGCAGAGGTGGCGCGTCAATGGAAAGTTTAGAAAACGAAACATATCAGAGTACTGATGCGGGTACCCAATCGGGAGCAAGGACGTTGTAGATGGTATTTGGTTCGTTGGGGGAAGCTTCAGTTTTAAGACAAGAAATAGAGAGCCGTGGGTCACCTAGTTTTATAGCCTGTTGTTATCTGAGGTAGTCTTGCACGTTGCTTACGTTTTGATTTCACAATCAGTGGCAATACCCACTTTTGACGTTTTCAAAACAGCCACTGAGCTTATGAATGACAAACGTAGCGATAATGATTATTACAATGATGTATTGCTTAATAATTATGGTTGTAATGTTTATGATATTTATGATAAGACGTTACTGTCATTGTACACGTGTTATATAGCATTGTCTATTCTTGTTAATGTTGGTGAAGGGCAAACTCATACGTATTTATTTTAGACAATTGAATAAACAACAAAATTACCTCAAGAATCCGAAGATCGTCATAACTTTCTTGATCAGTGATATGTGAATAAATGTAAAGAGGAACATGTAAAACATTAACAGGGTCTCTATCCAAATGTTATCGATGTTTAAAGCGCAACATTTTCAAAATTATTAGCACAATTTTACATCCACTTAAGTCGCTCTGCACCTATCATAACACGGTGATATTTGTAGTATTCGGTCATGCGTAACATTGGTGACGCAAGACAGGACTGATATCACGTGATAATTGAAGTGTGACTCTTGAAATCTAAACAAGAGGTACATGTATATGTATTGTGAATAATGATTTTGACGTGATTGAGCTTCGATCGTCGATTATTATGTTTTTCTTCTCCAAAAGAGCACCTGGGCCCTTATGCATAAAACTTACCATTGATGGTAACTTGGTAACTTGCTATCATTGGCAACTTCTATGCAAGCCTTCATTGTGATTGGCTGTTCAGCAATGTTACCATGGTAGTTACCATTGATGGCAGAGTTACGATCAATGGTAAGTTTTATGCAACAGGTCCCTGGTGTAGAGGATCAGATGTCAGAGGGAGAGAGATAGAGAGAAAGAGAGAGAGAGATAGTGAGAGAGAGAGAGAGAAAGAGAGTGAGAGAGAGAGAGAGAGAGAGAAGGGGGGCGTTAAAGAAATAGTCCACCCTGAAATTAAGTTGGTTTTAATAAAAGCAGAAACATAAAAGTAACGTATGAGTGAGGGTTTGATGAAAATCCGTCAAAGGATGAAAAAAAGTTGTTTAAGTTTTAATTTTGCGACGTCACGTGCGGGATGCTTTCCCATAAATGTGCTTTTTTTTTTCAAATGTCGAGTTTCTCAAAATGATATGCATCATTTATTCGGTGCATTTGATGCATCATTGGAAACACGTTTTTACACACATACACTTCGATGGAAAAGATATTCCTTCACCAAGATTATTATACAGCCCACAACATAGGAGAGCGTCTCGCATGTGACGTCACATAAATACAATTTTAAAAAGTTATAGCTTTATTATCTTATGATGTATTTTCTTCAAACATTCCCCAATATGTTTCTTTCATGTTTTTGCTATTATTATAACCAAGTTAGGTGAACTATTTCTGTAAAGTGAGATGGGGGAGATGGGATAGGCATTAAACACGTTGGTATTAAAAAGATTAACATTTTACGTTCAGTTGCAGTGTGAACAAATAGGTGATAGTGCTATCATTGGTCCTATGTTCCATTCATCAGCAAAGTGACCGATAAAATACCATTTTGACAATTTGACCATTTATCATGGACCTACACGCACAACAGATAAGTTGAGAACGACAAAACTGACAAGGAACTGTAATGTTAATGTCGACAGAGGGCGCACATCCAGAGAATGAGCAGAAGTGTGTAATTAGTACATTGATGGATTTGCTGATCTGAAGATCAATGTCTCACAGTGGAATAAAAGGATTATTAAAGTGGGAGGGAGAAATGTGCGAGGAAGGATAAATTTTAAAGAAGTTCAAATGAAGAATGCAAAATGGATGAGCGAGAAGTGTGGTTTGAGAGTGCATACATGGGTTATAGATAGTGAGTAGGCCTATATGCCGTAATTAGTGAAAGGTGATCGAGGTATAGGCTATCTATATTTTGGTTCTTATTTTGTCCCCTTTCACTGTAATATAGACTATATATAGATAGAGAATATATTTGTGTTCACGTTTAGCGTGTAGTATTATAAGTATGGGGCGATTTATTACGGCGACAGTGTAAAAACGCCCAATATTTCTTGGGGAAAATTTAATCCTGTAAAACCCTGCCTGAATCATATCGCCTTTTAGGCCTACAGGTCCAGTGTGTGAAGTAAGAAACCCAAATTACAGTAACGTATAGCATCATTATTTGAATACAGCATAAGAAACACAATTTGGAGTTGTCTTTCAGAAATTCAGTTTCAGACACGGCTTCATGGATGTTTAAAACTGCACTGCATGCACTCGCTGAATGCACCTGTACAAGAAATAGACTGGTATTCTTAACAAGTAACACTGAACACAGATAAGAGCAAACGCACGGTTGAACCTCTATAGTACTGAAAAGTGGCAGCAGTCTGACAGTACAATTTGTGTGCAAAACCTACACTAGCACTTTCTTGTTGTCCATAGGGCTAGTATACGGTACCGTGCTATTGCAGTTCGTTTTCATTTGGGTGGCTGCCTTTGAAGGAAAATCTGAGAATGTCTGTTTCTTAGGGACTCTATATTCCATGGGAAAAATGAAGAGAGAGCGTTTCACAAGATATGAGATGAAATGAATAAGGTAAGAATTAAATCGGGTGAACTGTGCGTATTTATCGCAAAGCGTAGGGCAAAGTTCGATACCGTGCGATGGCCGATTCGCTTAGCTTGTGAAGTTGAACATGTTGAACGAATATGTCGAAATATGTCTTATCCAACCGGAAAATAACGCACGTCAGTTTAAATTTTTGGTTTTCATGACTCTAGGTAGCAAGAAATCTCACTTCCGAGTAATGTGTGTTTTATTTATATTTATCTGCTTGGTTTTGGATCGTATAACATTTACATTTCTCTTCAACCATTTTGATTCTGCATGTGTGCATTGCAATGATTGGCCCACCCACCACCATACGTGCCCACAATAACTGACACTCTAGATAGCCAGTTGGCACAGACTGTCTAGATCTAACACAATTAAAAAGTTAAAGTGGATCTTGATGGTTTGGTCAGCAAAATATTTTGGGCAAATCTACTCTTAATTAGTAGCATAGCTTCCACACTTGCATTTATCTTTAGGTCCCACACTAGAAACTTAGTCCTACTTAGTAATATCTAAGTAACTAGTTAGATCTATTCTAGACAGGGCTTACATTTTAGAATGGGTGACTGAGTTCAAGTAAGATTAACGTTTCTATTGTCCATAATACATTGAGCTAGTCTAATGTTTCATGTATTGTTCAAGTTTGGTTTTGAAAGTGTTGAGAGACAAAGTTGGTTCCAATCTTTGACAGTGGAGATGAAGAAATAGCCCCACTCAGCCTCAGCTTCAGCCTCAGCCTCGGTGGTCACATTGCTCTGCCAGAGTTCTGGCTGCCTCATGCTCGCATGACAGCAGTCAGCTTTGCCATGTTTGCAGCTTTTCATTGTGAAAACAATAATTAAATTTACGCACATTTCTTCCGCGGTCTACGCCTCATTCGCGGAATTTGCGAAAATTTACAAAAAGTGAAAGATGCCAAGTTTGTAGTACTCGGCGAGACAATCCCTGTATAGTAGCAGCTTGCTAAGAAAGTGTAGACTTTCGTTGATTTCATGAAAATGATGATCGAATAATGGGCATGTGGCCCAAGCGATGTCAAGCACGGCTTGCCCTTCAATTTTGCTGAGTTGGTCACCACTTGTGCTTGAGAACCAGGTGGCCAAATGGATTTTCAATCGGCTCATATATTTGTTCGTACCATATGATTTTATGCATTAAAGACAGCCAGTCCCTTTTTCAGATCACCACAAAACCATCGGAACATTGGCAAAACATATAGAGAACTGTTAGCAAGCTCGATATTCCCAATTTGAAACTGATACGTAGTGTAAAATTCAAATAATGCACGTAAACAACGTCTGATTGATAGTCTTTACCTCAGGCTCTTAGCAGTTTGTGTTGAAATATCTGCTTTATTGATTAATCTGTTTATTAAATTATAAAACGCATTATGAAAAAAATTGTTCTATGGAAGGAATCATCTCCAACGTTTGGTAGTTACTCATAAAATTAGCATTGCACACACGCATAATAACCACATAGATACTGTAACAAAGACTAATACTTTTTTCGTGGTACGAAAAAAGTCGGTTTGAAATTTAACGGCTGAAATTTTGTATATATACAGAAAGCTTCAACATGCTATATTCTTAGAAATGGTCTTGAATCACACTTTCTTCAATTTACGATCGTGATAGACGATTTCAAATTTTAAGCTTGCAAAAGGGACCGACAATCTTTAAGGAAAATAGTTCTGTTTTTTTTTCAGTGGTTAGCTGGGTACCCCAATTCAAGATTTGCAGGTGGCCCAACGCTGTTTCAGGTGGCCATTGGCTCTCAGGCCACCACCTGTCAGGCCCAATGGAATCATAGCATAAAACTATAGATGCCCATTCATTTCTGTGGTTTCTGTGATTGTTTTTCTATGTTATGAAAGTACCAAGTGGCAGAGTCGTGGAGACACAAACTTGAGAATTTTGCCAAGATTCCTGGCATACTGGGAACCACTGCTCTGCTGGTTTGCTGCAGGAGCGAGTGATAAAGAGTGATCCAGAAGTCCCCTTTATTGATCAATGCATTTTACATGTACAGTAGCTTGACTGCAGAAATGTTGTGTAGCGGAGGGCTCACCCTTAAAGGGATAGTTCACTCTGAAGATCAGTTGGTTTTAATAATTTAAGCAGAAACATGAAACACTTACAGTCAGAGCCACCTACAATTTCATATGGCCACCTGCAAAAAAAAAAAACAAATAAAGGTCAAATCCTGCGTAAGCTCAGACTCTGACTTGAGACTTGGATTAGGTGTAGACCTGTAGGATATGGTTTAGGATTAGGCCATTCATCATAATCTATAGCATGACTGAAAACTGGATGAATAAAATGAAAGCTCTGTGTGGGACAGAATTCACAATTTCATGCACTATGAACTGATTCAGAGTACTTGTTGAAGCGGCTGCATGTGCACCACAATGCACTCAACTGGTTCAGAGAGAGTGTGGTCTAAGTCCAAGCATTTTTAGCCATGCTGGTTTAAAGGGCATATACTGTACTGGGAAGGCAAAAAAGCCTTCAAAATGTGATTGTTAGCAATCTTCTTGCCAATGGTCTTAAATTCATGGATTGTCCATTTTAGAAGCTTGCTGAAAGTTATTTTCCCTCAAATGATCCACATATGGAGTAATTAATGATTAATTATTAAATCCTCAAAATGTTCGGCCCGAACATTTTGAGGATTTGTGATTTAATCACGCATTACTCCAAATGTACATCATTTGAGGGCAAATAACTTTCAGCAAGCTTCTAAAATGGACAATACATGAATTTAAGACCATTGGCAAGAAGATTGCTGACAATCACATTTTGAAGGGTTTTTTTTGCCTTTCCAGTACATTATATGCCCTTTAAAGTGACCAACAATTGAATGCTTTTTTTTTACCCTGTCGACCTCATGGTGACGTGGTGTGAGGTATGTAAGTGGATTGGTTCTGAACGTGCATGGTATCAGCAGAATAAAGTACCTGTAGCACCTGCACTTTGCTTGGAAAGTGCAATGTGTTTTGAGTGTGTGTGCGTGTGGTTCCTTGTCAGTTGCGGTAATATGCACAATTGTACAGTAATGCAATCTTCTTTGGATCAAGGGCCATTATTCATTAAAACTTTACTAGCCTACAGGTAGTTACATGTAGTTGTTAAAAATGCATGCAGTTGAATGCACTTTAGTAACTTACTACTGGTAGACTGTAGTAATGTTCCAATGTTCCATAAATATGGTCCCTGGACTCTACCGTTTTCAGGTACAATGTACTACAATTTTTAGGGAGGCGGGGGTTGTCATAAGTGAACACATGCGTGCGCTTCAAAGCCGTAGAAGTAGATTTGATTGGCTGACCACCCTACTGTACATCTAGGCCCGCTATATCAAATCAATTTTGATTGGTTGTGTCTCAACAAAGTGGTGCTTCAAAGATAAACAAGAGGCGGCTATTGGAGAGATGTTACAACAATGGTCAGAATGCCAACTTGCAACAATATCAGCGCTCTATTATCTTAAAAAGATAAAGACAATTTTCAGAACATCACCCCAGGTGTGTGCTACCCTCGGACACCAAAGCCTGATTATTTCTTAGGGGGGGGGGGGGGGGGGGGTACCAGTATGAAAGAAAGACTATCCCTAATTTGAACAATAAACAAACATTGCAGTTACTCCAGATAGCATTATTACTTTTTTGGAACCTTTCCTCTATTGACCTTCATTGCTCCAGCTTTTTTTCATTTATGAAAGTCTCTAACGTTTTATTACGGTATTGTGTTTCAGGATGTTAGACCTTGTAACAAACAAAATGCCACACTGCATCTAAACTAAATACCATTACCGTGATATTTGTTACTGAATCGTGTGTCACATTTTTACCTGTATAGTTCTGCATTTTATGAAAATATAAGCTATTTTCAAAAGAAATTCTCACACTACTCCAAACTATTCCTGGAGAAGTTGTTTTTATCAACAATTGAAATAATTTGAGCATTTAATTGTGTTTTTATATCGCATGAATGTTCTTTTTAGAAAATAAAAAAAAAACAAGGATGAACCAAGCAACTAATATTATGGTATATCATTTAGTTTTATTTGTTTGTTTTTTTGGTGAGGAACCGATTCTGTTGTTCTATTTTTATATATGGCACCTAGCAAAAATTGATTGTTCTAGCTATTATCATTTTGTACATTTGAAAGAAAAACAAAATTTGTAATGAAATAATAATGATAACATTTACAGAAAATATTGCAAACATTGAACATTTAAATCGACAATTGCTTGTACAGCAAGTAAATGGGTGTACCTGACTTATCGCTATCCAATCAGTACCACATTGTATCTCTTAATGGGCCATTGTTTTCATGAATTTTGTAGTCTGATAGGTCAATTTATCTTTGAGACAAACCTGTATTTACATACGTACCTCATTTAAACTTGGTCATAAAGTATCAAAAGGGTAATATGAGCCCGTATTACCTGTTAACGTTTGGTTTTTATTGTTTCGATGTATTTAGGTGTTTTTTTCATTGTTGTGCTCATGCGCAGTGGCGATTTGAAGTATTTAAGTATGAGCCTGTATTCTGTGCAAGTGTAAACAACATGCTCAAGCGTATGCATGCTCAGCTAGCTTGTGCGCACACGCGTATACGCGCGCTGGATCAATCGGCCCAGAGCAACCTAGCTTGCATAGAGTTACACAAAAAGGGAAATGCTGCACAAAAATTGCACAGTGCAAATCACGTGACTCGCAATTTTTGTGAGTCGCATAAAGAGGTTTGCTATTGGTTACGTTCTTTAGCCTGTCTTCTAAACACACCTAAAGAGATAAAACCATCACACCCTGCTTGTTTTCTGTGAACGAGCAGGGTGTAACTAATAGTATCAGTAGTCTTGAAGACTTTTGAGCTCATATTGGATGACTTATATTTACTTGTGCTTGTTAGAATTATAAATATCCTACAGTCTGGAAGTCAGGCTACATGAAATGTGCACGTACACAATGTAGATCAAGTTGATGGGATACGAGTACCTTGAGGAAAGTCTTCCCATATACTTCTCTGCTCGTAAGATTTAATTTGAATTACCCTGACCTATTGAATTGACATTTTATGCATCAATCTCACATGACAAGCGCTTGACAAGTTTGCGTAGGTATAGTTCACGTGTCCATCACATACAAGGTTAACGAATTACTACCGGTACTGCCATCTACATTGTGAGGCAGAGGCAGGTACATACTGTGTATGTATTGTTAACGTACGATGTAGTGAAAGCTACCCTTAACTGTATAACGGTAGGATATTTAAGATGCCCCATGGTGTCATATTACAAATTCGTTCCTGCAATACAAGATGAAATGAATTGATATTATGTGATACAATTTAATGGTGCATGATGCACAAATTTGCTGGCAATAGGAGAACTTGGCCGGAGCTCACAAACAAAAAAAGAATTTCTCACGTTTTATCTGACATTCCAACTCAGGGTGGGGCTGTAATTTTATGTAGCGTTTTCATTTCAGACCCATCTTGTTGACGCATAATTCTAGAAGCTGCAGAAAGTTCTCTTATTATACTCATACTGTGCACAAGTCAGCTTCAGCTATTTTTCGTGATGAACCAATGATAATTTTGGAGCCTACCTGAAGTGCGGAAATGTAAGTGCCTGAAGTATTGTTTGTTACGTACATGTACTATGATGTCCTAGCCTCACTTTTCTCCTATTGTCCAATGTCCATCTTAAATTTCCCTTAATGCCCAAAGAAAATGCATTCTTTTTACCAATTTGTATTGAGGTACGTGAAATGCTATTGCAGGTACTATATGTGACTACGCACGTTCAGAAAATTACCAGTAGTACCACATGTACAAATTCGTAGAGTATGGTTCAAACGAACTCTTTACTATAAGGTGTGCAGATTGTGTTATTAAGAAGATCATAACTTGATGATGAATTAGTCTCTTTTGTTGAGCACTGCTAATAACGTATTCCACCTCTTCTTTACACCCACTCTACATCATACTCGGTTTGACATTTATAAACTTGTAGGTTACAATGTGTCCGTGATATATCTCTCTCTTCTCATTTAATATTGGGAGAGTGATACCGCCCACATTCTAATGCACAGTCAGTGCCCTACGTGACATAATGTTGCCAACATTTTAATTCAGCCCATTTAGGACAAAGCACACCAAATACTTGGTTTGGGGCTATGACTTCAATATGAAATATTAATCATTATAAGATCCATAAAATAAAAACTGAAAAAAAAATGAAAATGTTCAACAAAATGGAAACATGTTTGATATTTAGTGGTACATGTTTGTATGTATCATCTTTGGAATTTATTTTTTACCAAAAAATGAAATAAAGATGAATTGATCATTGAATTGCTTGAAAACACTGACATTCACTTTGGCTCTTCAAAAAGTTATTTTAATTTACTGTAATTGAATAAGTTTGTGATTGTTCCATTTTTTTAGATGAAAAATCAGATTCTTTAACATGAACTGGTCAGGAACAAATAAAATTGGGTCATACGTATGTATGTATCTTACATGCACATTTAGTACAATATTTGACCTGTGTTTATTAAGCCAGAATCTGTTTTTGCTCTTTCTTTAAAGGGCATATACTGTACTGGGAAGGCAAAAAAGCCTTCAAAAGGAAATTGTTAGCAATCTTCTTGCCAATGGTCTTAAATTTATGAATTGTCCATTTTAGAAACTTGCTGAAAGTTATTTGCCCTCAAATGTTCCACATTTTGGATGACTTTCAGCAAGCTTCTAAAATGGACAATACATGAATTTAAGACCATTGGCAAAAAGATTGCTAACAATTTCCTTTTGAAGGCTTTTTTGCCTTCCCAGTACAGTATATGCCCTTTAACAATGTCTTTTTATTTGCATGCGTTAACACTGATACTGATGAGTGGCCTGTCCTTAATATACGCAATGGCAATAGTACTGTACATGGAGATGTGACCCTCTGCCTTTAATGAATCAACATAGCTTGAGTCTTCATTGTCATTAACTTCTGTCTAATTAACAAGCTTTCCAGAAGCACCGGCTGATTATGTAATCATCTCGCTGTGTATTTCCTGTGGCAAAGTCACTCATCAGTCATTTCTAGTATACGAGTGTAGCATTAACCACGATGAAAATCTCAATAAAACTCTTCAAAATACTTGGCAGTAGCACCAGCTACTAAATACTAATACTACAAAGATCTTGGCTCTTTCATGGATTGGGTTCTCGTTTGATTGCGCGTGCGCAGGTGTCGCCTGAGAATGTATTTGTTCAATCCTGTAAAATCCTGAAGGCACATGAGAACAGGTCTGCTGTCTTGATGGTCCTGTCATCTTTATGTCTCTTTATCTCTCTCCCTACTTCTCCCTCCCCATTTTTTTTAAAAAGGAGTTCATTATAAAACGAAATTTTCATTGATATAAGCAGAAACCATTATTGAATTTTATGAAATTTAAAACATTCCAGAACAAAAGTTGTCTGATATTTAGTGTCCAATTAAAAGTGGATGAAATGTTTTGGGAAGGCCTGTTTGATGTTATAGTAATGTTATTTTTGTCCCTTTTTTCACTTAAGAATGATCAAATAGGTGTTGATACATCCACCTGTACATGTACATTGTACATGTACATCTACAATACATACATTCAGGGAACTTCGTTATGACATTTAATCTTCATGTTTGTATCTATGCAAAATTGCAAATAAGTACCTCTTCTTTCAAAAATTATCTCATAATGCTCGTACATGTAATATTGAAACATTATCACAAAGTACGTTATGTGTGTGATATGCTTGTACTTCAGCCTTTATGTGGATTCATAAATGTCACTTCATCGTCATAAAAAAGTACCATCATTATTTCATTTTGATATTTCCGCAGTGTCCAGAATATTTTCATTTTGACATTTAAGACCAAAGATGATGGAAATGTCACAATATGAGATTTCGTTTTATAGTTTTTCTTTACATCTTTAAAAGCCAAGAAGCATTCTCCATTAGGCACGTTCATTCACTGGTAGGACTGGCATCCATTAAAGTTGTAAATACCCCCGACAAAGTGGAAGCAAAAACTAATGAAGATACTGTTGTTCCCTGGTACCTGTTTTCGTATCTCTTCTCCTTTGTGACATTTGGAAAGCAGATTTCCAGGTCTCCCTTCCGAGGAGCGTCATATTGTATCTTGCTGGACAAAGTACAATGCATGAGGGAAATGAACCGGAAGCTTGACGACGCTCTTGTACGTCTTGAAAATTAGATTTTTGAGTAGAGAGATGTCCCCTTTCACACGTGGGGGAAACAGGCAGGAGTAAGAAGATGGGGTGCTAACACCATGCCAGAATGCTTAGAACTGCAGTGATCATGGCTCTTTCATAGACTGGGCTCTCGTTTGATTGCGCGTGCGCAGGGGTAGCCTGAGAATGTATTTGATCAATCCTGTAAAATCCTGAAGGCACATGAGAATAGGTCTGCTGTCTTGGTGATCCTGTCATCTTTATAATACATGTACCACTTTTGCGCATAGGTCTACATTATGCTACTTCATGTTACATCACTCTCTATTTCTTACTTTCTTTCTATGTCTCTTTCATTTAAAAAAAAAGATTATATTAAGCTGTCTGTATTACATATATGACCTGATTTTGTTGTCATCTTACATTTGTATGATTTCTTATCCACAGTTTACGTTCCTATAAAAAAAGTGTGCTGGTACATGTAAATGTCCCTTTAAATATAGCAGTAGTATCCACCCCTTGTTCCTCTTTCTGTTCATTCTGCACCCCTTTCCCTTTTCTCTCCCTCTCCTCATGTTTCTTCCTTCCTCTCTGTCCACTCTTTCCCCTCTTTCTTCCCCCTCATATTCCCTCTCACCCCATCTCTCTCTCTCTCTACCTACTTCTCCCATCTCTCTCTCCCTTCTTTTCCCATCTCTCTCTCTCCCTACTTCTCCCATCTCTCTCTCCCTTCTTCTCCCATCTCTCTCTCCCTACTTCTCCCTCCCCCTCTATTCATGAACTTCTCGCCCTCTCTCTATCCACCTGCTGTATCTCTTCTCCCCATCTCTCTCTCTTTCTCACTCCTCCCACTCCCCCCCCCCTCTCTCTCTCTCTCTCTCTCTCCTTCTCCCTTCTCCCTCTTTCTCACTACACTCTCCCACTCCCCCTTCTCTCTCCCCCTTCTCCCCCTCCCTCATTCCTCTCTCTTCCCCCCTCACTCTCTTCCATCTCTCTCTATCTTCCCTCTCTCTCTGCCCTCTCCACCCCCCCCCCTCCCCTCTCCCTTTCAATCTTTCCAACATCCATTTCCGACTCGTTTTTTCTTCTTTCTCTCTCTTCCTCCACCTCTCTCTTCTCTCCCCCTCCTTCATGCCGTAAACCATGTCTCCATGACTTATTATGTCTGTCTCCGCCATCATATTACGGAGACACCTTTGGCAAAAAAAAGCGAAAGTCCACGCATGGCAATCGAGCAATATCAAGTGGGTGTTGCGCAATAGCCTTATTGCTTTCAGCAGCACGGACCTCTGTACAACGTAAACGATTGTGCGACTACAGTGGGTGGGCGGGAGCTCTCCATAATGCATGCACAGTCTACCTTCATGTAGCTTTGTGATAAAAAGCCATTTCATCTAAGTGCACAGCTTGCAGATAGCCAGCATACGGATAAGATTACTGCTGTATCATCTCGGCTCTCAGAAAGACGTCAGTTTATATCATCATTATTTTTGGCACAAGTACAAGACTGGCACTTCATGTATAGTGCGCATGTACGTACATGTAGGGAATTCGTAGTCCGACAGGTTTACTCGACTCAAGATTCTGAAAAGCTTTAGCTTTAATTAGCGCTGCATCATCTCAAGTTATTTTAAAGGCAAGGTAGCTCTTTTGCTGATAAAAAAATAACAATGTATGAACTCAAAGAGCTCTAAGAATTTAAGAACATTAAGAACTTCCCTTCAAATATTAGAACTGGAAACTGGCTTTGATATTGATCGCTAAATTTCAATAAGGCTCCTTTTATAGCGTAAAGAACAGACTGCCATTTTGGATTGATAGCACACGTCATGGACCTCATCAGTGATTCATTGTGGTCAGCGAGACCCACTGACCAGCACATTGACCAGTCCCATATAGCATACTGTACATGTACATGTATGAATGTAGATTTTGATCGCTACGAAACGTGGTGTTTGCATACATGATGGACGTATGGAAAGTTTTTCACTTTTCCTGAAAAGTTTTGTGAGGCTTTGACAGAGGTTTTAATACAGTGTACATGTTATCGTTCGGGCATACTGCCGATTCCTCCTGAGTTTATGACTTTTATTAAAGGGCTATTTTGTCTTTATCACATGGACAAATGACATTGAGACCTTTGTGGATAATGACTGTTGATCTCCAAATGAAAGTGGCTGTTGGCTTGGAGGGTTGGCTACCACATGTACATGTATGGGCAGGGTTAACCCTCTCGCTACCCAACAGTAATACTTCCTTGCCATCTACAACACAGTTAATTGCATATATGGGACTGAGACATTTAACCAATTGCAGACAGCACTGACTGTAGCATGGACATGGATTCTTTGCTGAGAAACATGAAAGTTCTGGAAAATTGTGCAGGCGTTTACTGCGAAAGGGAAAATACACATAAAGGTACTGTAAGTTCTAGTACTGGTAGTATTTATATAATTTTGTAGGATAAAATCATACAGCTCAAAGGAATTGGCATAGGGAAAGGGAAAGGGAAGGAACCACAGTATTTTTTGTCCAGTTCAGCATGAAACATGATGCTTTCTAGGCTAAAGCATCATGTTTCATGCTGAACTGGACAAAATAAACCATGGTTTCAAACTGTGGCTCCTTCCCCCTTTGCCCTTTCCCTTTCCTTATACCAGTTCATTTGAGCTGGAGTGTACATGTATGTATAATACATGTACACACATGTATGTAGTTAGCATTTCCATGGGTGTATTTATTCAGTAAGTTTGAATGATTGTTTCAAAATGTTGTTTCTGTACAATGTTTTAAAACTGCCTTGACAAACTTTTGCACTGTGGAGATGAGAATGTATTGCAGAGCAGCAGGTGCACATGGCACGGCGCATTAAGTCATTTGACGCTAGAATGAGAGGTCATCTAATGGTGATGATGCAATGACCAGGTCGTAAACACCTCTCAAGTACGTAGAATATGCACTTAGTTATTGCTGCTGCATTTAAAAAAATGACCTATGTCTGCGTTGTTGTGTTTATAAACATTTGTAAGCAGAATCAGAGATAATGCATGCGCTGATTCTGGGCTGGGGAATACTATTGAAACACAGATTGAATCCTGTATGCTTTTTACACTGGCAAAAATTTCCGTAGCCCCATACTATGGGTATATAGCTCTTCGCCTAATAACGCATGTTCAGAGTAGCCCTGAAGGAGAGAGACTAGGCCCCCCCCCCCCACCATATCACAAACAGGTGCGATGTTGTAGCTCATATGACTGCTATCAATCGTAAATCTATGTATCCCAATAATCGATTGTAATTTGTAAAGGATATCATAGCTTGTGTGGGTCTTTCTTAACTATGGTATACAATTGATTGCAAAAATAAATATTGGCTAGGATGTGTAATAGATAGCGGTGATTGTTTGTGATATCGAGAATTGCAATAGACCGCAATTTTGCAATGAGTTGCAAAATTGCAACCTTGCAGTACATGACCCATGAGAAGTGTACATGTACCAAATGCCACAGATAAAAGAACGGTCACATTGAGCTTTTGAGGGAATTATTGGTCTTGCCATTGTGAATGCCAATTGCCAGTGGAAACCAGGAATTTATCCTCCCATTGTGGGAATGTAAACATTGCGCAATCTAGCCCTGGTTTACCCAATTGTATCTTGGCCAACTTTCGTTTTCCACTGGTCCATCGGTATACTGTGCTGTGTGCCTTTCATGTGTGTACATGTTGGAAACTTTAATGGTGAGAAGCTTTGACAAGCTGGGCCCAATGCCATAGTTCACTAACCTTTAGGGAGGGACATAGTCTTGATATTTCAGGCCACAGTGGTTTATTTCATACGTACATGTATGTATGTACTTGCGTACACAGGATAGTCTGCAGTGTTCTAAGCTGCAACCCAGAAAGGGATTTAGGTGCCATGCATTGAAACAGTCTAATTTGAGTTCTTACTTTTGATCAACTTAAACTTTTGATCAATGTAAAATCTTTCAGTTTTTATTCATCTGGGGGGTGGGGGGGGGGGGGGGGGTGGCCACCCCACCCCTTCCCCACCAATGGAGGAATGTAGAACATATTCAGTAGAAATAATTGTTGGCACTTTGTAACTCATTTTTGGAAACTTTTGGTCGTTCTCAATAATTCTTGGATTTCCTGAAATTTCCTGGAATTATTTTACGTCCTGAAAATTTCCTTGATAACACCTAAATTTCCTGAATTTCGGGAGGAATGGAAACACTGACGGTGCCGTCATCAACAGTGAAGTGTATTTAACTACAGTTTCAACATTTTAGCCATACATGTAGTAGGAGAGTATTCAACATGATTTTGTAGATTTTCTAGACTTTGTACTCTGCAAATTGGACTTGGTACACAGACTAGACTTTTAACCCTGACAAGGAGTGGAAACAGAAAAAGAAATGGACCCATGGGCTTCAAATTCCTGGCATTCTTTGTGGCTTACTCACAAGGTCTACACTGGGCCATTGTGGACCAGACGATTTTTTTCCCACACTGGAGAAATGTGCCCTCTATTGTGCGGACAATAGCAGTGGTCACGCCTGGCTGCACACAATTGTAAATAGTACAATGGGGGAAGGGAAAGAGAAAGTGTGCTGGGCTCTTGAGGTCTTCAACAAGTTGTTTCGCCCACACTCCATGGACATGATGTGCTGTATAAATGTCTTGTCCTTCAGGGACAGTATACAGTGTACAGTAAAGACACAACAGCTGTGTAGTAATGCTCATCTCATGTACGTGTACATTATGATAAAATCCTTTGTATACTCCAGCTCAAAGGAATTGGCATAGGGAAAGGGAAAGGGAAGGACCTGCAGTTTTAAACCGCAGTATATTTTGTCCAGTTTAGCATGAAACAAGATGCTTTAGCCTAAAAAGCATCATGTTTCATGCTGAACTGGACAAAATATACTGCGGTTTAAAACTGCCGCTCCTTCCCTTTCTTCCCTTTCCCTTTCCCTATGCCAATCCCTTTGAGCTGTAGTGTACACCAGCAAACTGCTGTTCTTTGGGATTGACGGAAAATGTGTTACTTGTGCAAAAGTGGCAAACCAAGGGATAACAATCTATAGAGTACCGAAGTGGTGCCGTCGTCATATGAGCAATTGGCTCTAAACAAACTTGCTCCAGTGAGAGGTTTAGCGGTCTGATATTGTCTATCGGGCTAGCATCGGGCATTTACAATTACAGTCCCGTTGTGATCACCGCTGCTTGCTCTACCCGTATTGTTTAGAAGCCAGTTGTTTTGACAATAATGCTCAAATGACGTCACACTTCGGTACTCTATTAGCCTTGTATTCTCAACAGGAGCATCATTTAGTACACAGTCAAGCTTGGACTAACTTAATAGGGCGTGAAATTACATGTTTTGTTCCTGCCGCATTCTCAATGATTTCTCAGAATTACTATGGTAATTTATTTTCACCTCTTGATGAATGCACTGAGGGGTTGAAAATATCCACTGTTCATACGCAGCTATCAGTAATGCATTGGCAAAATTGCCGCAAATGTTGTGCTTATTTTGCGGATACAGTGTAAATGATTAGTGGAACAGGGTTTATGGGTGCTAAATTAAACACTTGTTGATCATACATGTACAGTATGTGTTATTGGAAAGAAGCTTTTTGAAGCTACATGTATGATCGAGGCACAGTGTAGAAATAGTCCGAACAAATGATTTCTAAATTTAAGCTATACATGTCAGTGCACGAGGATTGATCATGAAGAACCTGCAAGAGTGCATCAAGCTACATGATACATACAAATTAGTGATTTTTCTCGCATTTTTCGAAACGCTGCAATGTTTATCAGGTGTACAATTTTCCCACATGAATTATCCGTTCCACACACATTTAGGATAAGCCGGCTGAATGTGTAGCGTATGCGGACTTCTTGCGAAGATATTTGGGTCATTCCATGGGGTTGGGGCAAAGTTTTCATGCAATGTCCATGTAACGGAGGTATCAACCTTTGCAGTTCACTATGAAGATCAATTCAGATGTGGTTAGTTTTGAGCTGTCAATGAAAAATTGCTCTCTTTTCTCAGTAATAGGTGTTAAAATTGGAAATCTTTTATGGATTTGAAGCAACAGGCATGCATACAAAAATCTACCACCATTATTACATGGACATCATATTGTTTTTACAAGAAATTTTGATAAGTTAAATTGCAATGTGCTATGGTCTTTGAGAAATATTACTGCATGGGACCCCATTTTTTTTTGCTCATGCCATTATTGGACTATATTTGCCTGGTTTGAAAAAGATGTGGATTTGGAGTTGTGGTATGTCACTAAAATTTCCCCCAATCCCATGGAATCACCCACTCCTAATGTTTTGTTAGCACTAGCAGTCAAACAGCATTATATAAAATGGAGGGATAAAAATATTATTTTTAAAAAATGTTATACTTATGTACATAAACAAGCCGCACACTTCAGAGCCTTGGAGATAGACTAGTACAGGTTTAGAGGGCTGGAATTATGCCTTACTCATATATTTGTCAATGAGAGAAACCTTCGTTTTACATTTTGTTTTCCCTTTATGTTTCGACTGTGTCACATGTCTCTCAAATTTCAAGCATGTGACTCAGTATCTTGTGATGTTTTTGTTACTTTCTGATATCCTTGGCTCTCGCCTTTGTGAGGATTCGCTCGTCTTAATTTAATTCTTACTTCACAAATCTGAAAATGAAGGGGATTTATGCTCCGTACACCTTCAGATTAGATTGAAGATCTATTACCATTTCCATTTCGTTTCCTTACCACATGATCATGTAAATTATATCCTGTTTAAAACGGGATATAAAAAGGATGCAATCTCTTTATTTAGAAAGATTTTCAATTGTTGAGACAATTTCCTCCAGGCTTTCCTGTTTTTGCTTCCCCAATTAAGGATGGTGGCCATGAAGCAGATTTCTGAATTTGATCCTGGTACATTCTGAACTTTTTTGATAGCCCTGTGTGCATATAGGCTCACTTCCAGGGAAACACAACCAAACGCATACACTGATTAAGGGCTACTCACAATGTACATGGACATGTTCTTTCCAAGTCTGTCACTGTGCATCAAACATACTGGTCTTGGAACCTGCTGTGTGTTAAACTCTGTGAGAAAGGTACAGTTTTCATGAGCGATTTTTTTTTTTTTTTTTTTTTGGGGGGGGGGGGGGGGTGGGGGGGTGGGGGGTGGGGGGTGGGGGTGGGGTGGGGGTGGAGGAGGGTTCATTTCGGGGGGAGGGGGGGGGGACTTTGCCTGAGCCCAGCTGTATTTCTTCACCAATCACTCCC
Source organism: Arbacia lixula (assembly GCA_963669155.1). Classification (NCBI taxonomy): domain Eukaryota; kingdom Metazoa; phylum Echinodermata; class Echinoidea; order Arbacioida; family Arbaciidae; genus Arbacia; species Arbacia lixula. The sequence continues at coordinate 15,164,492 of OZ022597.1, forward strand.
TTGCCCAAAAACGTGGGATAAAATTATTGGATTCATCTGAGTTACCACAGCTACAGACTAGACTTCAATTAAAGGTAGAAGAAAACAGGGAATAAAAAAATGTTTAACAAATATTTAAGAGGGTTCCTTTTAAGAGTCTGATTTTAATTAATGGACCTTCTGAGCCTTATTGTGTGTTATACAAAGAAGATTTGTAATTGTTTTCTTCTTCAAATGGATTCTGTTGTCATTAACAGGGGCTCCTATTTGCATTTTATGCTCAATGATTTTGTGATAATCACCATCTCACGTGAATAATTTTTCTGTTCCTTGTAAAAATCTTGCAGGATGATCCAGCCCTTTAAGCTTTGGTACTGTGTGTGTGTGGAAGTTCTGTTAAACTGATAAGTTAGCCAATCTGAGCATAATTTGTCACGTTTGATGAGTGGTTTTTGTGGTTTTAGTGGTGTGCTGTCAAGGTGTAAAGTTTAGAGGAGATGGTTTGGACCTCTTTTACCACAGACTCCTACCGCTGTTCTGGAGAATTAGGACGTAAATCTACCGGATATACCTCTCCACAATGTACAAGTTGGCCCTGATGATCACTCTATGAGAAACCGTACATATTGACTTTCCAGTTTATTGCTTCCCATATATATTATAGTTTGCCAAAAACTTACCAGCAAAACTTCCCAATCAAACTTGGGAAATATTGAGCGCTTGATTCGTTTTCTGTAGCACTACTACTGAACAGACTGTGTTGAAGTTTGACACATGATCATATTACAATTCAACGCTGGGTGTACCTTTTCTACTCACACAAAAATTGAAATGATATTCAGGGCTACTTTTCAAGCCCAGTGTCATTAAAGTGTGTATACTGTGCTGGGAAGACAAAAAGGCCTTCAAAAGATGATCATGACAATCTTCTTGCAAATGGTCTTAACTTCATGTATTGTCCATTTTAGAAATGTGCTGAAAGTTATTCGCCTTCAAATGATCAACATTTGGAGTAATTAATGATTATCAGAGAAATTCTCCAAATGTTCAGCCCGAACATTTGGAGGATCTGTGATTAAATCACTAATCTCTCCAAATGTGGATCATTTGAGGGCAAATAACTTTCAGCAAGGTTCTAAAATGGACAATACATGAATTTAAGACCATTGGCAAGAAGATTGCTCACGATCACAATTTGAAGGCTTTTTTGTCTTCTCAGTACAGTATATCCCCTTTAAAGGTACATGGACAGAGTGCGCTTCATAACAGTCCGAAAAATGTTATAATTACTGCTCATATTATTTTATGAACTTTTGAGCACAGTGGGAAGGGCTAGGCTGGTGCTTCCGGTAGGGTGTCGTGCAATGTTTGATCAAGGTCGTGATATCAACCAGATAAAATGAATCACAAAGCCTATACAGTACTGTCAATAAAAGTTACAAGTACATGTACGCACCTGTATTTGCTCAACCTGTTCATGTGCAAGGTTTAATCCAAATGTACATTGCATCATTGAGACTACTATTAGAAATATCTCGATCACTGGATATTTCAAACTGATGTTAGATGAAATGCCACAACATTCATATTTAATATAAAATGGCTTATGTACATGGAGAATCGGGGCAAACTGAAGGTTTGATGAAAATCGGTCAAAAGATGAGAAAAATAATGATTTTTTTTAAAGTTTAAGTTTTGTGAGTTGCTCAACCATATGTTGTGTACTTATTTTTTTAGAAATGTCCATTTTCTCAAAAGGCTACGTATCGTTTTGGATTTAAGGCTTTTGGACATTACACAAACAAATATTTCCTAGGTAATAATAATAATAATAATAATAATAATAATAATAATGAATAATAAGGAACAGGTCTGGCGGAACAGCATACAGATGACAGTTAGGCCTAGTTTCTTTTCTCACTTATCTACTGGCAAATCAAAAAGGAGATAACTGCTGTTACAGGTGTACATGTGCGGTATGTTCCTGTGCCCAGAGTTTGGAAAAAAATATCCATAGGAGTGTTGAAGCCAGGCTAGACCTGATCCTTGATCCAGCATATGTCCGCCTCCAGATTAATGAGTCCCAAAATAGACTGCAATTCAATTTAGCAGGATTTTGGAGGTATTTCCATCCGGTCAGCAACCCACCCAACTTCCCCCATTCATGCTGTGGTGTGCGTACTTGACATTAGCCTGCTCTCAAGGCTTAACACTTTTTGCCTAGACACTGACTAGAGAAGAAACTGCAGAGACCTCAGATACCTCGTAGACAGCAGGTGCCTTATATAAAAGAACCCTTAATGTGCCACGTGTGGATTATTTCACCATTAATAATACAAATAATACAAATAATACAAATACCATACCATATATGTTGTCTGGTATACAAAGGGTTGAATACCAGAACCCCGTTCAAATACACCACCTATCTGCAAAATAAGCGCAACATTTGTGTCAAATTTGCTGATAGCAGCATTGCACGCTTACAGGACACAATAGGAATATGAATTTTAACTATGGTCGGAGCGTTTAAAAGGTAAACAAGGAAAGTTTTCACTTTTCCTGAAAATGTTCATGAAGCCATGACTGAGATTACATGTTATCGTTAGGGTATACTGCTGATTTCATGACTTTTCAGGACTCCTTCAAAGGATAAGAAAGTTATGATCTTTTAAAATTATTGTTGATTTTGTGGTATCGCGTGTAAGGTGCTCTCCCATATCTTGTGTGCTGTATGATTCCATCGATTGCTGCGCTATGTCTGTTACTAATGAAGGAATAAATCTTTTTCACAGAGGTATGCGTGTAAACATGTGTGTCTAAAAATATCAAATGCAGAGGTAAAATTATGCATGTTATACATAATTATGTGCATTGCATCCTTTTGAGAAAAAATAATACACAACATATGGTAGAGCATCTCGCATGCACATGTTGTCACAAATCAAAATTTTAAAAATCATTACTTTCTTATCCTTTGACAGGTTTTTGTTAAAAGCTTTAACTAACTTGTTTCTTTCATATTTCTGCTTTAAATAAAACCAACTTAACTTCAGGGTGGAGTTTCCCTTTAAATATGAATGAAATACAAAAAGTAGTACTAAAGATGTAACATTACACCTTTAAATGTATTATAAGTTCACAATGTTGGTTAAAGGTACCTCCTTCTCACTCAAGCCTTGCGCTTTTTTGGAGGTCTCCGTCGTCTTTGATTTTTCTCAAATGTAATACTTTGTATTTTTATATTTTTACTTTGATGAAAATAAAATTGAATTGAATTGAATTTAATAATCTTTCATTGAAATATATGATGTATATAAAGTCACATGAACCTGCTATTTTTGTGGTCTATGCAATGTTTAAAAGGCTTTGGTTTTATTTAAGGTCTGCAAAAGGGATATGCCACCTTTCAATGTAGGAAGGAAGTTGTTACAAGTCGAGTGGTTTTCACAAGTCCCATGAAGCTTACCACCCTCCAAATGACTAGATGATGCTATTTATAAAAAGGGGAACTCCCATCTACACCACCCGCTGAGCGAAACTAACACATCAAACAAAGGATGTTAGCCTCCATATCCTTGATAACGCAGTGTACTTGAAACTACTTTGTCCCCATGTCATTGTTATGGAACATGATGGCAGGCACTTCTCAAGGCCTCATGCAAGTATTCGCACACTGTCTCGCATTATTGATTCTTTCCGCTCATTCGGTGCTTCACATGAAATGTGCTCAGTTTTATTGCGCAATACAGCCCTAAAACTGAAACTGCCTTTCAATTTTTTTCATAACACTTGACTCTGGGTCTTTCATACTTGTAGTTATTTCTTCCCTAAAACTTAATCATGAAGTACATGTAATTTTCCTAAGAATAAAAAATTAGCCGCACATATGTGCTTCCTGTCCTAATATGTGCATTCATTTACTTTGCTGATCTTCATGTGAGCTGCATACTCTTTGTCCTTGACCAGCAAATGAGTGGTGATTTCTGAGCTAAGTCAATGACATTGGACAATACCCATTTTGATAGTAAGATGGCATCAACTCAGTACACTCGGGTAAGAATTTGTGAAATATTTTGAGAAATACTATTTCAAAAGCCACAAGGAGTACAACATTTACTAGTACATGAATGGTACTTTGAAAAAGAAAAAAACGTTTTAGATTCAAAGATGCAAAGATAGGGTGCATTTAGAAACTGTCTATTGTTAGTTACATGTGCAATCAGCATTCCTAAATGTGTATACAGAGATAAGATAGTTTAGAACTGCTGATTATAACTTCAGAAAGTTGACAAATGCAAAGATTTTAACACAGGTTTAAAAAAAATGCAATTTTGTGCAAACCGCAGAAAATGGATGAAGATTGTGTACAAGAACTTCCCTCCCAATAATAGAGCCGTTCAAGACCGATTTTAGGTGGAATTATAGCGCATCGTGTATTTCTAAAACTTCCCGGTTCTTTTAGCCTTAAAGGGCATTTACTGTACTGGGAAGACAAAAAAACTATCAAAGGGTGATGATCATGAGCAATCTTCTTGCCAATGGTCTTAAATTCATGTATTGCCTATTTTAGAAACTTGCTGAAAGTTATTTGCCCTCAAATGATCCACATTTCCAGTTATTAGTGATTAAATCACAAATCCCCCAAATGTTCGGGCCGAATTTCACGAATAATCATTAACTACTCCAAATGTGGATCATTTGAGGCAAATAACTTTTAGCAAGTTTCTAAAATGGGCAATACATGAATTTAAGACCATTGGCGAGAATATTGATCACGATCACCTTTTGAAGGCTTTTTGTCTTCCCAGTACAGTATATGCCCTTTAAGAGGGAGACTGCTGTCTGATCACTATGTTTCAAACGTAAACAAGGAGTTTTTCACATTTTCTGAAAAAGTTCGTGAAAGGTATGTGACTTTTGCAAATGGGACACCCTGTCAAATCTGACTGAGTTTACAAATGTACTGTAGTAAACTACATAAACGGTAGTACATGTATATCACTCTTCTACAATAAGACTGAACTAATACTTGCATTGGCAACTGTAATCATGGATGGGCCTATGGTTTTATGCCATTGTGAGTATTGTAAAGTTTACATACATGTACACTACGCCTACCATAATTGTGTACACGTTCATTCTATCAGATCAATGTATATTGACACATCAGCTTCAACAAAGAGAAAAAAAGGAAGTTATTTCTTACACAGCTTATTCAATGATGTCACTGCGCATATTGTAAATTCCTTGCATTCTTTCTGCCGTGTAACCTCTGAACTGTGAAGTTCAAGTCCTCTCATGCTGGGGTAACAAAGGGGTTCAGAAGCTGGCTTTATTTCTGTCATTTTGGTCAATTTGGACTATGATCCTGAGTGGCAATTTAACCGTGGTACTGAAGCCCTGCTTGAGTACCAGTCGTAATTACAGTTTACACTGGTAGGAAGCAGAAGGCAAAATTTCAACTGTACAACGTGTGTCATTTATCTCTGAAGTGCAGAAGAGATCCCCTGTAGACACTTTGATCTCTCTAGTGCTAGTACTTAATGTACATGTAGCTAGATTATATATCAAACATTATGGTTCAATATGTTCCTTTCATGATATCAGGGCTGAAATATACACTGTTCTACACTACAGCTCAAAGGAATTGGAATATAGAAAGGGAAAGGGAAGAAAGGGAAGGAGCCGCAGTTTTAAACCACCGTTTATTTTGTCCAGTTCAGCATCAAACATGATGCTTTTTAGGCTATTAAAGCATCGTGTTTCATGCTGAACTGGACAAAATATACCACGGTTTAAAACTGCGGCTCCTTCCCTTTCTTCCCTTTCCCTTTACCCGATGCCAATTCCTTTGAGCTGTAGTGTATATGTGCATACTAAAAGTTCTATTTGTAATACTAGCCCATGTAGCCCCTGTAGTATCATCTATGTATAGTGTTTGTTTGTAATATTTTTGTTCAAAGAAACATCTTTATGACCAAAGCCTGCAATGGCTTGTGAAGTTACCTTATGTTAGGAAATATGGAATAATTAAATTTTCAATGTTTTTTTAAAAGCAGTAATATGATAATCCAGTTTTCGATGCATGTACAAAAAGTACAAACTGTATACTGTTAAGTATCTTTAAACATGTAGCACAGTACTTCTTACAATAATTGGTCTTCATCCAACAATTTGTTCATTGATATCATCAGTCTGAAGATTTCTCTAGTACAGAACTGAATTACAGATGTCCAATCCATGCAGTGATGTATAGACCATTGAGTATCATGTCTACCTGTACATGTACATGTGCATGTATGTCTGTAGGTAATGAACTTTGTTCTTTGTACGTGGCAAAGTGCAAAATCAATGACCAAATGTGTACTTCAATGTTGTGAAGAATCATGAATGGCAATGTAAACCGGTTGATATTCTCTTGATTAGTAATTACATACAGTATAATGATTGTATACAGTATTGATTATGTATGTTTTTTTTTCTACATGAGACTACGTGTACATGTACATGTACTTGCATTCTATTGAACGGCAGGATCAGCACTTAATTAATCAAACCACCCCGCCCCCTCTCCACACGCCCACACACAGTCGGTGAAGGCAGTCAAGATCAACATGACAATATATGCACTGAAATGTGATCTATTCGGGGGGGGGGGGGGGGGGGTATTCTGAAAATCCACAGAGATAAAAAATTTCATCTCCCATATGATAAAATGTCCCTAAAATATTTTATATTTGGTATTCCGAAAAGTATTTTAGGAAGATTTTAACCAATATTAATGAGCGCATGCCCTGCGCTCCTATCCCAGAGGCAGCCAGTAATAAACATCCTCTCATATCTATACATTAACACCATCAAGCTGATGGTGTGATGTCATGAAATTGATAGTGACATTGCGCATCAATGTCTATTAGCGCGCCTTATTGTCTGATGCGCTTATACAGTGAGTGCAAAAAGTTGAACGCGCGATTTATCTTTGCACGTAAATGATATGGCCTAGGCGCGTGCATCTGGAGATAAAATTGCTCAGGAGCAAATTTTTGCATAAAATTTGCATATAATTTTTTATCTCTGAGGCTCATATACATAAAAAAATCTATCTGTAGCTCATTTGAATAACATTTTTATCTTTTTTCCTAAGTTTTCTTTTCTTGCCACGAAAATAGCCAATCTCAGTGAAAATTAGTTAAATTTTCATTTATTCTATGGGAGTTATACAGTAGTTTGCAGATGTTTGTAAAAAGGGACGGGCCTTTTTTAACAAGGTCCCATATATATGCACACGTTTTGCATAGAGTGCTAAATTCATGTTAGTTACTATGGTTGTGACCACAGTTAAAGCAAATTAATTTAAATAAACCATGGATTGAACCATAGTATACAAATATTGACTGCTATGAGGGGCACAGTTAAAATTATAAGCCCAAGATGATGTCAAAACCATGACTATGCCCGAAGCGAAGCTGAGGGCATAGTCATGGTTTTGACATCACCGAGGGCCTATGATTTTAACTGTGCCCCGAATATTAAGCAGTCAATATTTGTTTTATAAACCGAATGTATAGATTCTTCTCATCGATTGGTTAAAAGATTTCCTGAACTGACAAGGCCTACAAGATAGCATGTAATAGGCATGTAAATCAACACTCATTGCGCGTACAGGGATTGCGCACACACGAGCGATATCGCGCGGTGTTGAGGTTGTCTTATTATTTTCCGGGCACAGTCGATTGCCATGCCCCGGGCACAGTTAATTTTGACGTCATCTTGTTAAAAACGGGGGCACAGCTATTTCGATGACTCTACTTTTAACCAATCAGATGAGAGGAATCTATGTATGAGGTATATAATAATTAATGTACTATTTAACATCCTACGCAAAATATAGCGCACGGTAAACACCCTCCTACTGTGCCCTGCACAGCCCCAACGCACTCACAACTGTGCATTATAGTACACCACAACAATTGTTTGAATATAAAACTCCTGTGTGAATTCAGGCCTTAAACTTCAATCTGTATGTTGAAGTTGTGTGCTCAATATTAAGACACATCCATGAGGGATCAAGCACCACAAATTTGGGATGAAGAATTTAAATTTATCAACGATGAACACATCTAATGAACTCTGAGCACAAATTGCTCATAGTCATTTTCTGGACCGAACTTGTGGTGTGTGCACTGCACAATTTCTACACTGGGAACTACTTTGTACAAGTATGCACAAATGGACATTCAATTTACTGATACACCCTTTACACATACATGTACATGTAAGCTAAATTGCTGCATTTATATGTGCAACTTTAATAATTAACAGTTTGCTTGTTTAAATGCGTGGTGTGATTAACGATCAGCAACTACTCTATACATGTAAACAAATATTAAATATAAGTTGCATGAAAACTATGTCTGCTATGCTTAATTACCAGGATGCATTGTCTCGTGCTGTTGTCATCAATCGTCGCGATTACCCAAAACCTGGAATGACATCTGCAACGATCCACATACCGCGGGATCACCGGTGATAAATATCAACTCCTTAACCGGCCCACCTCGAAACCTAGCGATTTTAATTGGAAATTCGCGCGACCATCTGGTTCTCGTATCTGCATTTCAGTTTGCGATTCCTCCAGTGTGTATTTGTGAAATTGGCTGCAAGCTCTGAGCTCTTGCATGGGATACTTGATCGGTTGTGAAATTTAGGAAGCGCTGCGTGGCCATCATCTCGTTGAGCGGCAAGGGTTATGCAATCTATTTTGTGACCAAGAACATAAAAGCATTCAAATAGTCAATCATACATGTATGTAGATTTACCTTGATAAATCATTTGCTATTGTTCCCTAGTGATGTACACAAAACAAAAATATCTACTTGATCGGTTGTGAAATTTAGGAAGCGCTACGCGGCCATCATCTCGTTGAGCGGCAAGGGTTATGCAATCTATTTTGTGACCTAGAACATAAAAGCATTCAAATAGTCGGTCATACATGTATTTTGATTTACCTTGATACATTGTTTGCTATTGTCCCCAAACACAAAATATATCTACTGGTACATGTCATAGTTAAAGGGCATAGTTCTTGGAAGGCAAAAAAGCCTTCAAAAGGTAATTGTTAGCAATCATCTTGCCAATGGTCTTAAATTCATGTGTTGTCCATTTTAGAAGCTTGCTGAAATTTATTTGCCCTCAAATGATCCATATTTGGAATAATTAATGATTAATGATTAAATCTTCAAAATGTTCGGGCCGAACATTTTGATTTAATCACTCATTACTCAAAATGTAGATCATTTGAGGGAAAATAACTTTTAGCAAGCTTCTAAAATGGACAATACATAAATTTAAGACCATTGGCAAGATGATTGCTAACAATTACCTTTTGAAGGTTTTTTGCCTTCCAAGTACTATGCCCTTTAAGAGTTGGGAAGGATTGAATGTCAATTAAACGCAGGCCTTTGTGCATGCAGAAATATCTATATCCACTGTACTGCAGAAAGTATTGTTTACACAATAACTCAAGTGTGATGCCCTATTTAAATAATGCCCCAAGTCCACATTTGCCATTTTATTAGTGACCATGGTAGTAGCTCAGGGAAGGTGGAATGTCCAGTTAAAACTAAACATGTGAAAAATAGGATAACCGGTAAGGGGAGGGGGATGGGGGAGGGGGCTGGGGGAAGGGCTGGGAGGGGGGTGGGGATCGTGAGGGGGATGGGGATTGTGAGGGGGGGGGGGAGGGGAGGGGGATGGGGGAAGGGCTGAGGGAGGGGGCTGGGGGAGGGGGCTGGGGGAGGGGGATGGGGGAGGGCTGGGGGAAGGGCTGGGGGAAGGGGATCGTGAGGGGGATGGGGATTGTGAGGGGGGGAGGGGAGGGGGATGGGGGAAGGGCTCAGGGAGGGGGCTGGGGGAGGGGCTGGGGAGGGGCAGGTAGAAGGGGCTGGGGGGAAGGGGGATGGAGGAGGGGGGGGCAGGGGGAAGGGGTTAGGGGGAGGGCAGAATGTAGAGGGCTGCTTTACAAGCCTGATGTCATGTAAGAAACATAATAACCAATGGAACTGATAAACCAGGTGATACTGATAATACATACATATAATGACCCTTTTTCTGAAGATATTCAGCTGCCTGGACGATGATAGTGCAAGTAGCACAACAATTGTAGTTTTATCTCAGAATGTTTCCATATATATGTGCAAAAATCACCTGCTAATTTGTAGCATCTGGTAATGAATAAATCTGATCACTTTTGATGTGTTCATTCATCATTCGTCCTTTCTGTTTTTCTCCCTGTTTCCTTTTCGCTGCTCCCAGATGAATGAGAGTGAAACCAAGAGGCTGATTGAAGATTACTGCATTCACAGGATACGAAAGGAGAGCATCGAACTTCCCACTTTCAACCATGTGAGCAGGGAACCCTATGCTCCAGTAGCCGCCAGAATGAGAGAAATAGGTAAGTGTAAAACCCTCAACCAGGGGAAAAAATACATGGGGGCTCGGTACGATTTCGCCCCCGAAATGCTTAAAAGAACCCTGGAAAATGTTGAAAGACCCCCCAAAAAAATTCCCATAGACACAATGTGAAATTGTAGCCAAACGGCTAATGTGCTCAAAATGTAGCCCCCGAAAATTTTGAATTAATTTTTTCCCTGCCCACAACTAATATGCAGGATGAATTAATGTGTTAATGCTCAATTTTTTTTAAGGCCAAAATCAGTGTTTTGGTACCCGCTTAGTGCAAAGTGCTGTTGCGTTCATGCTCATTTAAGCGCAGTTTCAAAATGTTGTTCCTAAACGTACAATGAGGTGCGTTTACAATCGCCGATTCTGACTTATCACGTTTCATGGGGAAGTATCACATATATACAATTTTAAATTGTGTCATCTCAACACCTTTCTGGTTCAGGTAAAAATACGTGTGCATCCCCATTGTATGGCGTTTTCTCGATTCAAAACTTCAGAAAAGCACACGCCCTAGTTTGACCTGCCTTCTTGGGTCAACGAACAAGCGCAATCGCAGTGCGTATTCGCGAAATTCAAGCCAATAGTGCCACACAGATCCATCATCTAGACAAATACATGTACCGGTACATAGGTACATGAACATAGAGATTAGGTGATGAGATTTTAAGTTGAAGTCAAATCCCTAGAGGTCAATGAACATTGAGAACATAAATAGCCCCAAAATTCAAAAATTTTGTTTATTGCATAGCAGGGGCTGAATCATGCTATGTACCTGAAAAATGAATGAAGTGTGATTGTTCTCGCTTGTGGATATTCCTTTCTCTCCCCCCCTACCTGCCCGCATCTCACACCAAACTTTCCCTTCATCCACTCTCCCAATTTCCACATCCCTTCTAAAAAATATTCCAAACTTTCCCTTTGTCCACTCCCTCCCGATTCCCACGTGCAGGTGAAGAAATTGAACGAACAAATCCAGAGTTTTTTGCTGGCTGTTGCGAGGAGCTCAACATCAGCACGACGACGGCGTACGCCAAATTCAAAGACCTCGCCGATGAGCTGTTTAAGGACCAAGAGAATGGGTCAAGAGGTATGTATGCAGAAGCATTTCCTTTCGCTTGTAGAAATGGTGTAGAGAGTTTGTCCCCCTTTCAGCTGTCCGGAGACCAATTCGAAAAAATGTCGTTTGTAGAAATGGTGTAGAGAGTCTGTCCCCCTTTCAGCCGTCCGGGGACCAATTCGAGAGGGACGTCATAATTTTAGCCCCGGTTATCGGCGGATACAAGAACATCTCATGCACACATATGTGCACCATCTCCACTACCTGAGGAGTATTCCTTGCTCGTTGCATGAAAACCTCCTAGTACTATACATTGTATTTGGTATTGTCATCGGACGTGCAGTTATCCATGACGCCACACATTTCAATTTCTTTCATAGTACAATTTATTAGTAATGTCAGCAGAGCAGTTCTCTAGAGTGGAGATGACGTTTTGCTGGCATGATTGTCGATAGATGATGTAAGCAGCTGTAGTTCCACCCAATGTAACTTTACGTTATGAGTCCAAATGAATATTGTTGAAGATTGCATGGTTTATTTCTTTACACTTTCTCATTCCCTCTCTCGATGCCTCTGGCTGGCATTGTGTTTTCTCTCTGTATCTGTCACCTTCACTCTACTGGTCATCTCTCCTTTCTCTCTTTCTATCTCTTCCTCCCTCTCCTTTCTTCCCTCTCTCCCTCCCCACTCTTTCCTTCCCCCTATTTCCCTACCCTCTGTCTCTGTTTATTGTACTTCTCCCACTCTCTCTCTCTCTCTCTCTCTCTCCCCCTTGCCCCCTCTCCCCCTCTCCCCCTTTCTCTTCCCATCTCTCTCCCACTATTTCTCCCCTCTCCCCCCTCTCTCTTCCCCTCTCTCTCCCCCTCTCTCTCTCCCCCCCCCCCCTCTCTCTCCCCCTCTTTCTCCCCTCTCCCCCCTCTCTCTCCCCCTCTCTCTCCCCCTCTCTCTCCCCCCCTCTCTCCCCCCCTCTCTCTCCCCCTCTCTCTCCCACTCATCCCCCCCTCTTGCTCCTTCCCTCATTCCCTCCTTTCCTCTCTCATTCTGCACCCTACTCCCCCACCCCATCTCTCTCTCTATATATATATATCCCTCACCTGCAGGTGTGTCGTGGGGTAGGATAGCAGCCCTAATTGCATTCAGCGGCCGGCTCTCGGTGCATTGTGCGAGCAACAACCTGGAGGAGCTGGTGCCCAGTATTATAGGCTGGACGTCCAGGTACATGGACACCAAGCTTGCACCCTGGATGGAAGACCATCAACACTGGGTAAGATGAGAAGGTGGCAGGAGTAGGAATGCATGGAGATATTGAGCAGAAACCCCGCTCATATACACCACCTATCCGCAAAATAAGCGCAACATTTGCGGCAATTTTGCTGATGCATTACCGATAGCTGCGTATAGGAACATAAATCACATCACACCATCAACACTGGGTAAGATGAGAAGGTGGCAGGAGTGGGAATGCATGGAGATATTGAACAGAAACCCCGGTCATATACACCACCTATCCACAAAATAAGAGCAACATTTGCGGCAATTTTGCTGATGCACTACCGATAGCTGCGTATAGGAACATAAATCACGGATATAATGCGGTATTTGCTTCCTCCTTTTTTCGGCTTATGTTGCGGCTATTTTGCAGATCGAGACCTAGTAATAATACCGCATTATTGTGGTAAGCGAATCTTATAAATTGCGTCCTCAAAATAGCCGTAAATGTTGCGCCTTGTGCATCTCGCTCTGGCTAATCACACCACTTGTATGGCTATTAGCTGTTCAAAACACCGCAAAATTACCACTTTTGGGGTGTATATGAACAGTGTTTTTAGAGGCTCGCTGGAAACTTTCTTTCTGGCAAAAAAGACTAAGCAGGGCCCTGTTGCATAAAACTTACCATTGAGGGTAATTTTGCATGTAATTTTCTATGGAAACCTTGCATTTGTTTGGCTGTCACATGGTGTTACCAGGAAGGTGTTAGAACTGGAGTCAGCACGAACAATAATTTATTCCTACACCAGTCGCGTTCATTGATAACACAATAGAATATTTGACGCATTTGGTACTTTGATCCAGTGACGACCACCGCCAAATATGCAAAATGAATTTTGGATGCATTTAGAGGAATATATATTTTGTATGCGCAGAAGATTTCAGAACCACTTCATGTACTGAAGTGCATGTGCAGTAGTAGGACATCTTATGAAGATACGATTCTGTGAATTTCAGACTGTATTGTTGCTTCGATTTTGTGATAAAAGGATAATACTGTAGAAAACATGCCAGAGAAATGCCTCCATATCGCACATCAAGCAATCATATTTCTTTAAAAATTATCTTGTAAATCGTTTATTGAGTGTTTCATCTTCCATGGAAACAACCTCAATTTCGTGTCCGGAGGTGTCCGAAAGCTACGGACCAAATTCTTTCTACATTTTTTTTTCAAAATTTCCCTTCGCTCACCCCAAAACTAACTCACAGTGTGTGTAAAAAGATCAGCTATGAGCTCCCAGCGAAGACTGAACGGTTGACATATTTCTCAAAACAGATTTTCTTTTGTTATTCAGAGGAAGGAACTGCCTAATTAGAAATACAGCGTATTGTTTAAAACACCTGAATGTCTTAAAATTTTATGAGGCGGTGGTCATCATAGATCAAAGGAAGTCTATCCGAGCGCAGTCCATTCATGATAGGTCCATGGTGTTACCATGGTAGTTACCATTGATGGCAGAGTTACCATTGATGGCAGAGTTACCATTGATGGCAGAGTTACCATTAATGATGAGAATTATGCAACTGGGCCCAGGTTAGTCTTTTTTGCCAGACTTAATTTGAGCAGATTTGTTACAAGTGTGTGCTGTATATGGACTTGTATTAAAGGGCATAAACTGTACTGGCAAGACAAAAAAACATTCAAAAGGTGATCGTGAGTAATCTTCTTGCCAATGGTCATAAATTCATGTATTGTCCATTTTAGAAACTCACTGAAAGTTATTTACCCTCATATGATCTATATTTGGAGTAATTAGTGATAAAATCACAAATCCTCGAAATGTTCGGCCCAAACAATTTGAGGATTTGTGATTTAATCCCTCATTTCTCCAAATGTGGAAAATTTTAGGGCCAATAACTTTCAACAAGTTTCTAAAATGGACAATACATGAATTTAAGACCATTGGCAAGAAGATAACTCACGATCACCTTATGAAGGCCTTTTTGTCTTCCCAGTACAGTTTAAATGTAAAGGGTAATATTGGAATGAAACTAAGGCACCCACAATCAGGATAGAGCCATGCTTCTGTCACCATGGGTCCAATTTGTTTTTCTATTTCAGGATATCAGGTTGCAATAGCCTTAAAATTAGAAAAATGTTGACATGAAATGACTTCCAGGCCCCATTGCATAAAAACTTACCATTAATGGTAACTCTGTCATCAATGGTAACTGCCATGGTAACATCGCTCAACAGCCAATCAAATTCAATATTTCCATAGAAATATGATTTCTCTCCTAGAATCATCATTACTCCTTCCCCTTACCTTTAAATCTTGATGTGGCGCTGCCAAATTTCTACACCAATATTACACTCAAATCTCATACGAAAGCACAGAAGAAGGTTGTTTTATCCATGCTTTATTTATCCTGGGCCATGGGTTTTCAATTATTGTAACTAGCCATTGATGGTAACTACCATGGCAAGAGGTCCAATAATGAGAGCTCATTGCATGTTGTCATGGCAGTTACCATTGTTGGTAAGTTACAATAATTAAATACTTATATTGCAACATGATGCTGGTCATAAAATGCCATTATGATGATGATGTGATCATACGATCATTTAAGCGCTTTGTAAAAGCTCCATATTGTTATTATTATTATGTGTTTTTGTTTGTGGGTTTAAGGTATAACCATCTATGTATCAGTGCTACACATACATACAGTATGTACACACTGCAGGGAAAATTAATGTGCACTTATTAACAAATTTCATGCATTTGTGGAATTTCTTTATTAACTAGAATTTAGATGTTGGTTCTGTTTAACAAATAAAAATGACACAATTATGTATGGTTTGTTTTTTCTTCAAAAAAATCACTAACTCTGTTTTCATAATTATGTTCTCGATTAATACGTTGTAGTAGAATGTTATAAAATTACTATTTTTTCTTTCTGCATTCAGGTGTGGGTTTAGAATATGCATTATTTTCTTTTTCAGTTTGTTTTCAGTTCATGTTTTCTATTCATATAAACCATTGGCTACCTGTTTTCCTCCTCTTAGATTTAGGATTTCTTTTAATAAATGATCATGCCTCCAGAGCTATCTTTGAATAATCGATTATGTGTATTATCACTTGTTAACTACTCCCATTTTACATGCCATCTGACTGAATGGGAAAACTTGCCCTTGGCCCGTCCTTCTCGAAAAAAAAATCTTCAAACATTCTCATCCCCCGCTGTAGGATGGTTTTATGGAGTTTTTTGAGGAGGAAAAGGGAAAACTACGGGCGAGGGAAACGGTCTCGTCAATAATGTCGTCGGCGTGTCGGTTTGCAGTTTTCGGCGCCGGAATCGCAGCTCTCGCGTGCTTACTCAGAAGATAGGACACATTCCTCCTTAGTCTTCTTTGTCCAGTAGTTTTGTGCTTAATTTATGAAAAGTGAGGACAATTTGTTTAAAGTCATTATTTGAGAAATTGTGTGCAAACCTTCTTTGCAGTTTGGTGATTGTTGACTGCTTGTCTGCATTTGTGTTTCACACTCTATTCAAAAACTGTTTGCGTCCCTTTTTTCTATGTGTAATGTACTTTTATTATCTGATTTCTTTACTTTCTTCTCAGTCGACCTTTATCTTCTCACATGGATTGTTTTTCAATGGTGTATCAATAAAAAGAAAACAAAAAGAAAAAAAGTGACATTTAACAACTTGAGAGATATTGAATTATTTCATTGCTTTTTATATCTTTGATTTGAGATGAAATCAGCTCAAATATTTTGTTTTCTCTTCCAAGGATTTCAGCCTTATTTTCCCCTGATCTTAAAAGTTATTGTGAATGAGCTCTTGAATAAAAGCTAGGGTGCATTATTTCATGAATAAAAGTTGGTGTGAATTATATCGTGAATACAATTTAATCTGATTTTTTTAATGAATAACAAACCCTGCTGAACGTAAAATGGTCTAAACACTGCTCTCAGAATAGAACCCTTACTTTTAATCAAAGTGTCTCTCCTCTGACTTCCTGCATTTAAAATTAAGGAGCCACTGGTGGTTCTGATTGTGTGAATGCTGTCGTTTGCATTCACAAACATCAAAAATAAAAAAATCTTGGTGTTGACTTTTTCAACTTGTCCTCTCTTTTTCTGTCTCTTTCTGTTGCAACGTAGTCAAGAAGCACTTTGTTTTTTGCATGCCAGTGTCGCACTTACAAGCATTTATGAGTTGTGTCATGTTTGGTTTGGGCAATTCCATGGTTAGTAACGCTACATTTCAGTTGATAGTTGTTACTCTTAATGTGGGTCATAGGGTTTGAAGTTTGAAGTTTATTTATTATTTCTTTCGAGGTATGAGAAATACATAGTAACTTGTACAATACAATTTATAATGTACACACATATTTTCTATAAGGAAAAGAAAAAAAGAACGAAAAGAAAACACTTTCGATATTATAGTATTTACAATTATAATAGACTGACAACTACCAGTACAAATTTGGTGATTGTATAGCAGTGTGTTTTTTGTTAATCACCTTAGTACCAAGCCGTTAAAACTCCATGGATTGTATGACTTCATGCCAACTAATGAGGTGTGGGGGGGGTACAGTGATCCATGGAACTTTCTTGTTCTGAAATTGTTACTAAGCTTAAATTGCTGATCAAGTTTGAGTAAGCAAAATGACCCAGCTTGTATGTACAATATAGCTTCAGGCATTAATGCAGAGTATGGCATCCGAGGAATGCTGCGCTGTGTGCATGTTTTTGACTTCTGTTATCTCGTCATGTGCAACCATGTATGCTAAACTGCTCTAATCGTAGATCTCATTTCCCTAATGTTGAGCAATCATGCCTCATGATTTACTGGTATTTTCCCTCTGACAAATGCTCCCAACTTGAATTCATTACAAAAAGTCAGTAAGGAACGGGATTGTTAATGCATTCAATGCATTCATTCATTAAATGAATGAATGAATTGGGATTTCAAAAAGTGATTCACAAAAACCCCTCATAAATGAATTCCTGTAAGCGACCTGTGTAGCGTGACAAAGATGCATGTTGCTAGTAAGGGGTACACTACAGCTCAAAGGAATTGGCACTGGTAAAGGGAAAGGGAAGAAAGGGAAGAAAGGGAAGGAGCCACAGTTTTAAACCGCAGTTTATTTAGTCCAGTTATGCAAGAAACACACTGCTTTAGCCTAAAAGCATCATGTTTCATGCTGAACTGGACAAAATATACCGAGGTTTACAACTGCGACTCCTTCCCTTTCTTCCCTTTCCCTTTACCCGTGCCAATTCCTTTGAGCTGTAGTGTATTCCTCTTTGTGTGCCATGTATAAGCACTGCACACAAACAACATACAGGAGCAGTTTACCCGGGGGATGTTTCACCAAGCTGTTTGTAAGCTCTGAACGACTTTACGAACGACTGGTGACCCCTTCTTGTGGTAAATCATATTCTCAATGATTTTGATTCCCATCAGTCTAAGTTCAAATCTGATGTTTACAAATGAAAATTCTTGTTGTTAACAAGACTTTGTCTGAATACAAAGCTTATGATTTGTCAAATTTTTATCAGGATTGTCAGAAATTAACTCCCAATAATATGTTAAAACAGAAACAAAGTGTGGTGTAGCATTTAGCCCAAGAAGGGGTCACCAGTCATTCATAAAGTTGTTTGTAGCTTACGAACAGCTCAGTGAAACACCCCCTGGTATAGAAAGAGTTGGCAAGAATTGAGTCCATTCCCCTTCCACAGTTCAATAGTTAATTAGGTGCATGCTGTAAAGCGGATAACGAATCATTTAATAGGTTTCGTAACAATATTAACATGTTCATATTTCATCTGGTACGTGAAATATCTTTGTCCTCAATACATGTTTTACAGGTAAAGAAAGGCTAGCATATTTACGCACACACGTATTGATGTGAGGTGTTAACTCAAGCATCACTCATGTCGGATTGTTTTTCTGTGAAAATGATTTTGGATGGTAGTTTTTTTGCTAACAAAAATGCAACATTTTTATACCCCCCCCCCCCCCCCCCTCCATCCCCATCCCAATCCCTATCTGACTCACAAAACCCTCACCAATGCTGTTTATCAAAGCTTTCTTTTATATCATGCCCAATTTTGTTTGAAAATTATATTAAATTCATATTGTCTCTTTGATTACTGATCACTATTATGTATGATGTTAACATGTTGCTGTGCTTTATAGACTTACATATTGCATGGATCACTACTTTAGTACTATGAATATATTCAACAAAATGTGCACTTTTCTAACTGTATCTAAACACACTTTGTTGTTTGCCGCATGTGCATTTTTGCTATGACTAATACTGTCTGTTTGTTTCTGTTTCAATCTACTCATGTCCTAAATTTGTGCTGCTGGTTTCATCATCAGAGACACACCCAACTCATTTAAGAGTTGTCATGAGTACAAATAAATGTTATAAATGTTGATTTGAACATTTTGACTAGAATATGAGCAGAAGAGTGAGATTTTGAGGGACATAGTACAAATCATGAGGTATATATCTCCATGCCAAAAAAAAGTCCTTGATATGCATTTTATATGTAGAAAAATGACCCCAAAAAGCAGTAATGGGAACAAAACCATTGTTTCAATGTGCCAAGTTTTGATAAATGAGTTCCAAAAATGTCAAAAAATCAAGTTGTAAGAAACTGGACAGATTTTCAAAATCATTTTATTTTGAACAGTAATTAGAAACCTCTACTTGCCAAGCGTGACAGTAATAATAACTTGTTTGTTTCTTTCTTTTTTTCTTCTCCCCATTACGATCCACCAGGACGGCTTCATGGAATTCTTTGACCGTAACCAAGCAGCGGCGCGTGCGCAGGAGTCATTCACAGGATTCGTAAGGACTGCATGCGGCTACGCCGTCGTAGGCGCAGGAATCGCAGCACTTGGAATGTTCCTACGCAGGTGAAAATTGGACACGGCGCAATCGGGAGAGGAAGAAAAACAAAACGTCGATGGACGCAGCTGTCTATGGTGGTGTTAAAAGACGCGTAGAGCCAGGGACACGCCCCCACTGTCCTGTTGCTATAGCCACCACCCGGATGTAGCCCAGTTCTTTGTTTTCCATGGAAACGCTAATCATGTGCATGTTTCTCTGTGTCTGCTGTTACGTGTGTACTCCATACCTGAGTAGTACTGTGCTTGTCATGTGTTCCACATCTTACACTGCTGCGTGTTGGCAGTGTTACGTGATAAACCGTGTTGCAGCGTTTTTGTGTACATGCGGTATACGCCTCTCTGCAACCAGCCGGCGATGATATTCATTGATATGTACAGACGTAGATGAACTTTTTCCATCGCTTTGTCCAAGCACTTCACAACTCGCATGACATGCTCCCTATTTAAAGCCGCTATCATCGTTATTGCGCCCTCTACGTGATCCCGGGAAGAAGTGGGCGAGGTCTCCTGAGGAGCGTCCACACGGCTGAAGTCAAAGAGCGGCTCGCTAGCAGTCATGCCCTGGACGCTGGCGAGCTCTGCTGTAGGGACCATGAACCTTCTGAGACGTCTGCCGGAGCTACGATGGCACGACGTGATGGGATTTGTCTATCGCCCTCACAACGCTTGCTGCCATGCGTGCGGCACGTCATGGTCACTTCATAAAACTCACCGTCCCAGATCAGGCGGGGCGGGGGAGGGGGGTAGGATTGGGGTGAGATCAAAGCACAACTTGAGGTTGATACACATATGTGTAGAGCTGCAAGGAAAATGCAGAATCACTTTGCTGCTGCTGTTGCTCGACACTGTTTTCATGTATTCACATATTTGCAAAGTAAGGTAGCCATAGGGACACCCAATACAATCATTCCAACTGCCCCCAATGTGAACATAGAGTGGTATCTGACATTAATCTCACACCTAACTGCAATCAATAAGCCAGTATGTAGTTACACCATGGTCAGACATTCCACTGAATCAAAAACTATTGGGTAGCAAACTGCTATTTGTCCATAAAGCTGTGTTAGGTGATGGTTGTAAAGACATTATACAGCGAGCTCATAACAACAATAGAAGCAGGTGCTCATGATGGAACGTTCTTTCACTACTTTCTCAGAGCAGAATAGGTCTTTCAAATCTGCATGATAAGAGGGTATGAACGTGGTTGACTTACAACTTTTCATTTTACTCTGTGAGTGGTACGATTGACCCGTACTAGTAATACTCTGCCCATGCGCACATCGCAACTATGAACTGGCTTATTGCGCTCAGTGATTGCAGCTCGGATTCGCAAAGGTATGGAGCTGATGTGTATGAACCGTGAACGCATCAAGCTGAATGCATTTGATTGCAACCGATTGCAGTCAGAGCTTGCAATCAGTGTGTACAAAATGATAGAGCTATTTGCTTTTGATTGCATTCAATTGCTGTCAGTGATTGCTCACACCATGTACAAAGGTATGGAGATAATTGTAAGTGATTGCAGTCAGTAATTACAATTGATGTGGACACTGGTATGGAGCTGATTGCATTTGATTGCAGTTAGTGATTACAGTCAATGTGTACACCTGGGCCCTGTTGCATAAACCTTACCATTGATGGTAACTTTGCTTCCAATGGTAACTTCTATGGAAAGCGGCATTACCACGGTAGTTACCATTAATGGCAGAGTTACCATTAGTGGTATCTTTTATGCAACGGGGCCCTGTATAGAGCTGATTGTATGTGATTGCAATGGACATTCGTTCAGTCATTGCAATCACTAAGTGTGAGGTTGATATCAGTGCGTACCGTACACATCATGTATCATGCATGCATGCTTGGAAGAGAGCTTGAAAGAGATAGTTCACCCTGAAATTAAGTTGGTTTCAATCAAAGCAGACCTATGAGAGAAACATAGTAGTGAAGGTTTGATGGAAATCCATGAAAGGATGAGATAGTAATGATCTTTAAAAGTTTTGATTTTGTGATGTCACGTGCGAGGTGCTCTCCCATGTATTGTTATCATTTTTTTTATGGCCATTTTCTCAAAACGATATGCATCCTTTTACCTACAGGTGCATTTGTTCCATCAATAGAAACATGTTTTTACACACATACCTCTATGGAAGAAATATATTCCATTGTCAAAAATAGCAAAAAAAAAAAAAAGAATATGAAATCATCCAGCACACAATGTGTGGGAGAGCACCTTGTACGTGGTACCACAAAATTGAAATTTCAAAAGTCATAACTTTCTTGTTGTTTGATAATTTTTGTCAAGTCTTCACTAATACATGCATGTTTCTTTCATGTTTCTGCTGTTATTGAAACCAACTTGATTCCAGGGTGAACTTTCCCTGTAATTGGAATGCCCCAATAGACCGAACTCGCTATTTAACATATTCAAATTTTATGCAGACATATCTCACAAAGGGGTCGCCAATGACAGCTCCAATGCTTGCCCAAAGTTTGCCTGACATAGCAAGAACTGATATCTATACATATGCAAACTGCATGCTTGTCTTCCTTGTCAAAAGAATGTGATTTGTACAAGGCATGCGAACGGTACCTGGAGCAATGCTGATGGAGAGATGTGTGCAAAATAAACCCCTGAATATGTCAGTACCGTAAACCAGTTTACGATGAACAAACAAAGTTTTTACGGCTGGGCTTTCTGCATAATTTTTATTAGCGTCCAGTGCTCTCTGTTTAAACCTTTTCTTGAAGGTTAAGAGCAGTGGCGTATCACAACTAAAGATTTAATTATGTATGTGTTCATGCTGGAATTATTCATTAGATATTCTATAGAGTAAAGACTAACGTTTGTGGTAGCTACTGACATCCCTAGTTACAAGTTTCCCATAAATCTTTGTAACCTGACAGAGTACAAAAGAAGCTGTCTGACGTGAAATTGGAAAGAAAGTAAAATTATTAAAATATAAAATACATGTCATACTTTCCTGCCCTAGAAGTTCTAAGACCTGTCTTGTGAAGAATTGTGATTGGTTGCAACTAGATTTGTGATTCAGATCAATCTGAACTCTGTTCATTTACGATAGGGGATTGGCGATCGATTAAGATTAATCACAACTCCTTATAAGACGTGGCAGAGGTGTTATTTAATCTGTGAAGTATCTCTTCTAGTCTTTGCCTAGAAAGAGACCTAATGTTAGTGATTTCCATGAAAGTTAGGTGGGTAGATCTCGGTGTATCGGTTTGTGACAATTAGCATCTCAATACGATTTTCATGGGCATGTCTAATGACTCAAGTTTGAAAGCTCAGAGTTGAGATTTAAAGGCTTTCAAGCGTCGTACGCAGGATATATCCCTAGCGCGCTGCCATATTGCGTACGCCGTCCGTTCCGTGCAAAACGCACACTTACCTATGTGTATTGTTTCTCGGGCACTTATGCATTTACCTGCCTGGTTAGAATGCACGATCCTTCCCGAAGCTAAACCTTCGGCCCTGATCGTGGCTAGCCATTTCGCTGCGTGCTGCATACATGCGTTAAATTCGAAAGTAAGTGTAGCAGCTAAATAGTGATGTCTCCCCACAGAATCGACACTTGAAAGCCTTTAAAGCCTTTAATCGTGGGAATAAATGTGTACACATTTTATGTGCTCATGTACATGTACAGCCAAGATTTTCTTTCATTCAGACATGCACTGGTAGTCCGCATTGTGTAACATATTCCCAAAATTAAAGATTGTCTGGCACCACTGTATGTGTTGTCCCAACTGAAAGCTAAATCTCCCACACTCTTTGCACGGCCAACGAGTAATTTCTGATTGGGTGCTCCTCTAGTTGAGTTCTTGTTCAGTATGTAATGTTGGAGTTGCCATGGAAACTCTTCCCCACATTTGACAACACACACCCACACACACACACACACACACAAACACCTACAAAAGGCACATGGAAATAGTCTACAAAACCAGTAAAGCCTCCTTTAATTCTGGAACGCTGGAGGTGTCTTTTTCCTTATGTAGCGTTAGTACCAAATCTCGTTCTTGCTGAACGAAAACCACCAAGCCTTAGCGCCAAATTTGAAATCCCGCAGCTTGTGTTGAAACGTGGGGGAAGATGCGAACCCTGGTAAAGCGCTGTGTACCAATTCAGCAGTCGAGACAGCCACTTGTTTGTGTGTACATGTACGTGTGTATTAGATATTCTTGCCTTTGTCAAATGTGTTATACATGTGTGATTTGCTTGCGAAATGTCATGATTTAAGGGTGAAAATGTTACTGGATATATAGTATTTGTAGGCCATGCATTTGTATAGAGACGATAAATTATATATTTGGTTACTTAGTCTTAGATGCCAGTCCTTTATTTGGTGATATTTTTTGACACTCGAATGGTACACGGTTTGCACACTTTGTCCCTATGAGCGTATATTTTGCGGATGACATAATGATCGTTTATGTCATCTGTTTTTCTCATACTTCAAGGCGAGACATTTTATTTCCACTCCGCAGTGTTCAATACAACAGCTTTGCGCTGCTATTGATCATGCAGCTTGTATTCTGTGATTTGGTGCACCCACACACCCACACAAAGTTACGGTAAAGTTCCTGATTTGAGTAATCTTTATTTCGTTGAAAACACTCCTATGGATTATACCTCCCATAAAGTGCAATGGTAGAGAAAATGTGGCATGTTCTAATAAAACGATGATTCAAGGAGACAATTTTTTGTTATGTATGCACATTTTATACACCTCGTTCAAAGAATGTTACTTAAGGTAACCCCAAAGCTTGTCCGAGGTTTGGCCAAGTAGCAACAACCAATGAATTCAGTGTGCATTCCCATTGCATTGAAACTAAATCAGAAAATACAGATGAATGTATTTAGTCACTAATGGTAACCTCAAAGCTTGTCCAAAAATTGTCTGAGTAGCAAAAAATGATAAACTTGGTGTGCGTTCCACCCATTGAAATGGAATCAGAAAATACAGGCGAATGTAAAAATGCATCACTACGTAGTTATGGGGAAAGTCGTGAATACATTAGGGAAACCGCTTATTGCTGTCAAAAGCATGTATTGGGAAAGCGTAGCATGTTTTGGGAATACAGGTGTGCATGTAGCATTGGAGGTTTTATGTGGGAACAAGTTTTGTATGCAGTACTTCTTGAGTGAGTTAGTATTTTCATGTAGTTTGCGTACTACATAACAGTCTGTGGAAATCCATCTGTCCCATTGCACACTATCAATCAGTACCTCATGTCATACGAGTTTGGCAGTTTGCCTGAGGAAAGAAAGTAAATGAATCTCGAGTACCAAATCAAAAAATTATGCGATACCGAACAATATTCTGTGGGGAAATTAAATGCTATCCCTATAGAATATTTGTTAACATCTTCTAACAGAGATGTGGCTTTGTAAGATCTATACCATGAGTAAAGGAACCAGCTTAACACTCTCATTACCGTAGGTATGACGATGTTTAGTAAGCAGACAGGATTTTTAAGGCCCGGTAATGTACTTGTAAGGGAGAACATGCTGTGATGATTCAAACTTCATCTCATATCTTTGTCAAATCTGGAATGCTATTGTAGGACAGTCCCACTTTTGTGCACTTGTTTATGTTTTGAGGCTGATAGTACTGCTGTATAGCAATGAAAGCAGTGAAACAGAACAGGAGGAAGATAGTTTGGGCTGGACACTAGCTGGTGTCCAAAAGCCTTCAGGTGTGTTTACACCTATATCCAATTTGTCTAGAATCAGCGTTTACAAACGCTTATTCTAAAAGCTGATCGTAAAACCTACAGAAAGCATATGTAGCAAGTTGGGCAGCATTTTTCTATATTTCTTTGTTTAAAAAATGCTCTTGCATTTAAATGTCCTTATATCCACACTCAAATGCTGAATCTGGCTAATTACGTACAGTATAATGCAATTTTTTTGTGTAATTGTGAATTAGTATTGAGTAGTATTTTGGGGTGTCTTTCCACAAAAATGAGAATTCTCTTCCTAGCTCTGAACACTGGATATACAGGACACTCTAATATGATCAAAGAGTGTCCTTGGTTTCTGAAATTATGAAAATCTAACAAATATGTGGGACTTAACATCTAACAGGATTGGAATCTGTGAGGGACATGCTGGAGTGTGCATTTCTTGAGCCCTAGTAAGCTAATAGCTATGGCCTGCTACATTTAAACAGTAATATGTATTAGTATGTGAACATTCCAGGGACCTGTTGCATAAAACTTACCATTGATGGTAACTTTGCTATTAATGGTAACTACCATGGTAACATCACTGGACAACCAATCAAATTCAAGGTTTCCATAGAAGTTGCCATTGATAGCAAAGTTACCATCAATCAATGGTAAGTTTTATGCAACAGGGCCCAGGATTGATAATTGTTCTTCTTTGATTGTATTTTAAAGGCTCCCTGTTAAAAAAAAAGCCCTCAGGGTTCAGGTTTAGTGTGTCGTCCTGATGTGTCAGTTATGCCTCAGTCACGTTTGCTACGACCGCCGTAGATTCTAAAATTTCTACGGCGATTAGCAATTCTAAGGTCACCATAGAATTTCCATGGCTACTTAGTGTAGCAGTCACATAGGCTAAAGTCGCCGCGCTGCATATTTTTTAAATTTATGGAGCCAGAAAATCTGTGGCTGCCGTATGTTCTTGACATGATGACATACAAATACTACGACAAATACTATGGTCGACGCAGCCGCACGGCCACCGTGCGCTTGACGTACGGCCGCTGTACAACATTCTACGCCATGGCTGTGGCTAGTTTAATTTCTATGGCGAGCGTAGAAATGAAAAAATGTTTTAACACCGTGCTATAATTCTACAGACACCCCTACGGCCTGTAAAAAATAGGAATCCGCCGTACGTCAAGCCTACGTCGGCTGTAGATTTTCTGCGGCCGCCACAGAAATCTCTCGAGTTCTGCTATCTTCGGCCGGCGTACGCCCGCCGTAGTGCAAATGTGACTGAGGGATTAACTCTGTATGCACCAGTTATGCAGTTGTGGCCCAGTAACTATAACACCCAAATCCAGTGGAGCAGCATTTTATCAGGTACTCAAAGGGAGGATCATTTTAAGTACATGAACTGGTAATATACACTACAGCTCAAAGGAATTGGCAGAGGGAAAGGGAAAGGGAAGAAAGATAAGGACCCGCAGTTTTAAACCGCGGTATATTTTGTCCAGTTCAGCGTGAATTATGATGCTCTTTGGCTAAAGCATGGTGTTTCATGCTGAACTGGACACAATATACCGTGGTTTAAAACTGCAGCTCCTTCCCTTTCCCTTTCCCTATGCCAAATCCTTTGAGCTGTAGTGTAGATGACTTGCTGTACAACTCATACCGTTCATGATTTGGCATGTATTCATGATGAAAATTTATGTTCTACTTTCTTGAAACAAACTAGCCCAAGAAGACAAAGAAGAATGTGGGATCTAGGGCCCGTTGCATAAAACTTACCATTAATCGTAACTGTGCCATCAATGGTAACTACCATGGTGATACCGCTTGATAGCCAATCAAATTCAAGATTTCCACAGAAGTTGCTATTGGTAGTAAAGTTACTATCAATGGTAACTTTTTATGCAATGGAACCCTGCTTGTACAATTCTTCATGACCAGTTTTTGTCTTTCTGGATTGGTCAGGGGTTGATTGACAACCAGCTCCATGCATGGTTGTGATTGGTCGTCAATGTGTAATATATTAATTTGAATGTTTGTTAGAACTGTAAGCTCGGGTAAACCATGGATATTGTCACACTTTTGGCAATTAGCAATGTTTTATTTAATACATCTGTATATGGGTGTAACTCTGATCGAGACTGTTGATAAGAATGTACGTTGAAATTACTGGAGGTACATTTGCTCTAACTGTATTCTAATCAATTGCATCTGACCTCAAAAATCTTAACCGTTGTTGCTGATGATTTTGGTAGCTTTTTTCTCTATTTTGATGTGTTTATGGTTGAATATCCCCTTTGGAAATAAAACTATTTATAGAGATATATATGTCTTTTAAATTGCCATGTGCAGCATACAATATTCAAATTGAAATATTTTGATGTTTTTGGCAGAAATGAAGTATTCCCGACCTACAAGGCAAACATGCCTGGGCCCTGTTACATAAAACTTACCATTGATGGTAACTTTGCTTCCAATGGTAACTTCTATGGAAACCCTGAATTTGATTGGCTATCGAGCAGTCATTACCATTAATGGTATCTTTTATGCAATGGGGCCCTGGTCCATATCGTTATTATTGTTTATAGACAATGTTTCGTCATGCATATCTTAAAGGTAGCCCGTCCCTTTTGCAGACCTAATTCTGAAAGTTCCCTGACTTTGTCATCATTTGAGAGAGAGTGGCTATAAACTTTCCCTGGAATCGATAAAGCATAATATTCGGTTTTGAGGAAATAATCTTCGATAATTGATCAAGCTCACTATTGTCGTTCCACGAAAATAGTCAAATCTCAGTGAAAACTAGTTACATTTTCATTTATTCTACGGGAGTTATAGTACCTCTGACCTTAAAATTTCACTGTTGGTATCCCAAAGATACGTGCTAAATATGTGCAAACTTTCATAAAGTTTGCAGATGTTTGTAAATCTTGGACGGGCCATCTTTAACCCTGTTGGTATCGTAGGTGCACAAAATGTTTTTTAAGTCAATGGGTTCGTTCTGGGCTTGGTTCCCAAGGATTTAATGAAAGAGAGAACAGTTTTCAGCATTTGTACATCTGAAAATCACAGAACTGAACACGCTTGCAACCATGGTTACGGTAATCAGGATAAGATGTGAAAGGTATCCTTTGAGATGCAGGGATCTGGCATGGAGGAACATTGTGGCTCCTTCAAACCATTCTTGAGGTGTTTAACATCTCAAACTATCCAAACCCAGCCTGTGATGGCGCCCTTTAACAGAAATATGTAGTTGACGGTGAGCAGCATAGTGGTGAATGAGTGTAGTAATGTACGCACGCATTGTTTACATGTTTTGTGTGGTGGTTATTTATGATCTAGCATTTAAATATGATTATATTTGATGACTTTTATTGTACAGAAAATGAAAACAGTAAAATACAACTTCAATCAGTTGGTCTTGTGGCATTTTCTTTTCCTGTTTTGTGATTAATTCCAATGTTATTTCTGGGTGTGCAATTCATTCAGAAATGCATGTATTGTGGTCATTCATAGTATTTTGAGATAAATGTGTTTATGAACAAGGGGAGCTCAAAACGTAGAGAAAGAGATGCTCAAAATATGTTGTTGTGTTTTGTCACTATCTGGTTTTCAGAGCTTGAAATTCTGATTTATTACATACTCAGTCATGCAGCTCGATTTTGGTGGAATTTGAAATACAAATATTTTCCATGATTACTGTGGCTAATTTGGTTATAAACAAAGTTGAGTCACACGAAAGTATTCTTACCCCCCCCCCCCCCTCCTCCAAAATCCCTCTTTCTCGCCCTCTCTATCCTCTCTCCTTCTCTTGTTCTCTGTCATTTTACTCTCTGTGCTGTAATTTCCCCCACTTTAATCCTTTTCTTTGTTATATCAAAGTTTTGCTCTCTTTCACTATCTCTTTTCAACCGTTTGTCTTAACTCTTATGGTCTTCCTTTGAATTTAAACCATTCACGATGAAAAGTCAAGTTTTCTAAATATATCCATTTATGGAGGTGTTGTATTTAATGACTTTTTACTTGCGAGCAAAATACATTTGAGCATGTCTTTCTGTTATGGCTTACTCTCCGCCCCTCCCCCTATCTCTCTCCCTCTCTTACTCTTTCTCCCCCTCCCTCTCCCTCTCCCTTTTTTCTTCCCCCCCCCCCCCTCTCTCTCTCTCTCTCTCTCTCTCTCTCTCTCTCTCTCCCTCTCCCTCTCCCTCTCTTTCTCCCTCTCTTTCTCCTCCCTCTCTCTCTTTTTATCCCCCTCCCTCTCTCCATCTCTTACTCTTTCTCCCTCTCCCTCTTTCCTTCTTCCCCTCCCTCCCCCCCCCCCCCTTCTCTCTCTCCCTCCCTCTCTCCTTCTCCCTCTCTCTCTTTTTTCCCCCTCCCTCTCCCCCTCCCTCTCCCCCTCTCTCCCCCTCTCTCTCTCTTTCGCCCTCTCTCTCTCCCACTCTTCCTCTCCCACTCTTCTCTTCTTCAGCCTCTTCTCCACTTTCTTCATTTTTCTCCTCTGCCACATTTTTGTTTCTGTTTCGTACTTTCACTATCAGTATCACACATTCCTCTTTTCCTCTTCACTGCATATCTTTTATTCTAAGTTGAACTTTCGCACCTCAGTACTCACGCACTACAAAACAAGTTGGAAATTCAATTTATGGACATTTTAAGTGACATCAGTTTCAATTTATGGACATTTTAACTGCCATGAGATGTATAATTACTTTGAGAGAGATATATAATGAAATCATAAATCGTAGTTACTTGTGTGTTGGCAATGTCTCCCTCAACTCCATTTCTTATCTCTTTCCCTCTTCTTACATTTTCTCTTGTCTGACCCTCTAGCTCTTCCCCCTTCTTTTTTACTTCCATCTCTTTATCCCTATATCTTGATAATTTTCTCATAGGGATCCTCTATGTCTATCTCTCTCCCTTCTCCATCTCTCTCTCTCTTTCCCTCTCTCTCTCTCTCTCTCTCTCTCTCTCTCTCTCTCTCTCTCCCTCTCCCTTCTCCATCTCTCTCTCTCTCTCTCTCTCTCTCTCTCTCTCTCTCTCTCTCCTTCTCCATCTCTCTTATTTTCTCTCTCAATCTCTCTCTCTCTCTGTGTCTCTCCCTTCTCCATCTCTCTTATTTTCTCTCTCTCTCCCTATCTCTGCATTCCCCCCGCACACACACTACCCCCCCCCCACCCCCACCCCCAACCCCACCCCTCTCCTGCTCCATCTCCATCTCTCGCTCTGTTGCTCCGTATGTGTTTCCCTCTCTCGGTCTTTCTTTCCTCTCCACCCTTCTCTTTCTTCTGGATGAAAACATGCAATAAGTCAAAACCAATCCAAAAATAAGCAATATATAACAGAAAACCACAATTCCAGTGAATTTTGACCTCCCCATTCTGGAAGTGTACCCGAAGAAGAATAAAGTACAAGTCACGATGTGTTGCTCGAGTATTGCGAAAATCAAGAGCTGACCGGAATAACGATATCGGCTGTAGATACAGTATTACATTACAAAGTAGAATTTTTATTAACACCATTTGGTTGTATCGTTTCGTGGTGATTACTAACCCACTAATTGGGCGGAAAAGAAGAAGGAAAGTGAAATTTTGTGAAATATCGTTTATCTCAAAAGTTTTTTTTTTTATTATTATTATTGAGACTGGTGTTAACCACGATAGAGCCATTTGAGCCGTCTGCCTAAAAGTAGCAACTGCTTGTGCAGACATTGTGCTTGAATCCGTACGCACAAAGGCAATACGATTTCAAGCAAAAGGCTAGCATAAGCAATTACTACTTATATAGCATGTACCATTTACACACATTCGACTATTGTTCATGAATGTGTGGATTGACTGAAAGCACATCCATCTCGTACGACTTAAAGGGGAGGGGTGGGGGAGGGGGTTCATTAATTTTACGTAGGAAAAAGTTTTGTTTCGTTCGCTTGAATTTTTGTGACAGTTGTGAACGTATGTAGTAATTGCTGTAAAAGATTGATTGTAAGGAAAGCACAGACATGTAGCTATTTATTTTTGTATGGTGATGATGATGATGACAGTTATGATATGATGCATATAGATATTTGTTTGATAAGATAATATGCTTTATTCGTGTGATGTTTTTTTTCTGTACTTGCCCTAGGGTTGATGATAAGTAATGTATAGTTTGAAACCCTCACTGCGCATTGCCTCTCACTTATTTGTTATTCATGTACTAATATCGTCTGATTTTGTGTTATTTATTAAGAGAAAGATTGGTTTATTTCATTGCTCGCGTACGGAGAGTAGCCAAATTTACCTCCAACATGATTATATTAATACATGTGGAGGTAAAGTAGTCTTGTTCCAGCTGCTAGAAGTATATATTTGTTTGCGTTGAATTTATGCTATTTGCAGTCCGTATCATGGGGTGGCAAGTACGTCAGTTCCATTCGCCGTGTGCGAATAATTATCTTGGAAGCGCATCTGTGACCCGGGTCCGCTGACCACGTTGCGAGGTGGTTTAGGGCGTTCTGGCATTGTAGAAGGTACGCGGGCAGCAACTGCATCCTCCAATCCCATACCCCCTCTTTGCTAGCTACAAGTACATTTTGACGAAAGCTACTAGTACTGCATTGAACTAAATACCAGCTACATTCAATCGTCAACTTACTTTCCAAACTTAATGCCTGAAACAAGGCTGAAGACCTTCATGCATATAATTCTTGTTCAGTTTACCGGCATATATTCAAAATTAATACGTTATTTCTTGGCGCATGGATGACATGTATTATTGTATCTGTAAATTATTTGGTTTGAGAAGAATAGAACACGGCGTGACTTAGTGGGTTGTTGCCATGGCAGGCAAGTCGTTGGTTGATTTTGTGTGGATCGTTTGAAAATAGTGGCAGTTTTGATGTATTTGCAATGTGCACATTTTTTCTTTATTTTTTTGGTGTCTGCTGTTAATGTATCACTTTGTCTACTCTTAATCTCAGTTGGTGACATACAGATCCACGCTCCCCACTATGATGGTATTATGAGTGTCATAACATTAAATGCATCTAATTGGTGCATTACAAGTCACATGACTAGCAATGGGCCAATCACCTGGCAGAGATTTTGGAACTTGATAACTGATCGCTATTCCACAGTGTACACGTATTTCAATGTGGGAAGTACCCCGGGGAGTACGCTGTAATTGAAACTATTATGCATCTCATTTTGAAAGGGTAAAAGCCACAACTTGTGGAAATGTTACTTCAGTACCTTATTGGATGATAAACTGTAATTATTGTGTATACTATTTAAATGATTGTAAGATGATTACATATTTTTAGACTAACATAATTATGATTGCATTTTACTTGTGATTTTATAAACACTGCAGTTCTATTTCTTGTAAAAAGAATTATAGTACTATTATGTTTCTTTCTTTTCAAAGGGCAGTTTTGAATCCAGGAAATATTTAGATATCTGTATTATATTTTCAAATTCACAGTTGAGCTAAATGTACTGTCGACTATTCTAGTAGGGAAAATGTGATGTTTGAATGAACAGGGGAAGTCCATTTTGATGGGAAACTGCCTGTAAAGAGCACCCACATACAAGAAGCACATAAGTGAATGTTTGACAAAAATGACACAGACTGTAATGGGGATGGTATAGAGATGTGAGTTTAAAGGGTTCTTTGGCCACTCCTTAAACCGGCAACACCTATTTGAAATGCATTATATTCACGGCGTGATGTTGTTTTTATAAGTAGGATTTGTGTTTCAGGAAAACGCCCACTGTTACGCGTCAATAACTCACAAATTGTGAGTGCAGTTGTATTATTACCACATATTTGCCTGTTGCTGCACCAATCTATAAAGATGACCTGTTCACAAAGACGGCTTTTTTCTCCGTTTCCTTTGAAATGACCATTATAGACAGGTTAGACTGTATTGTATGTTGCATCTAAACTCTCTTCTTAAACAAACAACACTGTCCATCCCGAGAAAACCCTCTTCCATTCTGTTATGATATTGTGTATCAATACATGTAATAGCGAGGAAACTTTTCAGCCATAGACTGCTATGTCCGTACACAATAGCCTCTTCTCCAGGCTATTGGATATTTCTAATTTTAAAAAAAATGTTTAGTATTCGTAAGACTAGTCGTTTTTCATTCTCCTTTTTGCTCCGTCCGCACCACATGATGCATGACAGGGTGAGCTGGAGAAGTAATCGAGAATGATTAGTCTACAACAACCAGACCCCTTTAATGAATAGTTTGGATGTAGCCAGGGCAGTGCGTATGACAAAGAATATCTTCGTCCTCCTTGAACAGGAGGTAGAAACGTAACGATGTTCTCTCGCAAACATGATACATGTCATATTAAGCAATAACATATAAAGATAACTTCTATAAATGGTGCTTGGAGGGTAAAGGTAATATATATGTTACATACATTAAAAACAGTTGTCGTTATTGTCATAATTCGGCATTATTTCCTTGTCATACTATATCTTCATGTTTCTTAATCATAAAAAATAATGATGAGGGTAGGGCAGGGAATTGTACGTAATTGTTATTCTTGTCATTGCATTATGTGCATTTATTTTGTTTGTCCTTTAGCGTTAGTCCTTGAAATTCGTTTGTGATTTGACGTGGTTTGCTTGTTTTTAACCCGTTCGAACCCATTAAGCGCCGGACAAAATGACACTCCATGGGTTTGGTGTGGATTAGGAATTGATTCACGCGTTTGTGACGCGCAATGAGTTAATATAGAACCCCGAAATAGAACATTTTCAACGTGCTTAGTTTGACAATGCGATCGTTTTCTGCAATGTCAAATTTGCACAACTTTATATTTTTGTGAGGAACTTTTCCTGACCTCTTTCTCCAGTTTGATAGGTTGAACTGTCTACCCATTCATGGTGTGTAATTCAACATAGTGATCTAACAATGTGCTATACCAATGTGGTTGTGATCATCTGATGCTGAAGTGGTATAGTCCATTATGATCACATATAAGGCCAGTAATACAAGTGTATTATGTATGTAGTTCATTAGTTTATGTGTTTTTTCGTACATAAGTGTGCCAATTTGCAACTATTTTGTGCCCTATATCTGTGAGGAATTAAGACCGTTTTAGATTGTATATGGCAGTTACGTGAGTTTGGACAATTCTCCCTTTCTGCATCGGATGAAATGCAGCTCTCCTGGATTTGTGTGCGTTCCTAATGTAAAAAATACACACGTGGTACGTTAGGTGTTGTAGAAAGCATTTTCCAGCATAGTTGTACACAACAGAAAGGGGAAGTATGCATGAAATCAGTCCACAGTATACATTAACAGGATGTAGTCGTACTGTACCTTGGTAATAATTTGAATACTTGTTAAATCTGGAAGAACTAACAAACGGAAGTGATGCTATTTAGAAATCTGAAGGCTTAACTATTCAAACTCTTCATCTCATATTATTTTTCATGTCTTTTTGAGGGGTAAACGAAAGCATGTAAAATAAGTGTCTCTTGAGCTTGTAAAATCATTTTTTCGTTTTGCATCTATGTGTTAGACAATGAGTGTTACCTACACACGTACCGTTGCATGTGTGGATTTACAGAATAGGTCATTATGTAACCCCCAAATGAAAAAAAAAACATCACCAGTCGGTAGTTACATAGCCTTTTGTTGCTCACTTGGTGTCGAAAGATGAAATATTTTTATCGCTGTGTTTGTTTTTATTTAATATTTTAGTCTTTCCGCATCAGACTCAATCATTACTGCCCGGCTTGTCTATGTTTGTATTATATATATTAAAAATATGAATATGATGAAATATGATTATTTGCCGCATAAAAGCAGGACTTCTGGCCTTTGTGTATTTTTTGTGTTGTCGTGGAGAAGTGTATGGACAAGTAAAGTGAGAGAAGAAAGGAAATTGTGAAAAACAAAAATGTGTGTTAAAGGTGAAGGGAAGAGGTGGTAAGGAGGTGTTAGGAAGGAGAAACAACTTGGGCATAATATATTCAAACATCTGTATGGATGCCTAAGCGTGCTATATAATTTCAAGGGCATTCTATAATTACTACAATGCTTTGATTTGCCATTCTCAGCACCGACATTTAGTTGATGTCAAATTACAAAGAAATATCTTTAACTTTCTATGTCTCTCGAGCTGTGTTTCATATCACATTATTTTGCAATTTTCAAGAAAGTTAATTAAGGCAACACCACTACAGATCCGACATATACTAAAATGTCTTTACATCCAACATCCAACACAGCTTCATGAAAAAAAAATCCCAGTCACCAGTCTAGTAGTATTAATTCAGTGGATTGTCCGACCATGGTGTAATGACGAACTGGTCTGTTGGCAGAATATGTGCACGTACAGTGGGCCTGAGATCAACGTCATAGCTGATTGCAATCTTTTGCAGTCAGAGTGCAGTAAAATGTATGGAGCTGATTGCATTTGATTGCAATCACTGTGCATTTGATCTCAGGCTCCACTGTAACTAGTCATTACAATAATAATTTCCATCTGATCACAATACATGTAGCATCATCATGACTTCACAAACAACTTTTCACATGGGAATAAACATTGCTATGTCAGAAATATCCCAAGCTATGCCAAGGAAGACACAAAGTTTTGCATTCTGCGATGGTAGTACTAGGTGTTGTCAAGATATTTTTGACCGTGCACTTTTGAAAAAAAAAAAAAAAAAAACAGCTTCAACTCAAATCAAGCTGAAATTTGCACACCATAAAGTCAAAGGATGTCAATTTGTGTAGAGACAGGTTTTGTGGCATTTCATCGACTACTTTTCATGTAATAGTCCTGTGAATATATGATGAGATTTCCACTTTGGGACAAATTTGGACCTCACAATGTGTGTGCGTATTTGTGAAATGATTAATTCAGAACACAACAATGACCATTGTATATCATAGCTGTTAATCCACTAGCAAAATTACTGCTATCGCAGTGTAATTGATATTTTTTTAAATCAGTTTTTATTCCCAATTCTGCAGGTTTACAATTACATCAACATATATTCGGTTTGATAAAGCAAATTGTACAATTGTATCGACAATAAATAAGCATGAAAATCGAATTAATTATGCGTGAATATATAAACTTTATGGCATTTTGCACATAATTAGCATAACAATTCATTTACATCCCCTTTGTAATGATTTTGTTCTGTTCTGTTAAGTTTAACAAAACTTCCGAACTAAGACAAATTTCTACCACAAAACACGAAAACAAACTAATAAAATAGAATTAATAATATCACGAAGTTTCCCATACCTGCTATCAGTGTACAGGCCTTATATACACCCACCTAAATCCCTACCCCTAGCCCCCCCCCCCCCCCGACATACATCAGTATTCCCCCACTCCCTCACCAAGCACACACGCACACACACACGTGCACATACACATCAAACACACACACACGCATACATAAACATTCATTTACATCTGCCCACAAATAAATAGGACTTACATAATTAGCTAATAGCTTTTGCATGAAAAATAGAAACACATACAGAGTATTATAATACAAACATAATATACTTACAACTATGAAGATGCATGCGCGTGTATTTAGTAGAGATGCGAGTTATCAAGCCTGATCAGAGATTGATCTTATTTTTAAAAACCGTTTGAATATTCCCATTTTAGCAAATGCCACCCCAATTTATTTCGTTCAATGGCAATATCACTCTCTTCCTTTCGGTATTTAATCATACATTTTTAAACTCTGCTAATGTTGGTATCATCGATTGCGACCTTGCTGAATATATCATGAATTTAACAATATAAATGAGAGTATTACAAAATTTGATTCTGTGAGAAATTTCGTCTAAACCAATGTGTATATCTTGCCAAACTACATTCTGTAGTTCTTCTAACTGAAAATCATGCCATAAAGCTTTAACTTTTTCACAATTCCAAAATAAGTGTGAGTTAGTTTCAGGACTTTTTTCACAGAAGGAACATGATTATCTGCAACAAAAGTTACGAAATGCTAAAAGGTGTTCCTTGGTGTAAATCGCCCCATGAAATAATTTATATTGGAATTCTCTGAGACCTCCAATTAAGGTTGAAATTCTAGGTCTTATAAAATTATCTCTTATAGTGTTTTTCAAAGACACCATATCTACTTTATAAAAACTGCGTGAAGTTCCGTCATATTTTTCACTTTTCAAAATAGACTCATAAAGCTCCCAAACGTATGCAATATTTTCACTTCGTAGATCTAAACTCTGAAAGTGATTAATTGGCCTAATATATATATATATATATATATATATTTTTTATATAAAATAAATGTTCTAGATGATAAACATTAAGCCTCAACGCCATTTTCCCTTGCAATAAAAAAAATCTTTGCTGTTATATATTATCGGATTGATTTTTCGTGCTTTAAAATTCCTGCAGTTTTATAAATCTTGCCAAGCTGCTAACATTTCTAAGTATAACAAAGATGCCCTAATTAATATTTGTTTGTCTCATAGTAGCAAAGAAAGATAATCCTACATCCGACTGATCTGAAACTGTGATCAAAGTAAACTTTCCAACTCATATTCCGTTCTCCGTACAAAAGTCTTTTTACCCACATTACCCTTTGAGTTTTAACAAACAATTCAAAATTACTAATAAATACTATTTAGAAAATAGCAAAACTTTCGGTAACACCATGTGGTTGTATTCTTTCGGATAATTGGCCCACTTATGGGGTGAAGAAAGGAGAGGAAAGTGAAAAGTGAAAAAAGGAGAGGTGACTTATTATATTTTATAACACTTACACAAGACTATTTTCAGCTTTAGTTTTCGGTGTTTTAAACCGAAAATAAATGGAATGGAATTAAATTAAAAATTAATCATCCTCAAACCACCGTCTTTGTAATCCTTATACAAAATGGCGATCTTTACCCTTCCAGACAAATTCAAAAGATTTTTTTTTAATTTCATCGAAAAGCCATTTTGGAATAAGAAAGGATAACGACACATAAATCAATTTAGATGAAGCATAATGTTTTAAGTAAATGGATTTTCCCCATGATAGTTAGACCTCTATGCTTCCACCACCCCGAAAAGCCTTTTAATTCTACTCAACATTTTTTTTTTATAATTGAATTCATCCCTTCTTTTGGGATCTCAAGAGAAAGTGATCCCTAGACTTTTGATTCTTGTAATTATACTACCAAATTGAAATTGTAATACATTTTCTTCATTCCTACCAATTACCAAAATTTTTGTTTTATCCATATATCCATAACACCTAGTATTATTAACATTGCAGGACTACTCATTGCAATGATTAGCTCTAGGCATGATTTATTGTTCAGCTTATTTCTATATTTTTAAATTTGATGATGTCACGATGAGAAACTTGAGCTGGAGGACTTTTTGGCTCAGCAGTGCTGAGAAAAATGAAGAAAAACTATTATAAAATAAATGAAATCTATTCATGTTGAACAATTAATGACTTTTGCAATTAATGACTTTTGCCAATTGGCAATATACATGCTGATACACATACAGATTCTGCAGCCAAAATACATTTCGTATCGACTTGAGATTTCTGGTCGAACGCCCTCTTTCGTTAACAATTTGCAATAATTTATTATGCAAAATTCCAACATATTTCTGCGAGTAAAGATGGCGAATCACACGAACTCGTCGACAATCCCGGAAGGGGACGGGAAAATAGCGGAAAATGGAGTTAAAATCATTTGTTTGGGAGACTCAGCCGTTGGTAAATCAAAGTGAGTATTTTGAAGATTATGGTAGTTCATTGGCATCTCCATGAATTGAGGGAGAAATGAGAGAGTGTAAAATGCCGGTTGACTTTTTACGTTGCTAATCACGCTAAACTAACTTTGTGAGCTCGCCGCGGCACAACGATGCATTGTGTGAAGTAGCTAGTAGCCTGCATCATCAGACGTCAGACTCGCAATGAACCTACAGTATTGAAATTAAACTGTCCAGTGGAGCACGGTCATTTAATATGAATGTTGCATACAGATATGCAAAGACAAACAAGTCGAGACATTGCATTTATCAACATTTTGAGAGTGGTTGAATGAAAGTTCAGAATCACTCGACATAGGTACCTGTTTAATACTTGCTGTATGGCTAGTGGCCCATTCTCACCGCGGTCCCCTTAATCGACGCACTAGCAAAAGTGCGTATTAGAACGAAATGGTAAGCGTATCACGCGTGAGAATACAGAATCACAGTCGGCACAACACTGTCTGTCAAGCTACGCAATACGTACCTTTACTGTTCTTGCATCGCAATGCATGGCGGGACGGAATTCTAGTACGCGAGCGTTCAGCGATCGCTGCGGTCATATCGTTAAACACGCACATGACGCTAGCCGCGGCGAGCGCGAAGTTCAATATTATTATTTTCATGTTACAGATTTGTTATGTGGATCGGTTCCGACGTGAATACTTTCAGTAAATCTGAATCATATTTTAACGATAAGAATTTTGATTTGTATTATTGTACTTTTTATTTATTTAATTTAATTCTATTTAATTTCACACATCACATCACAACACATATGGGACTACCACCTGAGTCTCGACGACGTCTCGAATGTCACTCTCTTTGCTTATTATTTTCTCAACAAACTCTTTATGAATCATTATTTAGATACAATAATACGAATCAAAAGTTCTCATCGAAGAAATACAATTCAGATTTACTGAAAATTATCACGTCGGAACCGATCAAAGTAACAAATCTGTAACATAAAAATGACATTGTAATCAATGACCGCAGCGATCACTGAACGCTCGCGTACTAGAATTCCGTCCCATAATGCCTTGCGATACAAGAACCGTAAAGGTACGTATTACGAATAGTTGAAATTTTAATCTACAAAAAATCACATTATTCGGTAAATGTCAAAATTATTTGCCGACCAGAAAGTCCATTTCTCCAAAATTCCTGCCGCGCACCCGCTCCTGCATCGCTTTGGTAGCTGAACGGAGAAGTCAGATTGATCGTGATGCGCATGCCTTTGGCAATACATCATGCGCGTTCCGAGAAAAGACTCTCTATGGCAGACTCTTTTTTTTTTTTTTTCGTTCCATTAAACATCTAGGGGAGCCTTAAAGAAAATAGAATTCTTCTATCAAGAGTCCACTTCAAACGTAAATCACATGAACAAGCAAACTACAATTTTTTTTTTTTTTCAAATCACCAAGTCACCATGAAATTGAATACATAATCTATCAGGAAAAGCCCATCAACAATACACGTAAACGGTGCGGCGTTTAAGGGCCACAACTTTATTGTCGACAAATATTGACAGGCTAACAGTTTTGCACTGAAAATACAATTATTCGTAAGTGTTTACTCAAAATGTATCTGTAATATGATTTTGAAAATATCAAGCATGAAAGTAAGTGTGATTTAGTGTACTAAGAGTAAGTGTTTATTCAAAATGTATCATTAATATGATTTTGAAAATATAAAGCATGAAAGTAAGTGTGATTTAGTGTACTAAGAGTATATCGAAATATGTATTTGTTTTCGTCTCAAATCGTAAGTGCGGCGAGAATGGCCCACCCATCATATAATTGTGTAGACCTAGTTAGACTAGACTCTATATAATGCGTCACCCTCTATGGGGGAGTAACCCCACTGGGGATGTGACATTGCGTTTCAAAGTTTGTGATTAATATCGTGTTGATATTGATATGACAAATAGCAAGATAAAGCATTTAAAGAAACCATGCGGATTAGAATCTACATCTGCTTAACTCCCGTTTGTTACACATGGGTATGTGTGCTGCCATTTAGTGTACACAACAGCTCAAAGGAATAGGCATAGGGAAGGGGAAAGGGAAGAAAGGGTCTGCCACGTACAGAGTTTTTATCGTATCGGCGCATAACAATCAATACACTACAGCTCAAAGGAATTGGCAAAGGTAAAGGGGAAGGGAAGAAAGGGAAAGGGAAACTGCGGCCCATTCCCTTTCTTCCCTTTCCCTTTTCCTGTGCCAATTCCTTTGAGCTGTAGTGTACATGTACGTGTTCAGATTTCTATGAATTGGTATCCAGACGGCAATTACGTTGGCGTACACAACAGCTCAAAGGAATTGGCATTGGGAAAGGGAAAGGGAAAGGGAAGAAAGGGAAGGAGCCGCTGTTTTAAACCGTGGTATATTTTGTCCAGCTCAGCATGAAAAATGATGCTTTAGCCTAAAAAGGATCATGTTTCATGCTGAACTGGACAAAATATTAAAACTCAAAATATCACAAACGATTCATTTCTTTGTGTGGTAGTACTGTTGTACAAACCTCTGGAAGTTGAATTCACTTTCTAAGATAATCACTGTGAAGAGCATGCTGTTATTTGCACTAGAGAATCTTGAACTCACTGAGTGAATCTGCAAAGCAGCAACCAGCAATTTTGCACGGCGCAATCTTGTTCATGTGATCTGACGAGAGGAATTTCTGATATTATAATTATATTTAAAGGGTTACTAAATTAGAAAAATTAGTTCCCACTAATCTATGTAAAAGTATCCACTAAAAATGAATTTCACATTCGTTTCCCGCAATAAAGTCTAATTTTGACGAAAATTTGAAGAAACGCATGCCTCCAGTGACGTACGAGAAGTCAAAATGCCATAAATGCCAACGGCATGAATAAAATAGTTTATTCACCCCGTTCACACAATACGTTTCCAATGGGAACCCCAAAGCTTGGCCGAGATTTGTCCCAGTAGCAACAACTAATAGATTCAAAGTGCATGCCATCCATTGAATCTGAATGACAAGATACAGGTGAATGCAATAACTTGTTACTACGCAGTTAGGGTGAAAGTTGTGAATACAAATGGTCTATTGTTGACTTCCGTACAATGTATGGCATTTTGACTTCTCATACGTCACTGGAGGCGTGCGTTTTTTCAAATTTTCGTCAAAATGAGACTTTATTGCGGCAAACAAATGTGAAATTCGTTTTTAGTGGATAATTCTACAAAGATTAGTGAGAACTTATTTTTCTAATTTAGTAACCCTTTAATTTGTGTATTCCTTCACCTGATTGTGTTCTTTCCTCTTTCTTTCATGTCTTCCATGCAGGTTGGTGGAGAGGTTTCTTATGGACGGATAGTATCCTTTTCAACTCAAAGTCTGTGTGCACGTACATGTAGTTGTTCATGTTACATAGGGCGTGTTTATCAACTCTTTTTTTGGGTAGAATTAAGGATTCCAAACGCGTTTAATTTTTTTAAACGCGTTTAAACGAGTTGATAAACGCAAAGGTGTTTTAATTATGGGGTTTGGAAAGCTGTTTTGAAACACGCAAATTTGTACGATCCTAAACACGTTTAAACCAGGAACGCGTTTAAAGAAGCGAGATAAACGCAAAGCTGTTTTGAAACGCGTTTAAACCATGTGTTTTCGGTGACAAGGCCGGTTTTCGACTTGGGCGATCGAGTTGATAAACGCACCGTTTTTTAAACGCGTTTGGAACTGCGTTCATAAAGGCCTTTGGCGTTGATAAACGCACCGTTTTTTAAACGCGTTTGGAAACGCATTCGTAAAGGCCTTTGGAAACGCGTTTAAATTTCTGAAAAGTTGATAAACACGGCCATAGTTTTAAAACATTTGAGGACTTCAGTATGCAGTATGTCACAAAAACAGTCACTAGATTGAGGGTTTTCTACCACACAATTGTAACAAATTGATTCCTATTAAGTTGATAATCTTGCAATTTGGGTGGTTTTAAGGGGCAACTTTCTCCCAAGGAGACTTGATAGCGCAGTGTTGTTGTGAAAGGGATACAATTATGAAAAAGGATAAGGGCACTTCTGATGCCTTATGACTCTCCATCTAGGCCGTTAAAGGGGCTATTTAGAGGTACATGTATGATGTACAGTTTAGGCCAAAAGTTTATACACCCATGGAATTCAGTGAAATTTGTTCGCTTGCCAAACATCGTAATATTTACTATATCTTCAGAAATGATGAATTTGGTATCAAATGAAAGAGCGTATTTTTCACATGATTGGGATGGCGTTGGGATTAAATTATATTTCAGTTGGAATTTTCTTTGAAGAAAAAAAGTAATATTCATGCCAAATGTATTCTATTGCTATTATATTTTCAAACATTGTTTCATAGAAATATGTCAAATCTATGATTTATATTACATTTTCTATCATGATATGTCACTTTTGAATAAAAAAAGTGTAATCTAAAATGTTTGTGTTGAGAAGTAAATAGCACAAATATGTAATGTTTTTGTCAAGTTTTTATTTTTAATTTGTCTAAAATATGAAGATTTTTTGAGAAAAAATGATACCTAAATATTTTTTCAGCTCCTAATGACAAAGCAATGTGATGAAGGGGCATGACATCCTCATTTGTTTGATATCAAATTCGTCATGATACATGTAAGCACAAATATTTTATATGATACGGTAAAGTTTATGTTTGGCAAGTGTCAACGTTTCTTTAAATATACTGGGTGTATGCAAACTTCTGGCCTCAACTGTA
The DNA here is from genome assembly GCA_963669155.1 of Arbacia lixula. Lineage (NCBI taxonomy): Eukaryota > Metazoa > Echinodermata > Echinoidea > Arbacioida > Arbaciidae > Arbacia > Arbacia lixula. Next base: position 15,208,329 of record OZ022597.1, read on the forward strand.
CACTGCACGTATTCATGGGCCATTATGTAATTTTCAGCTTCAGAAGTGCATAACATCAAAATTGAAACCATTTCCCTCAGTCCCGGCCTTGCTCCAGTTTCATTATCAAAGGCTGCTCTGTTATAGGGTGGTCCCCGCTGTAGAAAACACGCTCGTTAAAATGCTCTGTATCGGGTCCAAAAAGTTATTGTTGTGATGTACATTGCCGCATCACTGTTCAAACAGAATCAATCTTAGTACTATTGTGTTTGCTTTCTTTGAGCCATGTGTTTTATGTTTCCAGTACCGATGAATGTGCAACAAAAAGTGACATTATGCTCTCTTGAGCCACAAGTAAATATTTTTAGGTGACCATGGTGATCACCCCGTGCTGCGAGAAGTCAAGCTGACATAATCAGAGGTGGTTGAGAAAAAAGAAATTATGACATTATTTTGTTAACATTCACATCTTTGTGTTAAGATGATGCATACAATGTACATTGTAACATGCAAACCACATTCAACTTATTTTCCTTAACCATAATCTTTTTCAGTCAACCTCAACAATTATCAACATTTGCATTAACGTTATTTAGATATGAGACCAAAGTCAGCGGTAAAGAAATTGTTGTTGGTGAGTATTTTTCCACTTTTCATTGTTTTCTTTCATTTTTAAACTAACACCTTGCTCAAATTGTTGTGCATAAAATCTGTGTTGTAAAAATGTGTGGTGCAATTAAGAGCTCTACTGTGATGCTTTTGCAATTAAGTATTGATCATTTCCATGTACAGTACATGTATGCATGAGTTTTGCTTTCCAAGGGAAGGAAGAAGAGAAAAAAAACAAGAAAAATATGTAAAGATTCAGCATGTGGGAAATAAAAATTAAAATGGATGTACCCATACACTGGAAACATGTTGAATGATGTTTTTGACAAATTTGAATTATATCAATTAAATTTGTGTAGCAAAAAGCAAAGCAGTGCTTACCGCATGGCCACATCCAGTGGTTAGAACAGTTTTTTTAATCTGCCTGTGTGGAAAATGCTCAAATTTGCATGTACAGCTGAGGCCAAAAGTCTACATTCACCCATGGAATTCAGTGAAATTTGCTCGCTTAATTTTTTCAGCTCCTGATGACAAAGCATTGTGATGAAGGGGCATGACATATTTGCTTGATATCAAATGCGTCATGATAGCACAAATATTTTATAAGGTACAGTAGATTTTACGATTTTTGGCAAGTATCAACTTTTCTTTGAATTTCTTGGGTGTATGTAATAGGCCTGAGTCGAATCGATTATTAAGCCGGTGTTCGATCGAAGAAGTCGAACTCCGATTTCGTTTTGATGAATTCGATGCATCGACGAAATTACCAAATTGACTAGAAAGCACAAAATCTTTTGTTTGATAGTCCTGTTATACACAATTTATCTTAATATTTTTTAATTAGTTTAATTTGCTTACTTGGTTCCTACTCTCTTTTGTGAGTTTTGAAGGTAGCACATCAAGAGAACGAACTGGTCGCTCGATGATCAAGCAGCTACTACATACTTGGCTTCTTTTCGTTCACTACTATATACCGCGCAATGCCACAACGAACACTTGTCTGTAGACTGTGTACAACGGATAGCATCGTGTGTTGTGAAAACCCGGAAACAGCACAGTGGCGATTGTGCGTAAGTTCGCTCATTAAGGCTCATTTGCATACACGCTGCCAACACGCTGTACGAAGACGCTCTACCAGTGTAGAGCGTCTTCGTACAGCGATTCGGAGACCGCTGATTGGTGCATCGCGTAGATCATGTCATGACCACGTGGTCGCTAATCGATAGCGATAACGATATCTGGTCACGTTGTCCGAAACCCGGAAGCCAATTGACTTTGTGCACGTTACACGTTACAACTTACACGATGCCATATTGACGCTAATTCTTAAGATTTTGACGGAAAAGCAAGAAGTTATTGAAATTCGCTTACATGTGCGATATCGGTGAGAAAATAGATTCTCCGAAAATACCTTTCATAACTCATATAAAATAAAGGAAAGTGAAATTCTAGGTCGATTTTGATACGAGGTGATAGAGAATTGCACACTTATTTTGGTGGAATACTGTGTGGGGAAATGGAAGGATTGCACTGCGCATGCTTACTATATTTTCATTCATAAATTGGCTCTTGGCAGTGGCTGAATGACGTCATGTAATACGCAAAATGTACACGACCGCTGGCGTTCGCACTCCGCTATCCGTTGTACACAATTTGTTAATGTGCCGTCGATGCATCGATGTTCGATCGGCGCAAAGCCATCGAACACCGGTTTCTGAAAAAATCGATATGACTCAGGCTTAGTATGTAAACTTCTGGCCTCAACTGTACACATGTATGTGTTTCTCTAGTTTTGTCATATCCTTTAAAACTTCTTCAAGTTTTGAGAAAAATACTACTGCCCAATTACATGTATTACACATACTGCATAGTGAATGTGTCTTGATGATACTCTTTCCAAAAATGACTAAGTGCTTTTTTGGAAGCTGCTGAAATTACTTGGAAGCAGTAGAGTTCCTGGGGACTCAGTAATGAGTTATCTCTAGGCGCATCAAGGAGATAATGCAGAGGAGAAAATCAATAAAGCTGAATACAATGCAGACTCTGAGACAAGATACTGGAAAGTGAGGATGTGACGTACATTGTACACTATAACTTTCTATGGTATCTCCAAAGACGCCTTTAGCGGACACACCGTAATTGCCTTCTTGAGAACTCTTGGAAATGTGAAGAAACAAACGGCCATGAATATTTCATCAGTTTTGTGAGGTCTCCAAGCAGTTTTTGTCTTGGGATTTTTTATGGTTATGACGGTGGCTTAGCAGACTGGCAGGAAATATCATTTTTATTTGATTTTCTTTAGACGTGATATTGTTTTGCCTCCATCTTTCCATTTTCACCAAATATGTACCTATTTTTTTGTTTAAATTCAAGAGGAATAAAGGGGAATGAAACATGACCAGCTGAATTGTTGAAAGAACAAAAAGATTTGTCAAAAAATCAGACAAACATAGCAAAAATGTATAAGGAAATGATTTGTATTTCAAAATCGTAATCAGTAGCCTTATAATCTTGCACTGCAAATTGAAGAGACAAGTGACGCTCTGCATATTATCTTATTTTCATATGGTACACAAAGAGAATTAAGAGACTGTACAGTCCGTCAATCACACTCGAAGTTACCCATGATGGCTGATGATTCAAATTCTGTGGCAGTGTTCGTGATTTTCATAAATTCACAATTTTCTAAAAGATCGGTACATGATTTTAACCCTGAAAAATGAAATTAAGACCCCCATTTAGTAACCAAAGAGCCTCTATAAAAAAGTTCTCATGAGGTAGAATTCACAGTTTCATCCAGTTTCTTGATGTAATGATAAGAAGCTTATTATATTCTAGAATGATCTTAAGTGCTCAGTTAGGAGAAATCTTATCCTCAGTCTAAGATTCTCCTAACTGGTATTCCAGAATGATCTTAAGTTTTCTCCTAAGTCCGCTCGTAAGTTTTCTCCTAAATTTTCTCTTATCTTTATGCAAGTTTATGCATATCATAAAGTTAGGAGGAGTGGTATTCCAGAATACGCGTAAGAGAGGATTGAAGAGAAAACTTCTAAAAGGAGAAATTTTCCTAACATTTTACAGTTTTGCTTGCCTGCATAATACTATAAAACTTAATTTTCATGCAACGTTTATTTTTGCGCTTTTCACGCAACACAGAGCAAGCGTGAATTTATGTAATATCACCGTAAATTTAAAACCATCCTGTTTTCTTTAGTAGGCTTGATGCGCAAGTCTATCAGGGATTCCAGAGTTACTAGTAATGATATTCAACTCATGCGCGTGTTGAATGCTGTGACGCGTTGCACAGCCATTGGCTCTTTTTGTGGCGTTCAATGTTCGTGATAATGCTTTGTTCGGGGCTTTGTGGATGATTTTTCATGCGCAGGGTGGGCATTTTTGTCGTGACAAGTATTTCTTGCGCACGAAAATAACATCCCGCCAATATGTTGAACATGTACAGTAGGTGTACTTTGCAGGGAAAATTAGTGTTTTTACAGTATGTGTAATGATCAGGCTTTCAATAACAGCATATAAACCATGCACTGGACTATATGTATTTGGTCTTTAAGGAGCATATACTGTACTGGGAAGACAAAAAGCATTCAAAAGGTGATCGTGAGCAATCTTCTTGCAATTGGTCTTAAATATGTATTGTCCATTGTAGAAACTTACTGAAAGTTATTTGCTCTCAAATGATCCACATTTGGAGTAATTAGTGATTAAATCACTCATCCGCAAAATGTTTGGGCCAAAAATTTTGAGGATTTAATTACTCCAAATGCAGATCATTTGGGGGCAAATAACTTTCAGCAAGTTTCTAAAATGGACAATACATGAGTTTAAGACCATTGGTAAGAAGATAATAATAATAATATAATAAACCATTTTTATATAGTGCATAACATATACATAAGAAAGTCTCTATGAGCTTCAAGGAACAAAGAAAAAGAGAAATGAGGTTACTGAGTTCCTTAAATCATTTTGACATTTGGAATAAGTGTGTTTTACGTTTTTACAAGTCGTGCTGCTGAAGTTTGAATAGTTTGTAGTCTTTGAATTTGGCGAAGTGGTAATTGAAAAAGGAGACTATTGCAGAAGATTGCTCATGATCACCTTGTGAATGCTTTTTTGTCTTCCCAGTACAGTATATATGCTCTTTAAAATAATCCTTGTAAATTATTCAAAATGACAGACCAATGCATTATTCAATACTAATTGGATAAAAACTGCCATATCCAACTCACTCATCCTAGTGGGCTTTGCGTCACGGTCTGAGTATGCCTTGTGCATTGTGGTTGTAGTGTTATGATTATCAATCAGTTTAAAGGGCATATACTGTACTGGGAAGGCAAAAAAGCCTTCAAAATGTAATCGTTAGCAATCTTCTTGCCAACAGTCTTAAATTCATGTATTGTCCATTTTAGAAGCTTGCTGAAAGTTATTTGCCCTCAAATGATCTACATTTGGAGAATTAGTGATTAAATCACAAATCCTCAAAATGTTCGGGCCGAACATTTTGAGGATTTAATCATTAATCATTAATTACTCCATATGTGGATCATTTGAGGGCAACAATTACAGTACATTTTGAAGGCTTTTTTGCCTTCCCAGTACAGTATATGCCCTTTAAAGGCAGCTCAAACCCTCCTCAGAATTCGAGTTTTAGGATCAAATCAGGCAAATTAAAGGAGCTGTGTCCTCAGCTAAACAACATCAGCAACAACAAAACTATTGATGGTAACTTTGCTATCAATGGCAACTTCTATTCAACCTTGAATTTGATTGGCTGTTGAGCAATGTTACCACGGTAGTAACCATTGATGATAGGGTTACTATTAATGATAAGTTTTATGCAACAGGGCCTAGAAATCTAGCATTGTCGAACCTGGGCCATGTTGCACATAGGTTTTCAATTATTGTAACTTACCATCAATGGTAACTATCATGGTAAGAGCCAATGAGCTCTCATTATTGCACCTATTGCCATGGTAGTTACCATTGATGATAAGTTACAATAATTGAAAATTTACATGTACATGTATATGCAACATGATCCTGGGCCCCATCTGTAGAGTTACTAGTACTATTGATCTTAAAGACAGTCCGTCCCTTTTTCAGATCACCACAAAACCATCGAAACATTGGCAAAACATAAAGAGAAGTGTTAGTAAACAAATAATCAACGTTGGTAAAGGTGATGGGATGAACTATCACTTCCGAGGCGATCTGGATGTAGCTATCTTTCCGAAGCGCAGCTGAGGAAAGATAGCGTATACATTCAGATCGCCGAGGAAGTGATAGTTCGTCTCATTGCCTGAAACCAAAAGTTGATTATTTGATTTATATTCCACATCTGAAACCAACTATCTATACCAAAAATGTCAATTTAACGTACAAAAGTAATGTTTACTTCTCTACCTAACCCCGAGCCGCTACCATGGGGAACACGCGTTAGGATGCGCGTTAATTAGGACGCGCATTAGGACGCGCGTTTAATTAGGACGCGCATTATGACGCGCGTTTGGACGCCTTATTTGGAGCTGATAGTCCGAGTGTAACGCACTTTTATTTCGCGCGTCCTCAAAATATTAATCACGCATTATAGGACTGTGAGGAGTGAAGAGATCAGCGAAACCAAAAAGTACTAACACCTAGAGTGTAACGAACTTTTATTCTCAGGTGATCTGATAGGAAAATCTACGCCTCATCACGTGATCAACTCTTGACCAATCATATAGCAACATTCTTAGTATGTGGAATATAACAAGCTCTATATTCACAATTTGAAACTGATACGTAGTGTAAAATTCAAATAATGCACGTAAACAACGTCTGATTAATAGTCTTTACCTCAGGCTCTTAGCAGTTTGTGTTGACACATCTGCTTTATTGATTAATTTGTTTATTAAATTATAAAACGCATTATGAAAAAAATTGTTCTACAACGGATAGCGGAGCGCGAACGCTAGCGGTCGTAGGTGCTTGATCATCGAGCCACCAGTTTGTTCTCTTGATGCGTTACCTGCAGTACTCACAAAAGAGACTAGGAACCGAGAAAGCAAATTAAAATTGTGAAAATATGAAGATAAATTGTGTATAACAGGACTATCAAACAAAAGATTTTGTCTTTTCTAGTTAATTTGGTAATTTCGTTGATGCATCGAAATCATCAAAACAAAATCAGAGTTCGACGTCTTCGATCGAACACCGGCTTAATAATCGATTCGACTCAGGCCTATACTACCGTACAATGTACAGTTGAGGCCAAAAGTTAACATACACCCATGGAATTCAGTGAAATTTGTATGCTTGCCATACATCGTAAAATTTACTTTATCTTCAGAAATATGAATACTACCATGACGAATTTGGTATAAAATGAAAGAACGTATTAAGCTCTTTCACATGATTGGGATGCCATTGGGATTGAATTATATTTCTGGTGGAATTTTCTTTGGAAAAAAAGTACTATCTGTGCCAAATGTATTCTATTGTTTGTTATTACATTGTTTCATAGAAATATAAATGTCAAATTTATGACTTATATTACATTTTCTATCGTGATATGTCACCAGTGAACAAAAAAATTATAATCTCAAATGTTTGTGTTGATTAGTAACTAGCACAAATATGAAATGTTTTTGTCAAGTTTTTAAATATAATTTGTCTAAAATATGAAGATTTTTTGGGAAAAAATGACATCTGCATGTACAGGTGTACATGTAAATATTTTTCAGCTCCTGATGACAAAGCAATGTGATGAAGGGGCATGACATGTACTCATTTGATTTAAAATTCGTCATGATAGACAAATATTTCATAAGATAAAGTACATTTTTTGATGTTTGGCAAGTGTCAACTTTGCTAAATTTCCTGGGTGTGTGTAAACTTCTGGCCTCAACTGTATGTGTGCATGTACATGTACATGAAGTAAGGGAGTTGCATAAGATTTATGTACAGTGTACACTGTACATGCATGCACATTGATGTACATCATAATTTGGGGACGTGTCATTACATTGGGTGTTAAAAACACACCAATACCTACATGTAGTACAATATATGGCTAGGGAATTGTTGCATATATTTTTCTGTCAGTTGTTGCAACTTTCCATGGAAACAGACAATGAGCTATCTTCATTGCAACTGTTGCTATGGCACAATGTATCAACCATCCATGGTGAGTGACAATAATGGAATACCATTATTTACATGCTACTAAATTATTTAATGCTACTAAAGAATATTGCGTATGCAACAGGATTTAGGGCAAGTGATTAGGACTGTTTGTACTTGGTTCAAAATGATTGTTAGGCCTGAATGCTACTAAAGAATATTGCGTATGAAGAATGTTGCCTGTATATTTTAGGGTTTTGTCAATACTTAAGATAAATGAAGGGTAAGGGATAATGAATTCTATAGTAGAAACCAGCAAATAAAATACATTCCTATTTAACTGTCAACATTAGATTAGCTTCTTACAACAAAACATTTAATCTATTAATGGAATAGGTTTCTTGAGTAGAATATTTCAGATGTGAATTGAGAACAGTATGGAGAAAATACAAAGTAAAAAAAACAAAACATCAACAAAGGTGTCAAGTCAAATGAGATATCAGGGTGATGCGATGTCGCCCTTTAAAGGGCATATACTGTACTGTACGGGGAAGGCAAAAAAGCCTTCAAAAGGTGATCGTGAGCAATCTTCTTGCCAATGGTCTTAAATTCATGTATTGACCATTTTAGAAGCTTGCTGAAAGTCATTTGCCCTCAAATGATCCACATATGGAGCAATTAATTATTAATGATTAAGTCCTCAAAATGTTCGGGCCAAACATTTTGAGGATTTGTGATTTAATCACTCATTACTCCAAATGTAAATAATTTGAGGGCAAATAACTTTCAGCAAGCTTCTAAAATAGACAATATATATGAATTTAAGACCATTGGTAAGAAGATTGCTAACAATTACATTTTGAAGGCTTTTTTGCCCTCCCAGTACAGTATATATGCCCTTTAATTTGATTGGTGATGCTTTTAATGCAGTACGTGTACATGTACATGTACGTGCATCCATTATGCGGAGATGGAAGCACTCACGGGAAGGTTATTGGATTCTGCGCCTGTGGATATTTTTCAAGGTTTTTGCAAATGGATTCTGGAAAACATGCTGGCTTCCATTACTCTGTGCATTACACTGTGTTTGTGCTGTGATTAAATGCCAGTATAAATGAGCAGAAATGGTTAAGGCTTGGGACGCACAAGACTTGATATGATCTGACCGCATTTGATATTTCCTGCTGTACCAACACAGGGATATTAATGTTTGTTCTCTCTCTTCTTCTTCTGCTTTCTACAAGTACATGTATCTTTATTTTATGAATATGAATTATTTAAAAACAAAACATCTTTCCTGATGTACTTGTAATGTACTTTTCTTTTTCTTGTTTTTAGTATTTTCCTGATTTTGTCTTTGTCTTGTCTCATCTCCTCAAGAATAGAAGAAACCTCCCAATTCCATTAAATCTGCTTGCTCTTTTGACCAATAAGCGAGTTCGTAATTACAATGTGCGCATGAGCAGATTGTTGCTGGTACGAATAACCTCGGGTCAATTGAACAACTCACAGAGTAAATTTAAAATTCATTAGATACTCAACCAGGTTTCTCTTCGTTATCATGCAGATATGACAACAATCATTCAGCTTTGAAAGGCAGTAAAAGAACATTCCACCATGCGCACCTGTTTGTATTGTTGTTTTGGGCACATTGTAAAATGTATTCACATCCATCATCCCATCCGCCTTAATGAACAGATCCCAGTCTGCATTCTTGTAGTATTTATTCAGTGAATTGTCCAACCATCGTGTAACTACGAACTGGTCTATTGAAGAAGTTAATAAAGACACATCTGGTTTATTTGACCACTCAAGAAGTGTTATTATCATAATTTTTTAAAGTTGCAACTTTCTCTATAATCATCGTAAGTGATATAATTGAGCTTTACTCTATTTACAGTAAGTACATGCAATTGTAAAGAGAGTCATTACAAAATTTGTGTGAGATTGTATGTGCTATGATGTAATTGCATTAATGGTCTCTAAATGCTAATTGTTATCGTAATCATCTTTTTCTTGTTATCACTTCTCATTTTTTCCTGTCAGATTTTTGGGACACGGCGGGCCAGGAGAGATTCAGCAGTATGCATCCATCCTACTACCATCAAGCCCATGCCTGTATTTTAGTAAGTCTTAGGACAGTAGTAAAATGTTTTGGGCTCTCGCCCGAATCACCTAACGCATACATGTAGCAAGAGAGACTCATCAGCATCAAAATGTCTGATTTGCACATGTCAATGTGTTCTATTTGCTCACAAGAAAAATTTGCAGAAAGTAGATTTGCTTTATGAAATTTTGCGTATGGTATTTTTTCGCTTCAAGGGCATATACTGTACTGGGAAGGCAAAAAAGCCTTCAAAATGTAATTGTTAGCAATCTTCTTGCCAATTGTCTTAAATTCATGTATTGTCCATTTTAGAAGCTTGCTGAAAAATATTTGCCCTCAAATGATCCACATATGGAGTAATTAATAGGGACTTTTCGATTGGGTGAACGAGAGTGATGTGACGCCCGGCGGCAGGCGTATGTCAACGCGTTTACTCCCCACGTTGAGCCGCTCCTGAAATGCGTTTCGATTTCGGGCGTCACGTCTAGTCAACGTAGTGACGTCATGGCCCCTGTGGCCCGCATGGCAATCACTGATCTCCCCACTGGTGGCATTACGTATACGGGCGCGGTTAAAATGTATATGTGGGACTGTAGTGTGCATTTGCAACTTGCTAGACGACAGAGCAAACAGGTACCTGATAGGCTGTAGTTGGTACGTCAGTGGTGCTCATGCTATGTTAAGTGAGAAGATGATGAACTTTCTGGTAATATAGCCATTTATATTTTGTTTAAAAAAATAAATGGAAAAATCGTTGAACTTCCCACTGATTTGCTGTAACTCAGCATAATCTTCCTCCGGCACCGTCCATATCGAGAGGAGTATGACGTCATAGACAGCACGGGATGAGCCCGGCGCGAGTGAATTGGGTGGTCGGTGAAAACCTGGGTGAACGCGTTGAGCCGAGGGGTGTTGAGCCGAGGTCTCGACGTTGACGCATGCGCGGTGCGTAAAAGTGACGTCATTCACGGTGACGCCTGGCGGCACGTCCAAATCGAAAGGTCCCTAATGATTAATGATTAAATCCTCAAAATGTTCGGCCCGAACATTTTGAGGATTTGTGATTTAATCACTCAGTACTCCAAATATAGATCATTTGAGGGCAAATAACTTTCAGCAAGCTTCCCAGTACAGTATATGCCCTTTAAAGAATTAACGCAGGACGGACATTCATGCATTATCCTATAAACATTGGAGAGGATCCTAAGTGTTAACGAGGATACATGGAAACTGTACTGACTTGGGACTCCATATTGATTTAGGAAGAATTATTATCTTTTCATCTTTTCGTACAGTAGTTTATTAGCATGCTTGTATGTTTTGTAATTCAATTTCGCTTTGTGAACTAGAATGTAATGGTTACAGCTGCAGAAAAATTTTGGAAATTGTAGAAAGTGAAGGTTTGTAAGTTTTTTTTTTTAAAGATACATGTATGATTATGATATTTGTCTTGTTCTAATGGAATGACTGGTATGTTAACTTTTATTTGTTTTGTAGGTTTTTGATGTGACAAGAAAAGTGACCTACAAGAACCTGTTGCAGTGGTACAAGGAGCTGAGGGAATACAGACCAGAGATCCCATGTTTATTAGCTGCCAACAAAATAGATGGTAAGAGCAGGAGGGAAAGAGGGAAGGAGGGAGGGAGGGAGGGAAAGAGGGAGGGAGGAAAGAGGGAGGGAGGGGAAGAGGGAGGGAGGAAAAGAGGGAGCGAGGGAAACTGGGAGGTAGGGAAAGAGGGAGGGAGGGAGTGAGGGAAAGGGAGAGGGGGTGAAGGTAAGAGGGGGGAAGGTAAGAGGGAGGGGGGGGGGGGTGGAAGGGTGAGAGGGAAAGGGGGTGAGAGAGAAAAAGGGAGGGAGGGAAAGAGGGTGGGAGCAGAGCTGCCAACCGTTACGAAAAATTCGTATTTGTTACGAAATTCGGAAGAGAATACGAAAGTACGAAAGCGCATCATAAAAGTACGATTTCACGGCAAAATAAAATACCTCACAAAAGAGGACAAAAGTTGCATCTTCACTAGCGACAATGTGGCATGTAATAATTCTTAAAATCATAGAAGAGACCACTATTATAATAATATATTTGTAAAGTAAAATGTTATGGTTAGCATTAATAAACTACCCCTAAGCATCGTAGAATAATTCAGCCAATCACGTAGCTCTTTCTGTAACACCTGATTGCCGACTGCATTCACGACACTCATTCCAATGGCAATACATGTACATTCAGCACACACTAGTTGGTCCCTCACAACATAGATACTTGTACCCTAATGAACAAATGAACCAGGCCAGCCTTTCCAGGCTAAAAAGGTGGAGAAATTCACCTCAAATTACTGCAAGATATGAAGAAACTGAAACCTGGAATATATGTGTATATCACTGGAATATCATTTATAGTGCATTAAAATCGTAGTCAGGTTGTTTTAATAACATTTTCATCACATTTGGAAAAAGAACCCCCCCGAAAATTTATGATTTTTGAACCCCTACCGCTAGCCGAGTTCCCCCAGAACTCTGGGGAGGCAAGCTCCCAAGCTATGCTTATGTTCAAATTCCGCACACTTGTCCCTCACATCACAGATATTAGCACCCTTTTGAAATAATGAACTAGGCCAGGCTAAAGATGAAGAGCTGAAAAAATGGCGAAATCTGACTCAAATCACTGCAAGATAGGAAGAAACTGAGACCTGGAATGTAAGTGTTGGACACTAGAATATCGTTTATGGTGCATTTTAATGACATTCAGGTTGTTTTAAGAACATTTTCATATCATTTGGAAAAAAAAAAGATCGAAAATTTACGATTTTGTAACCCCTAACACTAGCTAAGTTTTCCCCCTAAACTCTGGGGAAGGAAAGCTAGACTTAAGCTCAGTGTGGTGGTGCACTGTTCTGCATGTGCTGCACTGTACTACTACTAGCAGTAGTGCTACACACTGCTAGCTAGCTACCGATCAGCTGTCAGTGGCAGTTGGCCAGTGAGGAGAACTAAACGGATAATACAGTGTATTTGTTTAGTCACAGGCTTAGACTTACTACCTTCATCATTAAAAATACGAATTTTGATGGCAAAATACGAATTTTGGAGGTGCAGAATATGAATTTTGACTTTCAAAGGTTGGCAGCCCTGTGGGAGGGGAAGAGGGAGGGAAAGAGGGAGGGAGGGAAAGAGGGAGGGAGGGAAAGAGGGAGGGAAAGAGGGAGCGAGCGAGGGAAAGAGGGAGGGAGGGAGGGAAAGAGGGAGGGAGGGAGGGATTGAAAAAGGGAGGGAAAGAGAGAGGGGGTGAAGGTAAGAGGGGGGAAGGTAAGAGGGAGGGGGGGGGGGTGGAAGGGTGAGAGGGAAAGGGGATGAGAGAGAAAAAGGGAGGGAGGGAAAGAGGGTGGGAGGGGAAGAGGGAGGGAAAGAGGGTGGGAGGGGAAGAGGGATGGAAAGAGGGTGGGAGGGAAAGAGGGAGGGAGGGAGGGAGGGAGGGAGGGAGGGAGGGAGGGAGGGAGGGAGGGAGGGAGGGAGGGAGGGAGGGAGGGAGGGAGGGTGGGAGGGAAAGAGGGAGGGAGGGAGGGAGGGAGGGAGGGAAAGACAGAAAGACGGAGGGATGGATGGACAGATGAGGAGGGGGAGGGAGAGACAGAATGACATACAAAGACAGAAAGAGAAAGACAGAGAGAGGGAGACATAGAAAGCAGTGAAGATCGATGAAGGGAGGGAGAAAAAAAAGGAGGAGAGATAGGGAGTGAGAAATATTGAATGCTGTGTTTTTGCTTTTTTTCCCCGCCCCAGTGGACTACAAGATCACGCAGAAGAACTTCAATTTCTCCAAGAAACACAGTCTCCCTTTCTTCTTTGTCTCAGCCGCTGATGGTACAAATGTTGTCAAGGTAACTTAGAATCATCAAGTACGTCTTAAAGGGCATATACTGTACTGGGAAGGCAAAAAAGCCTTCAAAATGTAATTGTTAGCAATCTTCTTATCAATGGTCTTAAACTCATGTTTTGTCCATTTTAGAAGCATGCTGAAAGTTATTTGCCCTCAAATGATCCACATATGGAGTAATTCATGATTAATGATTAAATTCTCAAAATGTTCGGGCGGAACATTTTGAGGATTTGTGATTTAATCACTCATTACTCCAAATGTAGATCACTTGAGGGCAAATAACTTTCAGGAAGCTTCTAAAATGGACAAAACATGAATTTAAGACCATTGATAAGAAGATTGCTAACAATTACCTTTGGAAGGCTTTTTTGCCTTCCCAGTACAGTATATGCCCTTTAACTACTTCTGCTACTAATGGCGGTAATCAATGAATTAGAGTAGAAATAGGTCTGGAGATGCAGAAGAAGAACAAACAGAACTGTTGGTACAACAAGAAAAAAAGAGGAGGAGATAGAGAAGGAGAGGAAAAAGAAAAAGAAAAATGGAAAGAGAGTAAGAACAAGCGTTTGAGTAAAGCAAGAAGAAAATAAGAAGGAGCAGAATTAGAACAAGAAGTGATAAAAGGACACAGTAGAATTAAGAAGAAATTGAAACCAGGGGGGTGTTTCACCAAGCTCTTCGTAAGTTACGAATGACTTTACGAACGACTGGTGATCCCTTCTTGGGCTAAATCAAATTCTCAATGGACAAAGTGTGGCATCACATTTAGCTCAAAAAGGGGTCACAAGTCGTTTGTAAAGTCGTTCGTAATTTAAGAACAGCTTGGTGAAACACCCCCCGGGAAATTGTTATCTGGAATTGGTAGTGTATTACCGGTGCTGAAATGGATCAATTAAAAGTACATGAGCGTCAGTATCGATGAGGAGAAGAGGTGTGTACGGGCTTTGCGAAAGGCCCATTGACCTGTACACATTGCTTGTCATGCTTGTCAAACTGGTAACATAAAAGATCAGACTCCACAAAGTTGACCGAAGCTACACAATGGTTCGGTCGGATGGCTATGCCGCAATGCTCATGCACATGTGCACACCCCACTCATTGTGTGAACATGCGCCGTACCTTATCAAATATTGCTGCTGATATCACATGTGCGCGAGATTGCGACTATCAAAGTTTGACCTATCTTGAGGGTGGGGCTGATAGCAGCGCCCTCTATACACGATATCGCGCCATTAGAGGTGAGTTGCATGGGCCTTAAAGCGTTTAAAAAATAAACAGTCCTGGCAAATACCAAATACCATCTTTGACCAGTCAAGTTATGAAGGACCCCATGCATGAAAAACAGTTGTAATCTTTTATAACCGCTGAAATGGGCTACCCGCCGTATCTTGTGAAATGTTGTATTTGATCGTTGTGTATTGATTTATTGAAATACAAACAAAACAATTGAACAGACAAGTCAGTCTTAAGTGTGGCTCATGATCTCTCTCTCTCTACTCTCTTGCCATTCAGCTGTTCCGGGAAGCTATCAAATCTGCAGTGTCTTACAAGGAAAACCCAACAGACTTCATGGATGAAATCATGAAGGAGCTAGAGGTGAGTGTATCTGACTGGGCGTATTGAGAGCAGGGTGGGGGGAAGGGGGGCATTTTGACTTCCCTTACGCCCAGTGTGCATTTCCTGACCAATGGATAATAGTGTTTTATTTAAGAACAGCCAATCACAATCAAGAAATCTCATCTGGACTTTCCCCAAGGCATCTTCCTAATGCTGTGGACACACAAATATGTGCGTGCCCATCAATCATAGACGTAGGTATACACATATGATTGCTACTTGTTTTTTTGCTTGTGTTATGAATGGCTATAACAGGGGATGGATCTCCTAAATCCTCTTGTGGGCACATTCTGGAATACCAATCCTCCTAACTTTCTCATTTGCATAAATATGCATACAATGGAGAGAAAACTTAGGAGCGAACTTAGGAGGAAAGATAGGAGAGATATCGGAATACTAGGTAAGAGAAATCCTATAAATGGGATAAAATTTCTTCTCTTGATCACCCCTGGTGGTTGGAAGCTGTGCTTTATAACTATTACGCTGTAGAGAAAGACTGTCTGCCATTTTTTGCCTTCTCAGTTGTTTGCTGTGAGAAGCTAAAGTCAGTTGATTGTGGTGGAATCACCTCAGACAATATACTGTAAAACTGGTAATTTTCGTGCGACATGTAGCTTCACGCAACACAGAGCAAGAGCAAATTTAATATCACTGCAATTTCAAAACCATTCTGCTATCTTCAACAAGCTAGATGTGTAATTCTGTCGGGGATTCCAGAGTTTGCTGGTACTGGTATTCAACTTGTTTGCGTGTGGCCTGCTATGACGCATTGCACAGCCGTCATTTTTTTTTTCTTTGGCGGGGGGTGGGGAGTTAAATGTTCAGGAAAATACTTTGTACGGGCCTTGTTGATGATTTTAAAGCACAGGGTGAATTTATTTTTGTAGTGACAAGTATTTCTCGAGCGCAAAAATAACATCCCGGGAATATGTTTTAGGTGTGCAGTGCCACCAAAATTTACTCACGCGAAAATTACCGTTTTTACAGTAGATGCATTTGTCAAGCCATTTTTGTCAATTTTATCAAGCCATAGAGCTTTTGATTGCAGTCCTTTTTCCAAATCTATCAAGTATTGCACTTTACAAATCTGCATTTTGAAATGTCTTATTGATATCTGTATTTCATTGTTTCTGATGGATCTCCCTCATTCTGATCCTCCGCAGGGCATGGACGACCTGAAGCTCTCCCCTGACAGCGGACTGGAGTCGGCCACAAACTCAGAAGGGAAGGAGAACGGAAACGTCAATGATGGGGCATCCACGTCGTCATGACGACCGCATCCACAAAGAAATGGAGTCGAAACAGAACTCGTTAGTCAAATAGACCAGGTCGGCACCTTCGTAAAAGATATCTAGATCAACGTTTGCCAGCTCGTAATGAATGATTGAGGTTGTTCTTCTGTTGGAGGTCAGGCTTGGAAGGGCGAAATGAGAGCAGTAGCATCTCAGCGTTGCCAGCGCTTCACCACAGATATGTCGCCCTCGTTGTCTATCACTGTGTGATCGGATCATAAGAATGGATACCGCATTCTAGTCATCTAGATTTCCTTCTAATTTATCAAGCGTTAAAATATTTGAGGTGAGGTGAGAATACGTGTATCTTGCAGGGAAGGGTATGGCTAGCCACACGCAGGAGGCTTGTGTTCCTCATTGTCATGGCAACAACATCAGTTAGAAATGTTCCCTGAGGATAAGATGCCTGTTAAATGCTGGGTCCCGTTGCATAAAACTTAGCATTAATGGTAACTCTGTCATCGATGATAACTACCATGCTAATACCACTTGACGGCCAATCAAATTCTAGGTTTCCATAGAAGTTGCCATTGATAGCAAATTTACCATCAATGTTGTGCTTCATGCAACAGGGCAATGGTTCGTCAGAGAGACAGGTGGTTTGAACTAATTAAAATCTTTTGGCTTTCTTCAAACTAGCTTAATGTAAAGAGAGAGAGTTTTGCTCGTGTGAGGATTGGAACAGCTGTTAATGTTGATTTGTAGCATTATTTACCCTTCTTTCGCTCCTTTACAACGGATTTACATGTAACTACGTGCAAAGCACACAATCACGAATAGCATTAAAGGATTTTTTAAAGAAGATCAGCACACTAAGTCCAGATTTTTAAAAGCACTGTTGCTTTCATCAGGAGTGACTTCTTATTTTGAGCACCTAAACACACAACACTTGTATGTAATGATTTGAATTGTTCAGAAATCCCTGGTTTGCTGGATTCTGAAATCAGATGAGCTTTTCCAAGGCTTCAGAGATCAAAAGCTAGTTACTTCTTTCGATAGCGGAAGCAGTTTGGAAATGCATTGGCCCTTTGACGATCTGTCGGCAGGAATTGTGCTTAGTTGGGAAACATCCATGAAAGTAATCCTCTAATGTTGTATATCTGTCAGTATGTGCAGTCAGGCACCAGTTTCTGAACACTTCAGTGCTTTGTCATCAAAGGGCCTTGCTCCTGGAGGGCATTTCATGAACGTTGTCAGCACTGACTAAATGGTCAGTGCTGACAACTTCAGTGAAATCCTTGGTTTTGATTGGCTGAGAGGCACTAGCATCTGACTGTTACTATAGGTAACTGTGGGAGAAAGACAGCTCGTCAGACGAAAATGTTCATGAAGCGCCCTACTGGGCATGCTCTGTCGTCCGATAAGCACAAATCTCTAAAATGAGCATCAAAAACAGAAGGACCTTTCTCTTTATGAATCTTAAAGCCCTTTCAGTGTCATCAGTGCATCAAATATGTGATATGTGTCATTCCATGTGGTTGGGGCAAAGTTTTCATGCAATGTCCATGTAACGGAGGTATCAACCTTTGCAGTTCACCAAGGAGATCAATTCAGATGTGGTTCAGTTTTGAGTTGTCAATGAAAAATTGCTCTTTTCTCAGTAATAGACATTAAAATAAGAACTCTATTAAGGATTTGAAGCAACAGGCATACAAAAATCTGCTATCGTTACATGGACATCATATTGCTTTTACATCGACAAGAAATTTTCATAAGTCAAATTGCAATGTGCCATGGTCTTTGAGAAATAATCCTGGATGGGACCCCATTTTTTTTGCTCATGCCATTATTGGACTATATTTGCCTGGTGTGAAAAAGATATGGATTTGGCGTTGTGGTATGTCACAAAAATTGCCCCAACCCCATGGAATCATAAAGTCAATGTGCTCTTTCTGGCTTGATGTGAAAGAAGTTAATCCTCCAACTTGCTCATGACACCACCAATCACTCATGACGATGTTTTGGCCTACCTCAACATTGATTGTGGATGGACTAATGAAAGAATGAGAACACAAGCAAGACTATGGTTATAGAATGTTCGTGGACTGGAAGTTCATATCCCAAGAATTAAAGAGCGCCACACGCGTTCAGATTTGGAGAGCTATATGCGATAGGGAGAATTAATCAGGAATTCTCCTTAGAGAGGCTGTTCACCCTTAAAAACATAAATTTAATGGAGACTTGTCGGAAAATCCACCCAGTAGTACTGAAGTTATTGTGATTGGAAATATACAGGCTCATTTTTTGCATTAAATCTGAATGCGCCATGTGCACCATTTTTCGCCGGTCATGCATGGAAGTCTAAGAGAGCGGCATTTTGGGTGAGAGAGAAGGAATTGCTAAGGATCCTTAAAGGTGGAAAGCAGCTCTTGTTCTCTAAATTGGCAACAGCTGGCAAGATGGAGAAAGGAAGTACAGTCAAACCTGTCTTAGCCGCCACCTGTCTATAGCAGTCACCTGTCTACAAAGGCCACAATTTTTGTTTCTCTTGGGTGGCCGCTATAGACAGGTTTCACAGTAGAAATGAAATTGCCTCGAGCCTGTCATTATAGAGGTATGAGCTGCTTTAAAATCTCAACATTGGCGACAGCTAGTGAGATTAGGAATGTGAAAAGTTACGAGTGAGTGAGAGTCTTTTGAGTGTTTGCTGATATGAAATGCTGGATGGAGTTATTCTAACAGAGATTAGCATCAATACATACATACATGTACATGTAACAGTGCCTGCGAAGGATATTTTATAAAACAATTGAGAGCAAGGCTCTTCATGTTTTCGTTTGCTAACTTATGAATAAAGTCATAGACATGCAATAAGTACTATAACCATTGACTAGTGTACTAGATAAATGCATATCTTTTTTCGAATGAATTGCAGATGTAGAGTACATCGACAAACTCAAATTGTTCGTGTCGTCGATAGATTGTAGATATTTTTTGTACGATGTTAGATAGGGAAGTGCTCTATTAATAAAGTGGGTGATTTTTTGTTTAATACGTACTCTATCAATTTAACCCTTTCATTACTATTGGCATGGATATGTGTATAAGTCAGTGTAGCTTTCAAGGTTTGGTACCTGAGAGGGTTGATTGCCGAGTATTGTATAAGCCTTTATTTTCAGGTACAGGTCTTTCGCGATTGATGGGGGCACACAAATATTCGCGAGTTGTTGTTTTTGCGAGTGGCATACAGCGTTTGTGCTATGATATGCATGCTCTGCTCTGCTATCATATGTACACATACAAATGGGAGAACACACTGTGTGTGTACGTTATCACGACGCTCGATTGTGTGTGCAATGCTATGCAGCACGACCACACGCAATGCCTGTGTTATATATAGTACCCGATACATCATCATGAGACTTACAGCACTTCTACATGTACGTGCGTAGCTGCGTTAGATGCATGCGCTTTAATAGTGTTTGGGATTATATGACAATGTTTTCGCATTTTTTTAAAATCGTGACCCTGCAGCGAGTCGCAAAATTTGCGGAAATAAATCCCTTACGAAAATATGAGCTCATACAGTATTTGGAGGTTTACAGTACCTACTATGTAGTCTGGACAATTCATCCAATGTGCTTTGGTATCGATATGGGCAAAATAGCATGGTTTTGCTTGTTTTGGTCGGATGAAGACGTAATTTCCACTTTGCACTATCACCACGGATCTGAAAATACTCGCTATTTTGTAAACAGGGACATAGTCCTAGCTGTTTGATTCATAGAGATTTCAACTACTGGTAATTACTTTGACTGACCATATGTTTGTGAAATCTCTCTTAAACGAGACATTTTTGATGTTGCCAACAGCAGTTCGAGAATGAAGTGAATTACAAGCGAAGCTCTATAAAATGAGATCACTTCTAACAAAGTGTCAGCTGTCATGTACCGCATGGTATGAAATTTCTTCAGTTCAAACCAGATAACAGCCATAAAGGTCTACCTGTAGATAGCAAAATCTTAGATAAAGTTAACTGACTTTCAATGCACTTTTGCATTGTAGCTAATATTGTTCATCGCAGGTTACTTTGAGGTACCACTGGGTTGGTTCGAATGAGCTTGGAGTGGATTGAACTTTCTGAATCTCCCATAAACAGCATGCAAGTTTCTTTTAAAGTGAAACAGAGATTTAAAGGTAATATACTGTACTGGGAACACAAAATGACCTTCAAAAGGTGATCGTGAGCAATCTTCTTACCAATGGTCTTAAAGTCATGTATTGTCCATTTTAGAAACTTGCTGAAAGTTGTTTGTCCTAAAATTATCCACATTTGGAGTAATTAGTGATTGAATCACAAATTATCAAATTGTTCGTGCTGAACATGTTGAGAATTCCCAGTACAGTATATTCCCTTTAAATCTCTATTAGTTTGGACAATACAAGAGACATACAATTGTAAACGTTGCATTTGAACGAAATGCTGCAGATGTATTTATTTCAGTATGTATTAGAAAAGGTCAGCTGCTTATGTGCTTACAATTTGACTTCACAAATACGTCAGTCTTCTTTATATAAAGAAGTAGAGAGGTGAAAGGTAGATTAACTTAATTGAGAGTTTGTGTGAATTGTGTTTAAACCATTTTGCCTTTTCTTTCCATTGTAGCAAGATGGTGTGGAATTAATTTATGATGAAGAGGATTAAAGAATTCAAGTATTCAAGTTGTCAAACTTCTTACACTGTAATAAGAGCTAGTTATTATTGTGTTCCCTTTCTATCATCCATTCACCCATTCCCTTTTCGCTCCGTCTTGTCCTCTCTTTCGCTTTCTTACTTGCCTGTCTCTCCCTCTCTCTCTCTCTCTCTCTCTCTCTCTCTCTCTCTCTCTGTTGTCAAATATCCTACATTTTACAGTTGAAAGCAATACATTTGTTATATCCCCCTGCCACAAAGCAATCATTGCTTGACCCTCTGCTTAGTCTCATCCTCGATCTCACCAGTCACTTCTTCCCTTTCTTTCTCCTCTCTTTTCTCTTCCTATCTTCCTGTTTCTCATCCTCTCCTCTCTAGATTCTGTTCCCCCACCTCCCTCTTCTCATTCTTTTTACATGTGTGCATTCTTCTATAACGAGAATGTATAGGGAAAGGCAGTTCACTGATGCTATTGTATTCAGAATTCAGTAAGTTATGAGAGGAATTCAACAAAAGAAATAAAAGGTTCAATGATATGATGGCATTGATACTACTGGTCTAATGAAAGTATGATACTATGATAGTTGTAATAATGATAAGCATCATAATGTTAATGAAAATACTTATTATATTTCTTACTTTACATGTAGCTTTTTGCTTTGGAGTATCTATGTGTATTTGCACACATTTGATGTTTAAGAGGGGGGAGGAAAGGAATTAGAAAAACAATATTTGATGATGAAGAGGATGTGTTGTTACATCAGTAATTGAAATACAATCTAAAAGTGATAAATCTTAGTGTGTACAGTTACTTGGGTCAGAAAGTACATGATGTCATAATGTGTGTGCGTGTGTGTGAAACTTGAAAGATGATTTCATTTAATTTGTTATTTTTCGGTGCTTTAATGGAGCTCTGCCAAATGTGACACTGGCTACGAGAAAGAAGATGCCTTATAATCAGATTCACTTCTCTTCTTTATTGTGTCGGTGTTTTAAGTTGTAAAGTATACATTTCTGTTCATTTTCCCCTGTATGTGTGCATGCATACCTGGCCAAATGTGTTTAAAAGATAGAAAGCCAGAGAAAAGCCATCTACATGTACATTTAGAAACCATCTCCAACATTCTGTGATGTATATTACATGGCTGTTCAAACCATATAGAACCACCGCCTTCAGACCCATTCTTGGGACTTGTTGCATATAGGTTTTCAATTATTGTAACTTAAACATCAATGGTTACTACCATGGCAACAGGTGCAATAATGAAAGCTCATTGGCTGTTGCCATGGTAGTTACCATTGATGGTAAGTTACAATAATTGAAAACCTATACGCAACAAGGCCCTGACATTGCTTAATATACATATCGAAATTCTAACTTTCGAGACTGAATTGTAGACATCTTTGTTACGTTAACCGCAGAAATGCTATTACATTTTACTAGAACAAATTTAGCAGGATTTATATGCATTCGTGTACGATTATTCCTCATGTTATATTGCCATACATCTAGATATTATGTAACGTCTCAGAACATATTGTAGATACCATGTATTTGCAGGCAGCCTAAATCATGTGTTTACTATCGATGTGCGGTATGTGTACATGTCACATTAAAGGGATAGTCCACCTTGAAGATAATTTGGTTTCAAGAAAAGCAGAATCATGAGAGAAACCTATTTGTGAAGGGTGACGAAAATCCGTCAAAGGATAAGTTAAGATCTTTTGAAATTTCAATTTTGTGACGTCACGTGCGAGGCGCTCTCCCATTTGTTGTATACAGATTCATTCCATGAATTTGCTCTTTTCTGTATTTGACAACGGAATGATTTTTTTTTCATACAGGTACATGTACATGTATGTGTGTAAAAACATATTTTGAATGTTTCAAACGGATGCATTCTTTTTGAGAAAATTGACATTTTCAAAACAAATTGTACTCAACATACATGTACATGTACACTGTACATGTATGGGAGAGCACCTTGCATGTGACGTCACAAAATCAAAAATTTAAAAGATCATAACTTTTTTATCCTTTGATGGATTTACATCAAACCTTTCTTAATTTGTTTCTTCCATGTGTCTACTTACATGTATATTAAAACCAACTTAATGTCATGGTGAACTGTCCCTTGAAGAAACATTGCATTAAAAGTCTTTATTCGATACCAGTATATTGTATTAGCAACTTACCCCTATTACGATGAAGTATTGTACATGTACTAATGGATGAATTGCAGCTTCACTATCAAAAGTAGATATGATTGTTGCACAATACCAGGGCCTCGTTGCATAAAACGTACCATTAATGGTAACTCTCCCTTCAATGGTAACTACCATGGTAACATCGCTTGATAGCCAATCAAATTCAAGGTCTCAATAGAAGTTGATAGTGGTAGCAAAGATACCATCAATGGTAAGTTTTATGCAACAGGGCCCAGGGCTGTCTTGAAAAGAATTACCCCTGATCGTAACTTGACCTGCAATTGATCTCAATGGTAACTCTGTACATAAGACATAGGAGATTGGACTTGCGATTGATTAAGTTAAATCACAATTCTTTTTCAGACGGGCCCCTGCTGTCTGCTAAAACAGTTAGCCTATTTTCGACCAGAGGTGTGGAATTCATTTTTTTATCAACTCTCCTTTGCTTTTCAGTGATTGAAATCTAGGTACTATTAGTGATAAGTTGGTTATTGATGGCTCCCATATATGTTTATATACCGTTAGTTTTTCAAGCAGCGATGAACTCACTAAATCTCAAGAGGCAAAGCCCTCATGACGCATTCTCATTTTTTCCATGAAGTATGCGGATTTTAATGTAAAAAGTAAGGTTGAATTACATTTAATTGTGTTGCCATGCATTATCTTTTTTTTCTGCCAATATGTGGAGTGATATGAATCTTCCTATGAACTTGAGTATTTCTCTTGTTATTTATTTGCTTGTGAAGCAAATTGAGAAAGAGTTAAAAACAGTAAATTCTCTGTAGCACAGTCCGTCCATAGCTTCATCTGCTGTTGTGCTGTACCTCTTCTTGAGAAAGTATTCTAAATTATTGTCTCCTTTATTAGTCTTTAGAGAGATCTGGGCCCCGTTGCATAAAACTTACCATTAATGGTAACTCTCTTATCAATGGTAACTATCATGGTAACATCGCTCAACAGCCAATCAAATTCAAGGTTTCCATAGAAGTTACCATTGATAGTGAAATTACCATCAATGGTAAGTTTTATGCAACAGGGCCCTGGGTTTTGTCTTGTAAAGAATTAGGATTGATTGCAACTTAAAGGGAATATACTGAGCTGGGAAGACAAAAAAAAAAGTTCAAAAAGGTGATCATGAGCAATCTTCTTGCCAATGGCCTTAAATTCATGTATTGTCCATTTTAGAAACTTGTTGAACGTTCTTTGCTCTTAAATGATCTACATTTGGGGTAATCTGTCAAAATGTGTGAAATCCTCAAAATGTTCTGGCCGAACAATTTGAGGATTTTCTGATTTAATCGCTAATAACTCCAAATGTGGATCATTTGAGAGTAAATAACTTTCAGCAAGTTTTTAAATAGACAAGACATGAGTTTCAGACCATTGGCAAGAAGATTGCTCACGATCACCTTATTGAAGGCTTTTTGTCTTCCCAGTACAGTATCTTCCCTTTAACCTGTGATTGATATCAATTGTTAGTCTGTATATTAGGGATAGGGTGTTGGACTTACGATCGATTCAGTTTAAATCGCAACTCTTTATGAGACGGGTCCCTGTTCTGTTTTGTCATCACATGATTGGTAGAGAGTGGGCAATATGTGAACTAGCATGTCAGCGGGTCTCAAGTCCATAAAAGCCCTTTTCAAAATGGCTCATCTAAATATCTAGGCTATTTGCAGACAAAGATCTATGTGTATTTCTTCAATAGGTAATTAATAAGAGAAAGCATTGCAGCTTGTATAAATGGCAGAAAAGTACTGGAATATGAAGAAAAGCCCTTGAAATTGATTGTGAAATGTGTTGATTTTTAACCAGAAGTTGTGGTATTGCAGAATCCCCCTGGATTTTTCAATATTTCACTCTAAACCTGATCTTTTGGAAAAGACCATGCCAAGTTTAATGAAGCTTTTGAAAGCTCTTAGGAATATCCTTGCAATGTCAAACTTGTGAGCTTGTTTTGACATTTGAAGCCCATTGTATGTTTCTGTTTCATGGAAAAAATTGTGAAATGGAAATCTGTTTGGGCCTCTCAGTAACAAAGACACATAGTTGTGCACAATTTAAATGCCCTCTTTATGGATTGGTACTGAGAGGGTTAAACAAAACAATTGTTTAAAGGTGTGGCATCAGACTAGATGACCTGCAGCCACAACATGTACAGTACATGTGTACACTACAGCTCAAAGGAATTGGCATCAGGTAAAGGGAAAGGGAAGAAAGGGAAGGAGCCGCAGTTTTGAACCGCGGTATATTTTTTCCAGTTTAGCATGAAACATGATGCTTTTTAGGCTGATACATCGTGTTTCATGCTGAACTGGACAAAATATAACGCGGTTTAAAACTGCAGCTCCTCCCCTTTCTTACCTTTCCCTTTACCCGATGCCAATTCCTTTGAGCTAGTCTATTTAAGACGTGTCTATTCTCAACACACTTTAAATCCATTCCGTATGTATTAACTGCACCAAGTTTTGTGATTCCAACCAATATATTGTTTCTGGAAGTGGCTGTAAGTGTGCTGGACTATCACAGATGATAGTTTCACTAACGTTGGATATCTGTGTCGACTTTAACTTATACAAAACATGTAGCCTCCAACCTCTACCCCCCCCCCCCCCCCCCCCCTTGTATACAACCTTGTATAACAGGGTTCTCGCTATACCCGTGCTTGTTATAACGGGGTTTGCCTGTACTCAATTTGCTCATTTGAATACACTATTTTTACCTTCATGTGAACTTGAATAAGGAACAAACAGTGTGGCTTTTCCTTCAAGGCTTTAAATGGTGTTAAGCTTTCACAAATACATGTATCATGCCTTCTCGAAAAGGAATGGTGTAGTTTTTGGAAAAGGGCCAAACCTCTTGTAGAAGGATATGGCTACTGAAAAGGGGCCCTTAGTTTACAAAGTCTCTGGAATTTGCAGAGGGGCAGGGGGTGGGGTGGGATGCACTTTTGTGCCCTTTCCTCCAAATTGAAGTATGATTGACTACACGATTTGTGTGTATTGAATGCATTATACATGTACCACACAGAATCACCATTTGGTGATGCTTTTGGGTATGGGCGAGAAATATTTAAGATGTTTTTGAGTGACTTGCATTTTTTTTTTGTTGGCCAAACACTTAATGACTTTACAGTGCAGACAATGAATTTGTGAGAAATTGCTCTGTTATTTTTGAGTGATTATACATGCATGTCAGTGGTTTAATTGAATTTCGTTTCTGTCATGTGAGCAGAAGAGAAAATGTTCTCTTGATTGTACTGTCTATGATTTAGCAATGAAATGTAAATAAAGCCTTACGAGATTATCACTTGAAAATGAGTCCAACTCTTGCATCACAGAAATGTGAGAATTTATTGGGTGATATTCCAAATATTTGTCAATTGGGTTTGTTAAAGGGAGTATACTGTACTGGGAAGACATACAGCCTTCAAAAGGTGATCGTGAGCAATCTTCTTGCCAATGGTATTTAATGAGTGTATTGTCCATTTTAGAAACTTGCTGAAAGTTATTTAACCTCAAATGATCAATATGTGGAGAAATTAGTTATTAGATTACAAATCCTGAAAATGTTCGGCCCGAACATTTTGATAATTTTGAGAGTAATCACTACATTCTCCACATGTGGACCATATGAGGCAAAATGACTTTCAGCAAGTTTTTAAAATGGACAATACAATCATTTAAGACCATTGGCAAGGAGATTGCTCATGATCACCTTTTGAAGGCTTTTTGTCTTCCCAGTACAGTATATGCCCTTTAATCATAAAATGTATGGGGTTGCTAATCCAAAAATGATGAGGGTTAGGTACCATTTAGCGTTGAGCCACATCATGATCAAGGACCCAAGACCAGCTGATAGGGTTAGTTTCATGGAAAAATACAATCACAAATGAGACAAAGACACTCATATTTCCAGCTTCTTTTTACCGAAATGTATTTCTTCTGGCTATAAGAATAAATTGTCCATAATTCCTTTTTCATTTGCAGAATTAACCAGAGTAATATGCATGATTACTACAGACTAAATGACAAAAAACCATGGCAATGGGAAGAGGTATGAGACTAAATGGTGTTAAGCTTTCACAATAATCAAAAAATCAAATCCTTCAAAAAAACATATAGGCAAGGTATATATATATACTCTGGAATATCTAGAAACAAATTCATATCATACATAAATATTTAATTTTTTCTTGATTCACATTTACAAAGACGAGAAACCTGCTCAAAAGTATGCTTTATTCAAGTTACTCCATTTCACCACTTGTGGTCAAAATAAAAAAAAGCACATTCAAATTATTTCATTATTCTTTGCACTTTCAGTGAAAGCGTACAAACCATTCATAAAATACATTCTCTGCAAACCTTTGCACAACAGTGTGTGTATACACGTATATATATATACTTATAACCTGCACATGAGTGTAAAGAAAATATCGAAACAATGAACCGATATGTACACAGAAATCTGCATAACCTATGCAAGAAATACAGCAAAGATAAATGGAAATTGACTGTATCTCAAGTTTATCATATATAAACCATGTGAATTGCATTCTGATGCATTTCACTGATTAAGTCACACATTAGATACATTGCTATATTTGCATACATATCATGTACAGCCTGGGAACACTGCATAATAAATAACAAATGCAAATACATCGTTCATGGAGATTCAACCTCAAACCAAGGAAACCTTAGAAGCCATAACAAACACAGCAGTGTCGAGTTTAGCTGGGAGAGATCATACAACACCTTTCTGAAATATGACTTGTTTCATGTATCATATATATGCATAAAAGCATTCGAATCAAGCTATCATTAAAAGATTTAATAAAGGACACATCGCATGATAAATGTATTGTTACAATATGCAGAGGAAACACGGAGAAAGGTGTATTGTATGCTTGAATATAGAATATAGAATATAGAAGGGGGGGGGGGGGTCTGAAAGTTCAGAAAAGGTCACACCCATATACTGCAACATTCTAGATCAACATTCTTGTCAACATACTTGTCAACAAGTGAGAAAGAGAAAGAGAGACAGAGAGATAGAGAGAGAGGAAGAGAAGAAGGAGAGATAGAGATTAAAGAAGGGGAAGAGGGAAGAAAGAAAGCAAGAGTGAGGGAGAGAGATGGAGAGAGATGGAGAGAGAAAGAGAAAGAGATCAATAAAGAAAGATATACAGATAGAGGAAAACAGAGAGAAGGGAGAGAAGAGAGAGAGAGAGAGAGAGAGAGAGAGAGAGAGAGAGAGAGAGAGAGAGAGGGGGAGAGAGAGAGAGAGAGAGAGAAGGAGAGAGAGAGAGAGAGAGAGAGAGAGAGAGAGAGAGAGAGAGAGAGAGAGAAGGGGGAGATCAAAATATGGGTGGGCAGTGGTGAGGTCAACTCAAACACTAAATAAATCAGAACCCAGTGTCATAGTCTACAAATGACTTCCGACTAATCCACAATTCCACATCGTCATGGCAACATCTGGACCTAACAAAGAATCCTTTTACAAAGTAACTCCAGATACTGGAAGTTTATCTACCAGACATTTTCTGGCATAGTGTGAGCACAGCTGACATCTGTATACTATGTTCTCTATTTTTTTTTATTTTTGGGTATTAAATGCTTCTGAAATGTGCACAAAACATACCATTCAATTAATGCTGAAGTTCGAATATTAATTTGCATTTTCTGAGTGTACTGGATGAAGTCAAAATCATGTCATGATCCACTGGCCAAAATCAAACAAAATGCATATATCTTTATCATTCAGTGTATTATACATAGTATCGATCTAGCTAGTACGATCAGCCAAACTCATAAATAAGCATAAAATAAAAATCAAAGTTAATGCCTGATTTAACATTCAAACATCACATCAATTAGTCATTAATATCCAACCTTCCAAAGTATACAAGTAAATTCAAGATTTTGTAGATTGAAAAAAATGAACGCACAAGTTTTGATAGCAAAAACAGAACTGATTCTTATGAAAATGTAAATTCATATGTCGGCTGTAAATCTAGCTGTTGGCATCTATATTACTCTGAATACACAATAATTTACAGGCAGGGGAGAATACTAAATGTATAATAAATACAAGCGTAGAGAAATGTTGCTTTATGTACGCAATACAAACTTCAACATAAGTGGAATACAACGTCCAACTACAGCATAAATCTGTATATAGGGTACATGGAAATATGAACTAGTCATTCCCTTGAGATGTGGGCAATACATCGTTATAAACCAAACTGCGAAATAGGTGTTGGCTTTACACTTCCTTTCGGTTAAAAACTATAAATGAAAAAATGACTTTTTTCAAAAGCTTGGAATGGGAAAAGTCACACGCACATGTACCATGTAGATTCCTAAATGACAATCATTTCTGTACAAGTAGCTTGTCAATTATACACTGTAAACATGGTATACTTTGCAGTGTTTTTGATGTGAATTTCGTGAATGATCCTCAAACCACGAAAATGAAACTACTCATACATTTTGTAGAATGTTTCTTGAGTGATCTTTCCGGCGTTGCTCACGTACCGTACACCCTGTCATTTTGCAGGCCTAGGGTAGGCTGCAAAATAAAGTGCTCACAAAATGGTTGGGGTTGTCAACATTTCTGAAAATACCTGTACGCGAAATATACCACATTTGCTGGTTATGTAAACCATAATATGTCCCCTGATAGAGTAAGCGCTATACAGTGTGTCCCAGAAAAAAGAAACCAAGATTCTTTGTTATTTTTCTAGTTGACTGAAAAAAAAATCATGGAATATTATACATATCATTAGAAACCACGGTGTTTCTTCTTTCATTTGACACCTCGCATGATAGATAGGAATCATGCGTAGAGGAGCAACAGGTGTTTAAAAAATAATTGTCAAAATCAAGTTACGCAGGACAAATGGTTTGTAAGGAAGCATCGATGTAGTGCAAACAACATTCATTATTCTGCGTAAAACGTTTCTGACATCGAGCACTTGTAATTGCTTGAAATCAGTCATGCGTGAACAATTCATTGTGAATTTGGTACCAAACGAAAGAAGATACTTTACTCTCAATATTGCTGTTATTTTTATAATAATATGATATTTTTATGATTACGTAATCGACCTCGAAAAACGGGTTTCCTTTTTTCTGGGACACACTGTACAATGTCTGCTATATATCTTTTAACACATAGTAAGATATTAAACCACACTCATCGTTTGTACTTGCATGTTGTATCCATACATGTACAAAGACTTCATATCTCCTAATGCATTCACCTCAATTTTGGTTCATTTTTTAATATTTTGTTGCAAAAGCGAGAAACAAAAGGCCTTTGTCTGACTTTAAGGTGATAAGTGATTCTCTACCCCATGGAAGACCTTTGACATTGAGGCTGCTTTTTTTTTTTAAATGCACAGTAGCAAAATTCTTGGCAATTTTGGTAACATTATTCACCGACCATCACAACAACGACATTCATGAATTGACAATAAGGACACAAATAACAATGCAAGATGTACTTAACATGTTGCTCACATCTGATTTCAGTCCAGATATCATATAGAAGAAAATATGTTTCACGACACAAAACTTGACAATTGCCTTTCCATCCCTAAGAATAAACACAATGCAAAGAAAATCTTCCTTTCTAAAAATAAGTCTGAGTCTTATCAAACTGGCAATTATTTTCTTTTCAAAAATACACTTTTAGAGCACAGATTACTACTTTCACATTTTCAGTTAAAATATTTGGAGGTTTCCCCATTTTGTCCCATTGTCTCAGTCATTGGAATAATTTTCCATATTTTGGAGCAATTCCTTTACTGTATTTAGAATAACAAAAACTTAAATTTGAACTGTTTGGGTTGAACATATCTTGTCAACATCTCACAATCACATACACAAGAATGAAGATGCAAAAGTGACTTTGGTTTCACTCTTGGGCTTCTAGAAGATGACTATTAACACAAAGCTATCGCCAACTACAACAGTGAGCAATTTAGTATCATATCCCTCATAAAAAAAATCCTGCACTTGGATTGGCTAAGAGCACTGCATGTGACCAAGGAAGGTGCTCCTGTTTCAGTGACCTTCTCCGAAAAAGAACATGTCAACCCTCTAACATCACAGAAGTAACTGTCCCGACTTCCACAAAAGCTAGTTGAAGACAACCAAGGTGTTCTTATCCCTATGTACCACTAGTCGGAACATGCAAAATCTAAGAAATGATTTGTTTCCACTTAAACAAACAACTAGATGGCTTGCTCAGTCAAGTCTTACCGTGTTGTACAGTAGCTCAGGCGCAAATTGAATTTCCGTTGATTTATTTGATGTTTTTGAATGGCTTCTTCATATCATATCTCACCGGATCTGTGGGACATGTAAATTTTATTTCCTGCTTTTCCCTTCAAAAGATGAATCTTAGTATCTTTTGCTTTTATATTGATAAAAAATAAACATGCTGATGTATAAAAAAATATTAGTTAATCCATTTATCTATGACTGTTACTTTCATTCTGTGTAAAATAATTTTTCTCATATTTCTGAATCAACTATGTTTTACTTATTTTAAATCTTTCTGCTATTGTTGATGTTCCTGTGGCATACATTATAAACTTCTATCATGTTAAAACATCTCACAAGGTTTATACCAAGATAGTGCACAATATAAACCATTGTACATGCATGTACACGAGCAGATTGTTTACATATATCCATATTTCTAGCTCCATACAATTATGAACAGAGTGACAAAACAACATAACACAACCAGTAGCTAGGGAAGAAAACAGGAAGGTTCCATTTGTAAATAGGGAAGACGACTTTGAACACCACACAACCAACATTCTTCAAACCAACCCCTAAGATACAGATCCAAAGCAGTACGCATAAACCTGTGGACACTACAAAGCAGGAGACGTCTATCCAACAAATATTCGGTACAATTTATGGCGCAAACTCTGAAGTCAGGTTTCACTCACAATTGAGTTTCAAGGAGAACTTGAAGTCATAATATCAAATACTGGAATGCAATCACACATTAAGGTCATCCACTACAGGACATCCACTCGGCTCAGTGAATGCGACTCTTTGGGGAAAATGGGAATTTATCAGGAACGTTTCCAGAGTAAGGAATCAAAACTCTTTGAAAAATTGCAAAATTTGTCTGCCTGCTTTCCTTAATTTGATCAATTTTTATGTAATTAAAAAAAAAACAATTTGAACTATTACCCTCTTGACATCTAACATGTATTTTAAGCTATTCAAATTATTTGTGCATTTTGAGTTGAAATACTTCATGAAATCTAGAAACCTGAAATGAAATGTACCAGTACATCAAAATATTGCAAGAATTATTTTAATTCTTCACAATCTCATAAATGTCACAGTTCATACTATAAAACCTTGATTTGATTCCGAGGGAGAATATGGTCGAATATCACGAGTAAATAATTTGATATTATGATATCAAATTGTATTTGCAATCTGGCAGCACATATTTGTCTTGAATAATGCAATTACTATATAACCAAGTCACTCATCTTTCACTACAAAAATACATCACTTGGATCTGCATAAGCAGTCTCATAACCATCAGTCACAATCTTTGGTGCAAACATCTCTCCAGAATTCTTCTTATATTCCAAGGCAAATTCCTCTCTTTGATACAGATTTCAACCAGCACTCTTCAAATTTCAATTCGGTAAAAAAATACTCATCTGGACACTATAAAGACACCAATATTTCTAGCATAAATTTGGAATGATTTGTAACTCCATTGTAGGTACACCAAACTCACAAAAGCCAAGTAAGTTTTCGTGTGGAATATTGCTTTGTCTTAACTGTCACAAGCATGAGAAAACATCTTCATATACGTGGATTAATAATTAATTTCTAGTTTATTACTACTTTCTAATAATTTCATATGTCTTTCTCTTTATATGTACCTTGTTTGATGTCACATTTCTCATTTGTATCAATGTATCATCTTTGTAAACCAGTAAAAATGAAATTTCCAACTGGACAATAAATTGCAATATCAATCAATCAATCATCTATAACTGCACTCATAAGACTTAAGGTATGTACCCATGAGTTGTTTTATTGTCAATTATTAGAGTACATCCATGGAATTATGATTAAAATACATCACAAGCTGCTATGCATGCAGTGATGGTGACGAGGAGAAGTATGGTAAAAATGTTCATAACAAATTCTGCCCTTTTCTTTCAAATCCTGTAAGGCTAATGTCATGACAAGCAATCTGAAGCAATGCTTCCATAGGCCGAGTCATTTTGGCCATCTAATGGATTGAAGACAATTTTCAAAATTGGAACCAACGTGATGTTATGTAATGTGTAATTTTTTTATTGATATTACCAAAAATGTGTTAAAAGATGAGCAAAGCTCGCAGCACAATATTTTGGGAGCTTGTTGCGTAAATGTCGAAGAGAGGGGAAATCCCCCCCCCCCTCCAACCAACTGATTTAAGTGGACAGAGAGCACAATTTGCAAATGTGCTTACGTAATATCAGATGGCTTTTATCACAAAATCAACTTTCATCATGTTTGCAGTAAAGCACTTTCCACCTGTCAATTTTGGCCCAACGAAGGTGATAACGTACGTATAATACCAAACAAATGCCACAAACATCAAAATGTAGACTTTTATAAGGATTAATTGTTCCTTTCCGTTTTCCCTTTGCAAATAATTAAAGAGGGATAGAGAGCATGCAAATTGTTAATTATTTTACTAATATTAGATGCATCACCATTTCTACCTTCCCCACAAAGAGAGATACAAAGAGAGATTGAAATAAAAAATGTTTGAAAATTTGTTTTCCCCACAGATCATTAGTCCATTCCTTCCCTGATTGGGTAATAACAAATTCTCATTAACATAGCAAACAGTCTTGCTCAGGATCAAAGTAAATAGTTGAAGGCTGTAAATATTGGTACGCTGGTGTGAGCATCCAGGATCTTTCTGATGAAAGTATACAGGCAACCTGCAGGTACCCTGTCACTTTCTTGCAGTCCAGGTACACGTTAAATTCTACATCGCAAGGTGGTTTTCCAAAGTACGCTTCCTGGAACATTTTGGTCACTTCACACTTCAATTTAGTAGCATTCAACACATCCTGTGCCATACATGCACTTTGTCACCACTAATACCATCATTTCAATATAATAATTTCATCTGGGCACAAGAATAGTCACACAGGTTGTTATGCAGGAATTTCGCTTACACATCATGGTACCTGTGCAGTGCTGGGAAACTGGCTCAAATGGAAGAAGACACGCATACGCTGACAGGAGCCATCTTTCCTCCATCTCATCAGAGATGCATAATTCCGATACAGCATCTTCTCATCTGGCACCGGAATGGTTAAACAGGTCGCAGTCAGGAATCTAGCTCACATATCATGGTACTTGTACAGTGCTGGGAAACGGGTTCACATAGAAGAAGCGTAGATATGCAGACAGACAGACAGACATCCTTCGTCATGTCACGGTCAGTGCTGTAACTTCTGAAGGGCCTTGATGATGGTCAGCCGATGACCCAACCGCTTGACTCCAAGTTCCGTCAGGTCGTCCTTACCGAGGGATGTCAGGTGATCGCCAGCGATGGCGTTCTCTACAAAGCTCTCCTTGTACTGCCCCAGCTGTAGCTGGTCCAACCACTCACCCACGTCATCCACACTCCAGTCTCCCACCGGCTTCTCTCCTGAGTACGGCAAAACAAGAAGTCACAAGTTATCAAATCAAACAAACGAACATCTCTGATGGACTTTTGTACCAGAGCCGATCATACATGTATTTTCATAAATCACAAACCAGCACATTTTTTTCTCCTGATAATTCCTTTTCTTCCTACCTAGGATAAGAAATCAAACAGGCTATGGTCACAGGGAACATTTCTCTGTAAAACTGCGCTAATTCATCAATAAAAAGATGGAACCTACATATGTATTAAATTGGTGATTGGGTGGACCAAATATAAAAAATAACACACAGCAAGAGTTCTTTCTGCAGCAACTCACCTGTGATGGGGCTGTTATTATTCCCGTTGCTGATGCAGGGAACATTTCTCTGCAAAACTGCGCTAATTCATCAATAAAAAGATGGAACCTACATATGTGTTAAATTGGTGATTGGGTGGACCAAATATAAAAAAACAACACACACCAAGAGTTCTTTTTGCAGCAACTCACCTGTGATGGGGCTGTTATTATTCCCGTTGCTGATGCGGTTGTTAGCGAGTTCGTTCTCATTGGTTGGACTCTTCCTCACAGGCTTGGTGGCGACCGGGGGTGCTGGCTTAGTCCAGTTGTCGTTCTCGGTCGACATCGTTGTCAGCGTCGATGACGACGATCCCGATGACGAGACGTCTGACCTTAGCGTGTTGCTGTTGCTGTGTGTCTCCTCCCCGATTGGCTCAAAGCCGTCATTGCTGCTGGGATCGGTCGACATTGTACTGTAGCTCGACATCGTCGATATCGAGGACACAGATGAGATCACGCTGGCGGTGTCGAAGAGTTGTTCGCGCCGGAACCGCGCCTGATCGCCATCCTCCATGAAGCTCGGGGGTGGGGGGACGATATCAATCTCCGTCTGTAAATGAAGCTCACCGTGGAAACTACCCTGGGGTGATGGAGGCACTGGGGCAGGGGGACCTACAAAGGCAGGCGGGGGAGGAATGTGGACAATGGTTTCGTCCTCTTTCACGGGGGAGAGAGGGAAGGCCTTGGAGTCACGAGGCGAGAGCTTCTTCGACTTCTCAAAGCTCTGCTTCAAGTTCTTGACAGAGACAGGCGGTGTACCGTCGCCGTCCGAGCTGTCCGTGGAATCTTCCGGCTTGCTCCGTGGCGACACCCTGATGACGTTCTTATGTCGGTTGAGACTGGAGTCTTCCTTGATGGGCGGCCGGTTCGCCAGCTTCTCCTGCATGGCACTCGCTGCCTCCGCGATCTCATTCCCCGTGGGTCTTGCACTCGCTGTGGCGGTGGTGCTAGCCCGGGTCTTGCTTCCGTTGTGGGACACCTTGATGGGCGCGATGCGGTTCATGGGAGAACTAGGGGAAGACTCTCCCGATGAGTCATCCTCAGAGCTGGGGCTCTGCGACTCCACGATGCTGCGTCGTTTAGCGATCGCATCCAGGAAGGCGGCCTGACCGGTCTTCGGTCTGGACGCCTGATCCCGCTGCTTGTACATCCGAATCCGCTCCTCAATATTGCTGGGCGCGCTCTCTTCCGACGTGGACTCCAGCTTCTGCTTCCGCTTCAGTATGGCTGCCTGGAGAGCCACCTGCGTCGACGACGGACTCTCCACATTCTGGTTCTGATTGCGGTTGGGACTCTGCCCCTCCCCGACTGTCTGGGTGAAGTTCTGCTTAGCGGCCATGGCCATCTCAAACGCAGATGACGGTGGTGGCTTCTCAGGGCCGTCCTTTTTCTGCTCCATTCTGGCCGCTGCAAGGGCGATGGCGCTGGCAAAGGAACCCGTGCTAGATGCATCATCACTTGAGTCATTGCTCGCAGACCGATGGACATCAATCTGGACGGCGATAGCGGAGGAAGCGTTGGGGGACGATTTCAGGGTTCCATTCCTGACCCGAGTCTCGGGTGAGTTTGTCACAGCCAGATTCAACAAAGACTGTGACCGGGTGGGAGGCAAGGGGGAAGGCTTTTTCACGGATCCCTGGAACGGTTTGGGGTTAATATATTTCACTTCTGCAGCCAGTGCAGGATCTGACGCCGTGCGTTCAGTCTTTAGATGCACTGCGCTATCAGTGACACTCGCCGTTGAAGACGTCATGTGCGAATGCGATGAGGCGGGTGACGACCGCAGCGAGGATACGGCCGAATCCGACCCGCCCGAATTCCTGCGATCAGGTAGATGAACCTCGTCGAGGCTGTGTTGCCGCGGGGCTCGTGAGTTGGAAATCCGCGCGACAGTGTTGAATTTACAAGTCGGTGGGACAGGCACGCTTGGTTTCTGAAGACCGACCTCGTCGGGCGCAGAACTAACAGTGCCCTCGCTTGACGAGCTCCCCTGCCGATGGAAGA
Organism: Arbacia lixula; assembly: GCA_963669155.1. Classification (NCBI taxonomy): domain Eukaryota; kingdom Metazoa; phylum Echinodermata; class Echinoidea; order Arbacioida; family Arbaciidae; genus Arbacia; species Arbacia lixula. Next base: position 15,245,823 of record OZ022597.1, read on the forward strand.
TCCCCTCCAGCTGGTGCTGCTGAATCTGAGGGCGCGATGGACGCTTGCGGATGGACGCCACCTTAGGCTCCTCCCCCTGGATACTGGCGCTTCGAGAGGAGGCCGGAGAGACGTACTTTGGAGTGGTGTTGGCACTCTCAATGACCATGTCCAGCTCATCTGTGGGGTGACATGGAGACACCAGATGCAACGTTATTAAAGGGATTGTTCACCCTGAAATTAAGTTGGTTTCAATCAAAGCAGAAACATGAACGAAACACATCAGTGAAGGTGTGATGAAAATCTGTCAAAGGATATTAAAGAAACTAACGATCTTTTAAAGGTTTAATTTTGTGACATCACGTGCGAGGTGACATTTTTTTAAAATGTCAAATTTCTTAAAAGGATACAGTATTTTACCTGCGAATTTGATACATCATTAGAAACACATTTTTAGACACAAGCCTCTAAGAAAAAAAAAAATCCTTCATCAAAACACAGAGCAATTTGCAGAATTATACAGCACACAACATATGGGAGAGCACCTCGCATGTGACGTCACAAAACTCACATTTCAAAAGAGCATAACTTTCTTATTCTTTGACGGATTTTCCCCAAACCTTCACTAATATATTTATATCATGTTTCTACTTTTATTGAAATCAACTTAATTTCAGGGTGAACTATCCCTTTAACTCTTTACGTGCTAGGTGAATATTGTTTTCACCAGTCACATGCACAAATTCCATGGAGGAGTATTTTGACTGGCAAAGGAAGGATTAAAGGGAATATACTGTACTGGGAAGATAAAAAGCCTTCAAAAGGGTGTCCGTGGGCAATCTTCTTGACAATGGTCTTAAATTCTTGTATTGTCCATTTTAGAAACTTGCTGAAAGTTATTTGCCCTAAAAGGATCCACATTTGGAGTACTTCACAAAGAGGACAGGTCAACGTACCCATTGCATTCTGTTCCTGGCTGGAGATTGACAATGATCGGTTTGCAGCAACAGCAGCTGGACTGGCGTGGCCTTTGGAACCTGCCAATCAATAATCAATAACCAGTAATCAATAATCAATAAAAATGATTAATAATCAACAATGAATAACCATTCATCAAGCAACATCAATGAAAATGATTAATAATGAAAAATCAATATTGTAATTGTAAACTATCAATAAATTATACACTATCAATAATACAGGTAGCGATCAATAATCGTGTATCTACAAGCACCAATTAATCATCATTATTGATTATCAATGATCAGCAATTATTAACAACCCATCAAAAATGTATATAGAAATTTTAATTGAAATCTATATTACACGAAAAAGAAGAAAAAATGTAAAAGACATTGAGGAGAAAACAAAGACATGCTCACATATGTTACTTCAGAGTTTAAAAGTCCTCTTTCAAAGATTGCATGTATCAAGTGTTGGAATTCAACATAAAACCCTTACTAAACAAAACTAAACTAAAACCCTTTACTCTCAAATTTTGCAAATAGCTTCAACTTGGGAACACCTAATAGTTGAAAAAAAAGTTAAACTGGTAGTCATGAATGACCATATGTATGTATCTGCTTTGATACGTCACAAATTTACTTGTACTAGACAATCGACTTACCACCACTGAGCTGATCCAGGCTACACATTGATATTGCTCTCGTTGCAGGCGTGCTGATCGGAAGATTCGGGCCTGGACAAAGAAAGGGAAAAAAAACAATAATTCTCATGATACAAATTTTAATTTGCATGAACAATCGGTACTGTTTTGCTGATAAATCTGATCTCAGTAATGATTTTTTTTAATTGAAATTAATGTGACATGATAAATAAATCCTCAAATTGGCAAACCAACTGGAAAGGGTTCAATCATGGTCTTGCTCCTCAAATTGGCACCATTATTGCTCGAGTGATAGAAGTTACACTGACAAGAGAATGTATGGTCCATTTTATGATATAAATCTGATTTAAAATAGAGTGTTGCCAATTGAAGGCCCAACAGAGATCAGGGCCCTGTAACGATTTTTGATTGATCGCAACTTAATTTGCGATTGATTTTAATCACAAATTTGTACATTAGAGATCGGGACCGTACTTCACTTGATTAAAATAAAACGCAAATCTTTATAGAACGGGGGCCCACTTTTGCTTCAAAATGCTCATGTTCATGAATGCGTTAGCAGAAGGTCGGGGGGGGGGGGGGGGCGGCTGTTGCTTACTGTTGCCTGGTCGTTTGAGCGTGCCACCCTCCTTGAGCCAGGAGTAGGCCTTGGACCCGGGGACGGTGATGACTTTCATCACGATGGTGTCCGGGGAGCTGACCACCAGGTTGACCACGTACTGATGGGGGGCAGCACTCACATCCTCACCATTGATCTACAGGGAGAGGGAGAGAGAGAGAGAAAGTTGACCGATAAGAAACTGTGAATGAAATTACATTGTAAAGAGTAATCTTTCTCATGAAGGTACAGTGTATAAAACACAATACGATGCAGTCATATCTTCACTGTAATTCTATGGGGAAGATGGAGAGAGACAGTGAGAGAGAGAGAGAGAGAGAGAGAGAGAGGGAGAGAGACAGTGAGAGAGAGAGAGAGAGAGAGACAGAGAGAGAGAGACAGAGATTGAGAGAGAGAGAGAGAGAGAAAGAGAGAGAAAGAGGCTTGACAGACAGTTAATAAAATTACACTGTGAAAAGTTATCTTTTTCATAAGATAAGAGCACAATATAATGCACTCATATCTGTATCTTCACTGTTTATGGGGAGAGTGGGGCGGGGGAGGGAGGAGGAGAGAGGTGAAAGATGAGCAACAGTGACACAAATTACACGGTGAAGAATGTATCTGATATGATATAATGCCGAGTATGATGGACTTTCATCCACTCTGTTGATCTACAGGGAATGGGAGAGAGAATCACGAGGTCTGAAAGATGAGAGAGGCTTTCTAGTCTACTCGCTACACCTACACAGAAACTACTTTTGGACTTGACTCATCACCACGGGTACAAGACTTATGTCAGCAGATGCATGCTGGTCACGAGTCTGATTGAGTGAGACACCATTTAAAGCCTGAGGCATATGTGATCGGGATGCCGGAAAGTACATAGAGAATAATGTCCCCCATTGAGAATAGATATCAAGCGCAAACAGTGTACGAAAACCTGTACTAACTTTATGGGGACGCCACATAAAACATGAAACATTATCGTTGTTTCAATACAGATGATTTTGTCCTTGGAATCGCTTTATGGTATATCGAGTTTGTCCACATAATAATAACAGTAAATAATTGAAATCACCCACTGTTGTGATTATGTGATAAAAAAGAATGAGTTTGTGGCCGCATGAGATGATTCATTTCAGCCCCATAAAGTTAGACGGATGTTTATTACGCGGTCTAAGTTAAAACTCTGTTCTGAATACAGGCTAATGAGTATAGAGATAATCAGTAAAGGGCATGAGGAAACCATGTAATGTTTGTGTAGGTGGGGAAGGGTGGGGGGGGGAGAAGGAGATTGGGTACAAGAATGGAAAAGATGACGAAGATGAATCAACAGACAAAGCCGATGAAGAAGAAACAGAAGGAAATAAAGATGATGAGGAAAAGAAGAAAATGACAAAGAACAGGGGAAAGTGAAGAAAGTGAAATAGAAGATGTGGAAGTGGAGGGAGAGAAGGGAAAGCCTGAGAAGACAAAAAGTGATGGCACTTTAAAGGGATAGTTCACCCTGAAATTATTTTGGTTTCAATACAAGGAGACACATATGAAAGAAACATATTAGTGAAGGTTTGACGAAAATCCATCAAAGGAAAAGAAAGTTACATGTGCATGTATTAGATTTCATACTTTGGATTTTGTGATGTCACGTGTGAGGTGCTCTCCCATATGTTGTGTACAAAATTTTTCGAAAACGTGCATTTCCTCAAGAAAATATGCATCCTTGTACCTGTGCATTTGATACATCAGCATATATACATTTTTACACACATACTGGTATGAAGAAAAAAACAATTTATGAAATTGTATTGTACACAACATATATGTACAGTATGGGAGAGCACCTCACATGTGACGTCACAAAATTGTACTTTCAAAATCTAATAACTTTCTTTTCCTTTGACGGATTTTCGTCAAACCTTCACTCATGTTTCTTTCATGTGTCTGCTTTTATCGAAAAAAAAATGCAATTTCAGGGCGATTTCTCCCTTTAAAATCCAGGATGTGATACCTCTTGACTTACTACCATTGAGATGGGGAATTTTGAGAAAAGATAAAACCAGAGAGGGAAAAGGTTGGAAGATTATCATCCAAACTGTTACCCCTCTAGGCTGAAGTCATCCATTTCTACAAAAGGAGAAACGCATTTGGAAGTTAGAGCAAAAAGTGTTGGTACTTTCAAATCCAGGACATGGTACCTCAAGGATTGCTACCACAATGAGATGGGGAAAGAGTGGAAGAAAAGTGTGGGAGTTATACAAAAAAAGGAGAAAAGCACTTCAATATCTACTCTAGGAGATTCTAAACCACCCTATGGGAATGGTGTTTATGGCCGTGTTTATCAACTTTTCAGAAATTTAAACGCGTTTCCAAAGGCCTTTACGAACGCGTTTCCAAATGCGTTTAAAAAAACGGTGCATTTATCAACTCGATCGCCCAAGTCGAAAACTGGCCTTGTCACCAAAAACATGTGGTTTAAACGCGTTTCAAAACAGCTTTGCATTTATCTTGCTTCTTTAAACGCTTTTCAAAACAGCTTTGCGTTTATCTCGCTTCTTTAACCCTAAAACGGCCGGGGGGGGGTTGAATCAACCCCCCCCTCGACATTTCGCGCAATAATGCCGCAACGCAAGAACGACTCATCGCGACACTTCTTGACTTTTTTCTTTCAAGTCTTGCGCATCTTTTGAGACCAAATTTGCGACATCCACGCATACCATTACGGAGCCACGCCCGTTTTCGTAATGCATGTCATCCCAAAACGTGCACAATTTTGCAATTTTGTGTGCATTTCCTATGGAAAACAGTGCTCGTTCATAAAACTCATAAAAGCCTAATTATTTTTCCATTTGATGATTTTGATCGATTAATTTGATGCTTATCATGACTGAAAAGTGGTCACTGACAATTTTCAATAAAAAAAACAAAGAAAAACAAAAGTAAAAAAACAAAGAAATACATAAGAAATTCCAAAAACAATAAAATACATAAGAATTAAAATGAATTTTCAAAGTTTTTTTGATGACCAATTGTTAAACATATTATTACAGATATACAAACCAAATATTAGACTCTAAATGTTTTTATTTAGTGTTTTATATAATTTTGGGCTAAATTTGCATAATTAATTAATTAAAATTAAAAACTATCAATTTTGGAAAATATAACAAAATAATCTCGTAGATTATGACACAGGTATCGTTCTTGCCAAATTTTGTCGCAATCGCGCGATCGATGGCCGAGATCTCAAGGGGGGGTTGAATCAACCCCCCCCCTGGCCACAGAACAGTCCAAAAAGCCCGGCCTGATTAGGGTTAAACGCGTTTCTGGTTTAAACGCGTTTAGGATCGTACAAAACCCCATAATCAAAACACCTTTGCGTTTATCAACTCGTTTAAACGGGTTTAAAAAAAAATTAAACGCGTTTGGAAACCTTAATTCTACCAAAAAAAGAGTTGATAAACACGCCCTATGACTAGTGCAAAGTTGCCCCTATGAACATTGAACATTTAAGCCGCGATACCTCTAGGATGAAGTCACCCATCTTGAGTCCTGCCTTATCTGCTGGGCTGGATTTGTCCACATGTTCCAGGTACTGCAGAGCAGGAAAGTCCTTGGTGGGGGTGAACGATACCGCCCCTCCCTGGGGACCTGGGGGGGGAGGGAGAAGGGAGAAATAAATGATTATGGATTCTGCTTCTTTGGTTTTACCTTTACAACATACATTTTCAAAAACAAGGTGGTTCACGAACCACGAGTCTCGCCTGATTTCGCAATCAATAAACAGTGCCAAGTTTTTTTCCAAATATTTAAAATGGTGCCGAGATGACCTTTGACCTCATCATCCTCATCAACACACGTGGTATTACCCAAGGATCATTTGTACCAAGTGTGATCACAATTGGTGCAGAAATAAAGAAATGAGAGCAAGTCAAACAAAAACTTTAACATTTTTGTAACAGACCAACAATCCAACAGACTAACAGGAAAAGTGATTACTAGCTCTCTGCCGAACTTTGTTCAGGCGAGACAAAAATTACAAATCGACAATGTCTTAATCTAATTCAACTGATGCTTGAATCCATTCAATCCGTTTGATTAGGATGAATACTGCAGTTAACTAAAGTCTTTTTTTTCTTGATGTGCTCGATAAAAAGTTTGAAGTTTATTGATAGTCTGCCATTTATTATTTGAATTGCAGATTATGAGGGTTCATTAAAAAAATGGGTCTATTTGGGGCACGGAAGTCTTTGCTGATCGTGGTGATGGGGTTGTAAAAGTGGGGGAATAAAGTAAGAAATTTGCAGTTTTGCTTATCACATTTTCTTTGAATAAAACTATGATTATTAGTATTGGACCATTTATGAGCAGATTTCAGTTAGTGCGCTGCACTGACCATGGGTATTTAAACCCCTACTTACTACAATTTTGTATCACACCTGACGAAGTGTTGCAGCGGCGCACGAAACGTTGTGATCTTTTCGATTCCGTTTACCTTACATTGCGAGACAAACGATTATCAGTAGTCCAAACTATGATTTCTATACAAAACATGTACGCATTACATCAATAACAATAGTGGTGGCCTAAAAGAGGCAACTAATTGGCTTCTAATTTTGGGGCCCTTTAACCTTTTGCGTGGCAGATAAACTACTGTATTGCTCTATGTGAATACTGTGTTTTACCTGTGAATAAAATCACATGTGACACACACATGGTTAAGCTTCACAGAACATCATGTAACATACAGTTGAGGCCAACAAATTATATACACCCATGGAATTCAGTGAAATTTGTTCGCTTGCCAAACATCGTAAAATTTACTATATCTTTAGATATGTAAATACTAGCATGACAAATTTGGTATCAAATGATAGAGCGTATTAAGCTCGTTCACATGATTGGGATGCCGTTGGGATTAAATTAGATTTCAGGTGGAAGTTTCTCTGATATTCATGCCAAAATGTATTCTATTGTTTGTTATTATATTTTCAAACATCATTTCATAGAAATATATAAATGTCAAATTGATGACTTATATTACAAGATACAGTAAATTTCATGATGTTTGGAAAGTGTCAACTTTTCTTTGAATTTCATGGGTGTATGTAAACTTCTGGCCTCAACTGTACATGTACATTGCAACATGATAAATGAAAATTAAGAATACACAAATTAATACATAACCAATTGATACATACAAAAATATTGATACAAGATCAATTGATGCAAATGATCAAATGAGTATTGTTTTCAGGGTGACAAGAAATCACGTATGACTAAGAGTTTGCCATTAGGTCAAAAGTACAACGATGTGATTATTCTACTGTATATTTGTTATTTTACCCCTGCTGACTACAGTCTCAGGAATGTCAAGAGCACAGGTAGATTTGTTCAGTAGATTTTGCACCAAACATATGTATTTTGCGCTTAAGAAAAAGAGATATCTGATCTTACAGATAAGATAAGAGGCAAAGTCTGTCACTTTTGTGTGAAAGATACCCTGGCACCGACATGACACATTGACTTGCTCCGTGCGCTCCATCAGGACAAAGGCAGAAGAACCGCTTTTTGTTAACGCGGATAAGAAAGAGCTCAGGCCGTGCATTTGGGCTGCTCGTTTACGACCTAGCAACCAGACACTGTGCGTGGTTAGGTACACACAGTCAGCTCTTATTAACAGATTCCATCCTCTCAGCACACACCAGCCAACATCACTTCCGTTTTGGTGTCCACTTGTTCTTTCCTTCTACCCTGTGGCAGAGCTATGTCAGCAAAAAATGTACAAGGGGGCTCGTGCGATTGGGCCCCCGAAACGCACAAAAAAGTAGCCTATATGTAGTTACTAGGCTGAGGGGTGCATTGTGACAACTGAGTCTGTTAAAGTTTTCATGCAATGTCCATGTAACAGAGGTATCAACCTTTGCACTTCACCATGGAGATCAATTCAGATGTGGTAAAGTTTTGAGCTATCAATGAAAAACTGCTCTATTTTCTCAGTAACAAACGTTAAAATTGGAAATTTTTTATGGATTTGAAGCAACAGGCATACAAAAATCTGCCATCTTTACATGGACATCATATCGTTTTTACATGGATAAGAAATTTTCATAAGTCAAATTGCAATATGCCATGGTCTTTGAGAAATAATACTGAATGGGACCCCATTTCTTTGCTCATGCCATTATTGGACTATATTTGCCTGGTTTTAAAAAGATATGGATTTGGAGTTGTGGTATGTCACAAAAATTACCCCAACCCCGTGGAATCACCCAACTATGTCTGGCAGACTTGGTTGTGACCATGTACTCCTCAGCCTAGTAACATGGGGTGGTATTACAGAAGTTATCCAAAGTTTTCTCCTAAGTTTTCTCCGAAGTCCCCGAGTTAGGAGGTGCCTAAGAGAGCAAGAAATTGGTATTCCAGAACATCCTCTTAGCACTATCTTAATGCAAATTAGGGAGGGTTTGAAAGTGCTTCATTTATGAACAGCCAATCGCAATCACAGCATCTCATCGGGCCCTCCCCATAGGATTGACAAGTGACAATGACAATGACAATGACAATTGTCATTAATTGTCTCAATTGTCATTGTCAAATTGTCATTGCGCAAATAAATGCAGCTCTTTTTTATTGCATGCGTTATGAATGGCTAAGACAGGGGGGAGGCTCTCCTCAGTTTTCTCCTAAGTTTTCTCCTAAATCCTCTCTTACGTGCATTCTGGAATACAAATCCTCCTAACTTTATGATTTGCATAAATTTGCATAAAGATAGGAGAAAACTTGGGAGAAATCTTAAGAGCGGTGTTAGGGGAAAAGTTAAGATCGTTCTGGAATACCACTTAGGAGAATCCTAGACTTAGGATAAGATTTCTCCTAAGTTATCGCTCTGTAATACCACCCTAGGCTACAAAAATAAAAGTGCCCCTGTGAATAAAAAAAGGGCCAGTGTGAAAAATGGGGCACTTACTTTTTGCCCCTCGGAGCACGAAGCCAAATCCCTTCTTGCCCCGCTGGACGCAGCTGATTCTCGGAACAGAAGTCTGCTCCTTCTCTGCGCCGTCAAACGAGGGCACACTACACAAACGATGGAGTAAGAAAAAGGAAACCATGAGAAATACATAATGATACAATGTCTGTATTCTTATATCAAGGAAAACTCTGGGTTGAATCAGAAAACTACCACATGCGTGTTACTTACATTCATTGTTTTCATCAAATCAAAGAAAATTGCAACGTATTAAAACATTTTGTGAATTTGATAGCATATATACATGTAGTTCACTATGATGAAAAAAAATTGTTATCAAATGATGTTGGATAATATTTTGTTATACTTCTCAACCAAAGAGGATTGTTCATTTAACACCATTGATCTATAAATCAATGATGTGTCCAGCACCATATCATTGTAATCTACCATCAATAGTAACTACCATGGCAACAGCCAATGAGCTCTCATTTTTGCACCTGTTGCCATGGTAGTTACCATTGACGGTAAGTTACAATCATTGAAAACCTGTAATGCAACACGTCCCTTATATCCAGACTTAGACCAGAGGAGCTGATCTACAAAACAGCTGAGTTCATGACTCAAAAAGTTTTATGCTATGATATAATAGGTGATTAACGTCCATGAGTTATATAAGACTTGTGTCATATCCAGTCTGTAATGACTAACCATCAATAATAAGGTTGACAGGAGGGAATTAAAAGTTGGTTTGTGGGAGCTACTATTCAAGTCTGATGCCAAGAAAGAGCTTTGCTGTGCAATATACCATATAAGATACAAAGCCTACTTTATAGAAATCATTTGTCCCCATCCTTGTATAATTTATCATTTACCGGTGTAAACAATAAATACTATCTTTTATCAAGTGAATGACATGTACAGTGGAGCCTGAGATCAAATGCACATTGATTGCAATCAAATGCAATCAGCTCCATACACTGACTGCACTCTGACTGCAAGAGATTGCAATCAGCTGTGACGTTGATCTCAGGCCCAATTGTAGCTTCTTTTATATCTATTTATTCTTGTGGTATATATAGTTTGATAATATAATATCACCAGATTCTCCATACAATCGAGATGCAGAATTTCAGATTCAATTTGGTTATTTATTTCACATTTTACAATAATCCTTATTGCAGTACCCGGTACCTAACTAGAATTCTAAGCGTTTAAGCATACTGAGAAAGCTACAAATATACTCAAAATTATCATTTTTTGTTGGCATATTTCAGTGCAATAGGATGTGATTTGGCACTAACAAATTCTCCAGTGTGCAGGGCAATATCAATTATATAAATTTGATTTATATTAAAAAAAAGTCCCTTAAAAATCAAACTATGAACTACAAAGTCACTTTATGCAAAATTATAGTTTGTATTCTCATTCTAGCTATGCTTATCTTTGCATTTTCAATCCAACCGTTGACATTTGTATATGATGTAAAGTGGTTGTAATAAATGGAATAAAACTTATTTGTCCACTGGGGCACTTTGTTTGTCTTTGAGGGCTCTTAGGAGCTTTGCAGGGGCTAACTTGCCCCGAGCCCCCAAGGCCCCGTTGCACAAAAATTACAATTAACGGTAACTCTGTCTTCAATGGTAACTACCATGGTAATACCGCTCAACAGCCAATCAAATTCAAAGTTTCCAAAGATGTCACTACTGATGGCAGAGTTACCATTAATGGTAAGTTTTATGCAACAGGGCCCAGGGCATTTTTTTTTCTCACTTCTGCATGATGTGACCACACTGTAACTATGGACCATAACAGTTGCAATCAGAGATCAGCTGAAATATAATTATAATTTTTTAATTATTCAAAAATGAATTTCAGGGGTACTTTTCGGGCTTGATTTCTGCCAACAATTACTCCAAAATATGTGAAATTTTGCTGCTGAAAGAGATACGTGTACGATAGGAATGGGCAATACCAGACACTTTTTTGTCAAGCCCAACCAAATGAAACAACCCATCTCTACTTCTGTGTACTTCTGTAAGAGGATCTAGGGTCATTCAACTACATGTACTTAAAAATGAAATTGAACCAAAATACATATAATTAGATTGACACAATGATAACTGAAACTACCAATTACGTATATGACTCATATTATCGATAGAGTACCAAAACATGAGTAATTTATATTCTAGCACTGAAATGATGCATTAAACAAACAGATGGGTTAGCTCCTCACAACCAAGCGTAACTAACATTAAAAACTTAAAGCCAAGCATGTTGTTATGGTTACAACCTCTAGAATCTATACACTGTCTTTCACAAACGTTACCATAACAGAGGTTGCACAAATGTGTAGGTGTACGATTAATATTTGGGGTGCAATGTCATTTCCATCCCTTTCTAAAACAACTAAACTAGCTAGCATCAAACAACAAACGGGCTCACACACAAACAAACTATTTGACATATTATAATGGGCCCGGCATGAAATGACAGGGGTTTGCAAATTTGAATACAGACACTCATGATCATCACACAGCTGGTTTCTTAATAGCCAGGCTTACAGGCAGTTTGTAATTTTTCATCCTAACTTTTTCAATAAAGAGGTCTGGCTGTATTAGACTAGCAATCCTTCTCATTCTATTCTCCAGCTCGCCCCATGGGAAGGAGTTAGAAAAGAGGAGAATGATGAGGTGACTAGTCTTAAAGGGCATATACCGTACTGGGAAGGCAAAAATGCCTTCAAAATGTAATTGTTAGCAATCTTCTTGCCAATGGTCTCAAAGTCATGTATTGTCTATTTTAGAAGCTTCCTGAAAGTTATCTGCGCTCAAATGATGTACATTTGGAGCAAGGAGTGATTAAATCACAAATCCTCAAAATGTTCGGCCCGAACATTTTGAGGATTTAATCATTAATCATTAATAACGCCAAATGGGGATCATTTGAGGGCAAATAACTTTCAGCAAGCTTCTAAAATAGACAATACATGAATTTAAGACCATTGGCAAGCAGATTGCTAACAATTACATTTTGAAGGCTTTTTTGCCTTCCCAGTACAGTATATGCCCTTTTAACCATTGCAGACCCTATTTTTCAGGTTTGGATAAACAATGTCTAACAGTCTGAAATTCAGGCTAGCTTCTTCCTAGTTTGATCCTGGCCCCTTAGTTCATTGAATACGGGGTCAACAAATGGACTCATTCCCCTTTCCATAGGCCCCCTGCTTGCCTCCCTTCTCAAAGAACGGGGGAGGAAAAAACGCGATGTTTTCAGGAAGTTGTAGGTGTCTCTGTAGGAACAGCTGATGTGACATGATCAAATCTATTAATGGTTTATACATACGCTGTCAGGGAGGTGGATATATTTAGACTGCAAGCACACAGATGGTGTGTAAAACTCAGCAATGATGGTTTTATAGTGTATGGGAGAGTTACCATTTGTTAAGATTGAACTATATGAGGTAGTATGCCTCTTTTGTGGAAAGAACAATATTAAATAAAACATTGCGAGCCACAAGTACAATATATTCATCCAGTGTGTGGGTTATGGAAATGGAGAGAGAGAGAGAGAGAGCGAGAGAGAGAGAGGGAGGGAGGGACAGAGGGAGGGAGGGAAAGAGGGAGGGAGGGAAAGGGGAGAAAGGGAGGGTTGGGAGAGAGGGACAGAGAGAAAGAGAGAGGGAGGGAGAGAAAGAGAGAGGGAGGGAGAGAAAGAGAGAGAGAGAGAGAGAGAGAGAGAGAGAGAGAGAGAGAGAAAGGGTATGGCACAGAGAAACTGAGACCATAATGAGACAATTAATGAACAAACAAGCACATAAAATGAGACAGAGAGTTCAACAAGAGGAAAGAGGGTTTCAAGAAAAAATATGGAGAAAAAAAAAGCTCATTAAAAATTGAATGATTTATAGAGAGATATTGTGCAGTACATTTAGCCAAAGGTAGGATACGAAACGAACAAAGTAAATGAAGATAGAGAAAGGGAACGGAGAGACATAAAGAGGAAAAAGGGACTCAATAGAGGTACACTGTACAACACGATTCATATTTACACAGAACAAATACAGGTATATGTATATGTTCGTCTAGGCAAATGGAAACAAATACAGGATATAAAGGGAAAAAAAGAACAAAGAAGGGGGGGGGGGGGGGGATGAGAGATCCACAAGCTATCCATCTAAAGCATGCTTCTAGTTCATAAAGTTAGGGTGTCCCATTTTCAAAAGTCATGAAACTCAGCAGGAATCGTCTGCATACCCTAACGATAACAAGTATGAAATCTCAGTCATAGCTTCAAAAACATTTTCAGGAAAAGTGAAAAACTATTCTCATTTACGTTTGAAAAGCACCGACCATATTCCACATACATAATTGTATTGTCCCTGTCAGCGTGCAATGCGGGCAATGCTCCCATTGAACGCATGCACTGTGGAGCAGACCGATGTGGACCATAGTGCACAGCAGTCTCCTGACTCTAGGCTATAGATGGAGGTTTTGGACAACCCACCAAAAACCTCCTCAAATTTTAGCAATCATTTTAATTTCGCTTAAAGTAAGTATCCAGTTTTATCATTGGGAGGGAAGTTATGAATCAGTATCTTCTTCTATTTACTGTGGTTTTTACAATAATTTGATTTGTTGGAATTGCAAAAGGGACACCCAGTCTTAAATGGCAGGAATATGATTAAAATCAAACAAGAGTTAGTTTGCATAAATTTCATGCATTAGAAAAATCAACCCAGTCACATTCACTGTCACAGTTACAGTCACATTCACTGTCACAGTCACAGTCACAGTCACAGTCATAATCACAGACACATTCACAGTCACAGTCAAAGTCAGTCACAGTCACAGTCATAATCACAGTCCCGTTCACATTCACAGTCAAAGTCAGTCACAGTCACAGTCACAACCACAGTCATAATCACAGTCACATTCACATTCACAGTCAAAGTCAGTCACAGTCACAGTCACAGTCATAATCACAGTCACATTCACATTCAGTCACTGTCACTGTCACAGTGAAAGTCACAGTTACAGTCACAGTTGTGACAATCTAAACCCCTCTATTACTCACATTTATATCACTGTCCCCAAACCATTAAACCAAGCATATCATGCTGCAAACACGTTAGAGTAAAACAAAATAAAACAAAGACTGGTTACCATGGTTTTTGCTTACCTGTTTGTGATTGGCTCATCCTCTGTCAGATTCAGCTTGCTTGAGCCTAGGGAATAAGTCGAAGAGTACCTCATTAAGTTCATGGAACGGCGCTTCTTAAAAAACTTCTTCATCTTTGTGTGTTCTTTTCCCCCTCTTCAGTTGTTCTCAGACAAAAATATCTCCAACATTTACACTTAAAAAATGGACAGGAGACAGCGGTAAGTCAATACGGTTTGTCTTTGATGGTCATTAATGTAACCATGGCAGCAGGCAGGTTCATTTCTGACATAGCGACGATCCGGTGCATCTGTTAGCTTTGACCAGGGTATTCCTTGCTGAGTGGATGACAGGAGAAATCCGAGATGTCGGGAAGAAGATACGAAGAGACTAAGCAATATCCCTGTACATTTCTTAAGTTTGAGTCAGAGTATTTATTCCACGGTAGAGACGTAACAATCAGAGGAAGAACCAGAATTCAGGAGTTTCTGTTACAGTAAATATCCACGAAGAGAGAGATTATGAGTGAAACTCCGTATTGTTTTGGTGACTACTCCTACAGCACTCACTGATCCAAACCCGAGGCGAACGAGTTTCTAGCGGGCGCGTGCCACACAGAAAATAACAGCAACCCACATGTTCTTGACAACCTTCCAAGAACGCTGATACAACTTCAAGTGATTTGACATCAAGTGACGTGGGTACTTCAGTGTCAATTATTGAGCTGTGAAGAAAGAATATCAGAGAGGAAGCTATTGCTTAGGGACATCGCTTTCAAGGGTAACCAAGAGGTGTGTGTGTGTGAAATAGACTGTGAAGGTAACACACTCACTCAACGACCTTTGAAAAGCATGTTTGGCAGACAGAATTAGTCTTTTTCCTTCCAACTGATATGTGCTACTACTACTACTTCTACTACTATAACTACTACCACTTCTCCTACTAGTACTACTTCTCCTACTACTACTACTACTACTACTACTACTACTACTACTACTACTACTACTACTACTACTACTACTACTACTTCTACTACTACTACTACTACTACTTCTACTACTACTACGACTACTACTACTACTACCACTTCTACTTCTTCTATTTCAACTTCTAATACTACCACTACTGCTAATACTACTGCTGCTATTATGACTGCTACTACTACTACTGCTACTACTACTACTACTACTACTACTATTACTACTACTACTACTCCTACTACTACTACTACTTCTACTACTACAACTACTACTACTACTACTACTACTACTACTACTACTACTACTACTACTACTACTACTACTTCTACTATTACTACTACTACTACTACTTCTACTACTACTACTACTACTACTACTTCTACTACTACTACTACTACTACTACTACTACTACTACTACTACTACTACTACTACTACAACCACTACCACTTCTTCTACGTTTACTTCAACTTCAACTTCTATTACCACTTCTGCTACCACTTGGATCTTTGTATAAGTTATAACACTTTTATCAGCAAATTCAACTATTCAAGGACATCCCATAAAAACAAACCCAGACTAAAATCAAACAACGCTGATGTTAGAGTAAGAGTGAAGCAGTTTAACTCTTCCTGTCTAGAGTCAATTGAGGAACCAAGCTCAATGCAGAAAGAAACTCCTACAATTCTGCCCTACTCTGACAAAAGGAAGCAACTAACAAACAAGATTGTTCTTGTAAATGAGCAAAATGTGTCTGTCATTTGCATTGGCATTAGTGCAACACCACGTCATGTTAGATTGAATATCTCGCAGCAAGATGAATATTTCTTGTCCAGATTTCGGCCGTATGTAGGGAATGCTTGGTACAATCTAAGAATACCAATAACCAAGATTTGAGCGATTTCACTTGCTTCCTTTTGTCAGAGTTGGGCAGAATTCCCCCCCCCCCCCATAAGACTTCACAATGATACAATGCCTTTAATACTATTACCATTGTCCATGCGTAAGCCTACAGCTCACAACTGTCTAAATTGTCATTGTGGCATTAATGGTCTCCATTTCCATAACATGTCATCTGAGAAATTGTTTTGGGTATCATTTCTGTGACACAGAAAAACACTAGCATTGTCCACGGAAACAGATTTTGGATTGGTATTGAGAGGAGATCAACTGTAAAATAGCGATGCTTTGTTTGAAAGAGGAACATAGCATGGAATATGTACAATAGGAGAGAGATCAGTGGGCCATTTGTGCAACAGAAAAAATCATTGTCGGAGATCAAAGAAAATGAACTAGTGTTAAAAGGAGGTCGACCATAGAACTACCCCCCTAGTTATTTCCTTGGAAGAGGAACAGGATATGAAGGATCTATAATGATGACAATTGTATGATGTTTGAAAGCTTGCATGGTGGTATGATCAATCACAAAAGAGGTTTACGGTACACCGTGTGTAAAGTCCTGGAAGGACTGAGATGAGAAAAGTGGATAGAAATTGAAGGTGAATTGGAAAGGCGAGAAAGTGGAGATTTGAAAGTAGAGTATTCTTTCGAAATGAGTATAGTCTTTAAAATGACTGTAAACCAGAAAGAGTGAAGAGCTGATGAGTAGAGGAGTAGACTCAATGTTTCGGGCAGATTATATGAAAGAGCTGAAGACAAACATAAACAGAAATAGATGAAACTTCAGAATAAGGACGATAAATGAAGCTAATACTGAAAAATATATAAAACAGAAGAGAAAGAAAAGTAAGAACAAGAAAAAAAAGGAAGAGGACAGGAGGAAGAACAAGAACATGAAACAAAACAGGAGGAAGATGTAGAAGAAGAGGAGAAATAAGAGGAGAAAAGAATGAATGAGAACGAGAAGAGTTTGCTACTACATTCAGCAAAATATAATTTGACTCTAAATTAATTAATTACCTACTATTTGCAGGACTGTCAAATACTTTTGCCAATTAATTCAAATATTTACCATAAAAAAAACACACTTCCCTTTAAAAGCTCCAGTTTCTATCTGTCATTTTCTTTCACATTCATGTGAAGGCTAAACACACAAACTTGTGTGCATGCAACAAATTCAGGACGTAATATCAACCACAGTAACCTTCCTGTCCAAGGTTTTATCAGCTTTATTTGATCAAGAAAAATATATACACCGTAGAATGTTGATAAAATATCACTCCCTGAAACGATATTCCATAATCAAGAGGGATACAAGATACATGAGCACTCCTGATTGAGACTAGACTTTTTGTAAAGGAGTATCATGCGATTTCTCCCCAGTACTACTTTGAAAATATATAACACTAAAAAAATGCAAAATATTTCATAATAGTTTATTTAATTGAAAGTTTATATTCTGCTCAAATTTAGAATACTTAATATGGCAGTTGCTCGAGATTACCAAGTCTTCCATAATACTTTAATAACGGTCCACTTACATAATGTTAACAGGGGGGTGTTTCACCAAGCTGTTCGTAAGTTACGAATGACTTTACGAACGACTGGTGATCCCGTCTTGTGCTAAATCAGATTCTCAATGAACAGAGTGTGGTATTGCATTTAGCACAAGAAGGGATCACCAGTCGTTCGTAAAATCATTCATAACTTACAAACAGCTTGGTGAAACATCACCCTGGTCACATTAAATCTAAATCCAACCAAAATCCTTGCGCAATTCTACAAAGTTCCCATTCGGCAAAGAAGAATAGCTCCACAATGGAACATAAGAGGAAGTGATACTCAGAAATTACAGGACAAAGAAGTAGTCGATGGACGAACAGTATTATTGGGAGCTGTAATGAAATGAGATCCAGGAATGAAACAGGTGGAAAGCTCATGATTAATCAGAGATCTATGCATCTGGAGTGCATATATTGAGGGCTGTATCCAATATGTTTCATTGAAATATGTGCTACTTTATGCGTCATAAAATCTGTCATAAATTTAAAAAAAAAATCATTACTAAATTCTGTCCCAATTTCAACCAAAACATGGGTTAAATATCCTGAAAGATTAAAAATATGTGGTTTTATTGAAAGTATTACTATTTATAAATATTATTTATTTGTATTTATACATGGAAGACTTTGAGGGAATTCCTCCTTCTGATTAAGTTTCAAAATGAGAGATCTAAGCATGGAAATTAGAGTACATAAATAGTTGCTGAACAAAAGAGCTCAATTGAAATGATGGATGAAATCAACAAATTATTGGCAGAAATTATTCCTGGCAGTAAATAAAATTCCTGGTACCTTTTACACAGTCACAGCACCCAAATATCAAAGGTGGAAACATGACAAATTCAGCTTCGTTACCAGAACCACCAAAAGAAAAAGAACAACAGTGTAGAATAAATCCCGGCTGTTTTTGGTGATCCACAATTACCAAAAGAAACAGCGAAGATGCACGATATGATCGAGATCAAACCGCGGGAGGGTGTCCTTCTCTGCTAGACGATCTCTTTCAGCCGAGTTGCAAAGGTGAAATGATGGCGACAAAATTCACTCTGTGATGCTACAAGTATATCCCACTCTAAGAGCTAACACAGACACAATGCGGATGCTGGCAAAATGATTATAAATGTGGATCCCTCCATGTAAACTTAAAAAGATGTTCACAAAACAGTTTATATAATCACCAACGAGAGGATATAGTGAGTAAAAAATATTGGAGCATATCGTGGTATCAATCCCGAGGGTATGCTCGCAAACTTCCCCCTTCAGGACGAAATCCCCGAATGTGGTTCAGAAGTCGGTGTCGGAAGCTATTTATGCGGCTAATCAGATTAAGACCATACACCTCAAAGAGGTAGTGGAGTGTTCTGGAGGTCCTTGCTTACTTAACGCTGTGATGTCACTCTCAATGTGTGTTTGGTAGGAGGTGATCTACACAGAATGGGAACCCCACATGGAAGTTTGAAGTGCTCCGGTGGTTTTGTTGCTGTAATGACAATGACATGCCGGCTTCTAGTCTCACCTCCAGCCTATGGTGTGCAAACTATTCCTTACTCATGTGCATCACTCCCAACAAAATTTGGAGGGATAAACTTTCCACCCTCTTTTCTTGTCTTTGAGAGGGGGGAAAAAAGAGGGGAAAGAATTAGACTGAAGTATCCAGACCTATTTGTGGTTGGAACAGTGCGTCACGAGAAAGAAACAAAGTCCGCAGCCTAGAACGAAGGCTAGCTAAATCATAATACAGAACCAGTGTTTATGATTAAAGTCTGATGTCCAATTGGAAGGGGGATGACTGTTTTTTTTTTAATTTTTCTTTGCCTCTTCCTCCTCTTCTCATGCTATTGTTCTCCTACTTAATTGAATTTTTCATAGTACTCCTATCTGGTTTTTATCTATTTCCCTAACCCCTCCTCTTTCTCTGTAGTCTCTTGACCTGTACATTCACATGCTGCACAGTAGATTGCACTGTGCAATTTGTCATCATCAAAGTTGACTTTGTATGGAGGGGGGCTCTCCAGTTTCTAGCTGCCCCCCCCCCCCCAAACTATGTAAATCATGACATATACATGTACACAGGAAAGCAAGTAGGGAGTGGTGCCCCTACTCTTACGTCACACAGGGGGTAAAGTCCATGTTGACCGGCTACTCCAGAGGTCTGACAGGGAGAATGCCTGCCCCCCTCCCCTCCCGTTCCCTATTCCTCTCTCTCTCCCCTCCCCTCCCCTCTCCCCTCCCCTCCCCCTACCCTTCCCCTCTCTCTACCCCCTCCCTTCTCTCTACCCTCCGTCCACACCCTCTTTAGAATATTTACAAACTCCTCCAAATTGCTCCCATGATTCAGAGGGGCGGATAGTGAGAAATGCACACCCAGGAATGCTCGCCAGCTGGGCGGCTCCTTGAAACCTACGAGGCTGAGTCACCACAAAGCTATTTAGCAACAACCATCTAGTTTACCATGGCGTTCGTGGCAACAACCCTCAAGTACACAACTGACACCAATTTGCGTGCTTTGTGGTTAGGGCTAGAAAAATACACCCTGCAACGGAGCAAACACGGAGGCATATTTCCGGAAGGTCAGTCTGACATGTTGCCATTCAAAAGAATAACAGTCATAAATCATGGACACTAGAGTACCAAAGTGGTGTCGTCATATGAACATGCTGTTAATATGCCTTTCTCACTGGCAAAAATTTCCTTGGCCCCGTACTATAGGTGGGGCTAAGGGGGGCCTTAGCCCCACCTATAGTACGGGGCTAAGCTTAGACCACTTTCTGTTCTCATTGGTTTTTAACAAAGTAGGCTAGCCCCACCAATAATCCGGGATTATTTGGCCCTGCAAAAAAGCTGGGCTAACCCCGCAATTGCAGGGCCACAAAATATCACATGATGTCACAAAGTCAAATAATATATAAATAATATATAAAACAATAAACTAATCTCTTTCTCTTCCTTTGACCGATTTTCATCAAACCTTCACCAATATATTTCTTCTATGTTTCTGCTTTTATGGATACAAACTTATCTTCAGGACGAACTATCCCTTTAATGTGGTCTTTGCTCAAACTTGTTGTCAGTGCTAGAGTGTATGCAGTACACAACATGACAGCGCCCAGATCTTGTATTCATTATCTCATGAGTATTTGACATCCAGTCATTAAAGCATCCAGGCAGATGGATGTATCATAATAACACAGTGCAAGGTTATTTGGTTACTTTAAAGGGAATATACAGTACTGGGAAGACAAAAAGCATTCAATAAGATGATCGTGACTAATCTTCTTGCCAATGGTCTGAAATTCATGCATTGTCCATTTTAGAAACTTGCTGAAATTTATTTGCCCTCAAATGATCCACATTCGGCCCAGACATTTTGAGGATTTGTGATTTAATCAATCATTACTCCAAATGTGGATCATTTGAGGGCAAATAACTTTCAGCAAGTTTCTAAAATGGACTATACATGAATTTAAGACCACTGGCGAGAAGATTGCTCAAGATCACCTTTTGAAGGCTTCTTTTCAAATTTGAAAAAAAAACAACAACACAGAAAATAGAAGAAGAAACTGTATCAGAATTTACCTAGCAATAAGATCACTAGAAACTCTGAGTTTAGGCAAAATTAAAGCGATCGCAAGAATTTGAGAAGGTTTTTTGCTGGAACATATTGCCTCTTTGGTGCCCAGCACATCACACACTACTATTGTGAATGTAGACTATGGCTGCTACGTTTCAAACGTAAATATTGATAGTTTTTCAGAATAATTTGACAATAAGTATCTCAGATTTTGTTTTTTATACATGTATATATCCTCACTTTTTCTCTCTCAAGCCAAATAAAGAAATACACATCATATCTGTTCTTGAACTTGTGATATTTGTTTTCTGGTATCACCTCAAGAATAAAAGGACTTTCCTTGAAAATACATGTAGATTTCATCTGGTTTCCTTCATGGAGGTTTAGATACAATGACCATCACTTTGATGTTGCATCCTATCTCTAAACTCATTCATTTCCATGTTTTACACAAGTTGCTCATAGGTAAGGTAGTGGTAGTTCAAAAGTCACATTACCAATCTGAAGATTTAGTGGGGTAAGATATCTACAGCTTAGCCAGAAGTCAATAAAATGAGAATAAAATGAGCCCTCAAAATTCCCATAGACACAATGTAAAATTGTGGCCGAATCGGCCAATGTGCTCAAAAAGTAACGCCAAAAAATTGTGAATTATTTTTTCCCCTGCCTTACACCAGCATTAATGTGATGGACATTACGTTTCTTGTGTACCCCTTTAATTAAGACCATAAATGTTCACAACCTTATCTTGATAAGAGTCTTAATGAGCTAATAAACACCACCGAGCTAGCGGCTTAGCAATGAAGGCATGTTAACGAGTTTGTCACATGCTCAGAACAGGTATTGCATAATGAAGGTTTATAAATAGCCTGTTTCGGAGTGGAATGCCAGAGCGACGTTTTAATGAATTTCTCCTAGACTGTCATAGTAATTTATCTCAATGTAGCCTATTAGCTTCTATAATTTCTTTGAAAGATAAGATGTGTGCAAAAATTGATAACTAAACATGTTATAACTCATTTAATTACATTCAAACTACTGCTCTTTGTCTACAAAATACTGAACGAACAGGCTCCAGAGTATTTAACTAATTGCTTGACTCTGTATACACCAGCAAGAGCACTTAGGTCGGTCAGTGACACTCTTCGTCTCACATATCCAAAAACTCGTACATTAGCCGGCGATAGAACTTTCACTGTGTCAGCTTCAAAACACTGGAATGATTTGCCACTTACAATTAGACAGTCTCCATCACTATCAATTTTCAGAAAGGCATTACAAACCCATCTCTTTTGTAGTACGGAGTTTCAAATTATGTAAGTCTATTTAGTTCATTGTAAGCGCTTTGGGCCTTATGGGGAAAAGCGCAGTAAAAGTAATAAGTAATAATAATAATAATTTACCAGGGGCCATATTCATGATACACATACTGTGACTTGATTGCCCAGCTAAAAATTCCTGATTGCCGAACTAGAAATTATTTTGTAATATTTTTGTATCACACCTGACAAAGTGTTGCAGCGGCGCACGAAACGTCGTGATCTTTTTCGATTCCGTCTGACAATACATTACAAGACAAATGATCATCACTAGCGAATTATCCGCAATGAGTAACATTTTCAGCATTAGAAATTGTTCTCACTTCACTTTGGCAGTTCAGAGACAGCGTTCCTAAAGGACTTTTCTCCTGAGTGACTAGGGCAGTGAAAATAACACACAAGGAGTCAAGGAGTTTTAGCCAAAGTAATGCCGAAAAGAGAACCCCTGTTCATAACAAAAAAAGAGCCGTCATAAAAATGTATGTTTCCTCCATCGGATAAACTGCTTTGCGTGGTTCAGGGGGTCCATTTTATAATTACAGACTTGAAAAATAGCCCCCCCCCAAAAAAAAAAAATAATAAAAAAAAAATAAAAAAAATGAGATAATGGAAATAAATGAAACAATGATTCTATTCATTCATTTTTTTTCTTTTTCATGCCTGATAAAATGCATCTTTGTGATATTTGTATGTATTACTAATGAAGCTGGCCACTCAGCACACATAAAGGATTAAAATCAGCATGTCATTGTGCTCAGCTACTGTAAGCAAGAGAGACACTGCATAGGCAAAAGAGGTGGTTACAAGCCCTGTCAATAGGCCCGTTCACACAAAAGGGAAAAAGTGCGATTTAAAAATCGATTTTCTAATCGCGATCAAAATTTCGAAATTTTTTCCAGTGTGGACAGAAAAATCGCACTAATTACCGCGATCCTAATCGCGATCCAACTCGCACTATCAGTGCGATTTTTCAGAAAAATCGCGATTATTTTGCCAAGCGTCTCTTTGAATCGCGCGCGCGCGAAACTCTATTGGGACAGCGGGGTCAGTCTTCGGTCATGCAAGTTACGCGCATGCACAATTTGGCCACTGATCGTTCTTTCCTTGCTGGGAAGTGCGATTTTTCCCTGTGTATGAACGGTTGAAAAAAAAAAATCGAAATTTGGATCGCGATTGTAATTTCGATTTCCGGTGTGTGTGAACGGGCCTAATGTTAGAGCTTTATCTCCCAGAGCAAACAGGGCCTCTCTCTACCAACAATACAGTATCAAGAAGAGCAAGTGTTTGTGTGGCTTTTCTGGGCAGGTTTAGTTTGTGTCCAGTGCATACACCTAAGAGAAGTTTTGTACTGTCGGTGGTTGATGAGCATGGACGGATGTTTAATTAACAAACAGACTTTATTTGTGTCTGGTTCTTCTCAGTGTCCCTTGTCTTCTTGTCACTGTGCCCTACGATAGGTCTTACTCAGCTTGTTCAACAGGTTTGTCTTTTTAAAGGGAATATACTGTACTGGGAAGGCAAAAAAGCCTTCAAAGGTGATCATGAGCATTGTTCTTGCCAATGGTCTTAATTTCATGTATTGTCTATTTTAGAAGCTTGCTGAAAGTTATTTGCCCTCAAATAATCTACATTTGGATTAAATAGTGATTAACTCACAAAACCTCAAAATGTTTGGGCCGAACATTTTGAGGTTGAATCATTAATCATTAATTACTCCAAATGTGCATTATTTAAGGGCAAATAACTTTCAGCAAGTTATTAAAATGGACAATACATGAATTTAAGACCATTGGCAAGAAGATTGCTCACGATCACCTTTTGACGGGTTTTTGTCCTCCCAGTACAGTATATGCCTTTTAAAACTCGTCCTATTTCTGCCACAGTATGATCTTCTCCTTCTTCTCCTCATCTTCTCCTTCTCTTTCTCCCTATCCTTCTTTTTTCTTCTTCTTCCTCCTCCCCCTCCTCCCTCCTCCCCCTCCTTCTTCTTCTTCTTCCTCCTCCCCCTCCTCCCTCCTCCCCCTCCTCCCTCCTCCCCCTCCTTCTTCTTCTCCCTCCTCCCTCCTCCCCCTCCTTCTTCTTCTCCCTCCTCCCCCTCCTTTGGCAGAGAGATTTCACACGTTATCATTATGGTATACTGCTGATTCCTGCCGAGTTTCATGACTTTTGCAAATGGGACACCCTGTCTTTGAGTGCCCCATCACACGCCCACCCTCATAACCTTGAGCCTGACCTAGCCCATCAGACGACTGACATGATATCCCCTCTAGGATTGTGCCCTACATTCAGCCTTGTAATGGCATCGGGGCCAGGGGGGGATACAGTCTATCTGTCCCTGTAACTACCCCAAAGGCCCCAAAAGGGGTTAATATGGTCTGCACACATTAGCCTGTATAACTTAGACCGGGTACTAAATGTAGACTAACTTTATAAGGGGGGGGGGGGGGGGGAGGGGGGCAAAATGAATCATCTCATGCTGTCTCAAACTCATTGATTTTCATCACAGAATCACAACAAACGGTGATTTCAATCATTCTCTGTCATTTTTATGCAGCTGAACGACAAAATCAAAGATGTTCTTTGAACGTTCCATGGTGAGAGTGTACTAATAAATACTATTTAGAAAATAGTAAAACTTTCGGTAACACCATGTGGTTGTATTCTTTCTAATTCTTTCTAAAACTAAAGCTAAAAATAGTCTTGTGTAAGTGTTATAAAATATAAAAATTCACCTCTCTTTTTTCACTTTTCACTTTCCTTTCCTTTCTTCACCTCATAAGTGGGCCAATTATCCAAAAGAATACAACCACATGGTGTTACCGAAAGTTTTACTATTTTCTAAATAGTATTTATTAAAATCAAAGATATTGAATTAATAATAATGTTTCATATTACATTATTTGGTGTCCCATAACATTAATCCAGGTTAATTTCAGTGTTTGCGTTAAACCTCTGTTCGAGATACGAGCCATCTAGATCTAAATCTAGTCATAGCTTCTTTGATATTCATCCAATTTTGCTCCAAATTTCACTGATGTTCTCATTTTTTTTACATGTACCAGTTACACAGGTACTAGTTTTATTATAAACTACCTCTGTAACTTCTTTCACACAGTAATCATGTCAATTTCCACGTGTCAATGCCACTGCTGTGACAGTCTTAGAGGTAGTGAACAAACAATCAGAAATCCCTGGTATGTTAAAGATCATTTCACACTTGTTAATTTAACACAACACTGCCACATTCTTTTGAGTCCAAGAAAGCCAAGCTCCATCATAGCGCATAATGCTGGACAAATTGATGTCACAAAGTACAAATTGAAGAATACAAAAGTCAATCCTCTGGTTGGTTTCTCAAGACCCTCTAAGCACCTCATAAATATTTGTTCCATTTGCTCCATGAAATATACTATTGTACATATATACATTAAAAAAAATCACATTTTATAATTATGACACATCAATAAATGATGAATTGCTTAGTTGTTCCAAATAATTTGACATGTATACATTTATAAACAGAATAATAAAAAACATTTCACATTCAATTATTATGATACACCCGTAATAAAAAAATATCACTAAAAGAACACAGAAAACAACAATTTTTTGTAATGTGTTAAGAATGTGTGAAGAGCAAGAATGGGTGTGTTGAGCAAACCAAATATCCATTAATTGTTTGCAAAGTACTACAAGTTTGTGTTGACGAATTCCAATGATGGTCAGGTAAAATAAAAGTGACCCCTAGCCAGTTCCACAGTGATACATCTCCTTCCAGATATTTCCTACAACAAGATAGTTTTTCCTCTTCCATTTTCCCCTCTTTCAAGTTTTTTCTACTCTCAGAACCTCTCTCTCTCTTCCTCTATATCTTTATCTCCTTATTGCTCTACTTCTTTCATTTATTCTCTTTCTACCCTTTTCCCCTTCATATTTCATTTTTCTTTCTCCTACACCTTTTCCTTTGTAATATCTTTTTCCTTATCTGTCCTCTTCCATCTTCATCCCTCTTTCTATGTTCCCCATAATGCTGTCAATATATCATAACAATTTGTACATTTTGAAAATTGCAACAATGCAAAATGCACAACTCTCACAAGCGACATTCAATTTAGTTAGTGTAAACATTTATCAAATTACTGAATAAGACTGGGCATTTTCACAATTAAAGAAAAAAAAAGAACTTACTTTTCTTGTTCTTTGGGGACACCTCTTCCACACAGTAGGATGGAAACCAACCCATGCTGTGAGCAACTCTCCCCTGCCAATAGTTGTACTCTCCAATCGCCGTGACTACAGCCAATACAAAACAATAACAAATGTTGATGTACATGATGGACGTTGGATTAATAGCAAAACTTGTGGTTGAACATGTCATACTTGTAGTTATTGTGTATCATTTAAACCACAATTTGCATCTAAAATACAATTTAAAGAAAAGGGGTAAACTGAGCAATCTAAATGCTATATTATTTTGAATTTTATTAAAAGAAATCATTATTTTTTCTTAATTTGTGGAACATGGATAATAGAAAAAAGCCTGAGTATATCAACATTTTAAGATGCATACCCAGATATCTCCAAAAGCAGGGACGTAATATGGAAATAATCAGCAAAATAATAGTTTAGCATGGTTCGTCTTTGAGGAGAGATATATGGCAGGTGAAAGAGAGGAAAAGAGGTAGGGAGAGACAACCAAGAGGAGAAAGAGGGGAGAGAAGAAGAAAGGAAGAAGTTTGAAAGAAATATTGTCATACCTTTGTAAAAAGAAACTGATGGAAAGAAACAAAAATAAGGGAGAGAGACAGAAAACTGGGAAAAAGAGGAGGAGAGTGTGAAGGTATCAAATAAGGACAAAATCAGAGATGGGAGAAATATAGATTGAAGAAAGAAAAAGAGAGAGAAATTAAGAGAGAACAAGAGAAGAGATAAAGAGAGAAAGAGAGTTAGTGAAAAAGAAAAATGCAGATACGAGAGGAAGACATGAGAGAGAGAGAGAGGTAGAGAGGGAAAGAGGGGAAAAATGAGAAACAAAGATAGAAAAAAGAGAGAGAGAAGAGACAGAGAGAGAGAGAAAAGAGAGAGAGAGAGAGAGGGGATGGAGAGAGAGAGGGGGGAGGAAGGATATACAGAGGGCAAAAAAGAGAGGGAAAGAGAGAGGAAGAGATAGAGAGAGAGAGAGAGAAAGAGAGAGAGAGAGAGAGAGAGAGAGAGAGAGAGAGAGAGAGAGAGGAGAGGAGAATAAGGAGAGAATGTGAGAGAGAAAGCGAGGGCAGGAATACAGAAGAGGGTGGTATCATACCTTCAACATGGTCTCCTTTATGGAGAGAAAGCTCCCCGACCTCCTGCGCCGAATAATTCTGCTTGGCCATGAAAGAGCGCCCTCTCGGGGGTTCCTTGATCTTGCGGTGGATCATGGGTGGCTTCTCTGTGGTTACCCCACCTGCATACAAAAAAATAAAGACATCATTTATTTCAGAGTTATTCCCCGACGAAGGAAAAAGCACCCTGTCTTGAAATGTCAAAACTGACATTCCACCTGCAACATGCAAATTCAACAATTATTCTAGAGTTCTCAAAGCCTTCCATGGGAAGAATACCACAGAAATAATACGATCCAACACAATGAGTTATTCCCCTGATAAAAGACAGAGCACACTGTCTGAAACGTCAAGACTGACATCCTTTCTTTGTGATACTGAAATGCCATCTGAAGCACACACAAAGTCAACACGTCCATGTATGTATGAATTTGAAAATTAGTTTTAGGCATACACCCAGTAGCAAGGACAGCGTGTTTCATCAAAAGACAAAGCGTTCGTACCAGAGGGCTTTAAACCTGCATCTACTGCTTATCGGGCAGTAACTTGACCACCGGGTCATTTCTGGTCAAAGGAAAAAAGCACAATAACAAAGCAACAAATAGCCAGGAGTCTGATTCAATCTGACTTATTAATATTCATGAGTAGTCCACCATACGACGATGGTACTTATGAGGTAGTTCCTGAAGCCCTCCATGGGCACAAACATTATGATCCATTATGATGTTATCTCCTAATGACAACGGGCAGAGCACGCTGCCTGAAATGTCAAGAATAATACCACTTCTTTCGTCTCCTTAAATGCCACATGCAACACACATGTGTACATGTAAAGTGAATTTTCGTGATGTATTTGAAAAAGAAATTGTAGGCATACACCTAGTAGTAAAGATACTATCCGGTCAGGTGATGAAAAAATGGTGATGAGAATATACATGTAACAACAAACGCTATAAACCAACAAAAGTGTTGATATGTTTTGCATCATCTTTATCATTATTTCTGTTTAATTGTGATGTATTTGGTATCGTTAGGGCCCTCAGTGACGGCAGTTTCAGAACCGACGAGGCTACCCTGCGGAGATTAAACTGATAATAAATAAATAGATAAACACACGGTTGTGCCATGCCGTGCATGAAATCCCATGAGAAAAATACAGTTACATGTACTATAGGGGTTCTTTTGTCTTATACAGGGTCCTATGTGTATATGGTGAATAAGTTCCCCTCATGCCCTGAGCCCCATCCCCCTACCCCCAATCCCCATCCCAATGCCCACCTCACCCCCTAATCCCCGACCCCCCTACCCCGACTCCCTACCCCCAATCCCCACCCCAATGCCCACCTCACCCCCTAATCCCCCGACCCCCCTACCCCGACCCCCTACCCCCAATCCCCACCCCAATGCCCACCTCACCCCCTAATCTCCCCTACCCCGACCCCCTACCCCCAATCCCCACCCCAATGCCCACCTCACCCCCTAATCCCCCCTACCCCCAATCCCACCCCACCCCTAACCCTTATATATTTTCCCCCTGATTGCCATTGGGGTGTCATTTAGTGCGCTATTATTAGCCTGAGTGGTTTGTCCTTGTGGACATATACAGCAGGAAGTAATAAGTGTTGATATTTTGAATTCACGGAGCCATGACAACTTTGATGAGGTTAATTCTGAATGACACTGAACATGACTCCGATGTCACTTGATCAATGTTTGAATGTAAAGGAACTAAGATGACACATGCCAGTATTTCATTTCACTTTTATTCAGGTTAGTCTAGTCTTGATTACCAATTGGTTGAATGCGGTCACATGTCAGCAAGACAAATCGGTATGTTTCCCACTGACGACATTTTGCCAGTCAACATAACCTTGATAACGCCGATACTAGTGTTATGTTTCCCTAGGGGAATATTTTTCACGCAAGTGAATGCACTGATACGCGCTGATAGGCGCACTGCATTCATCCCCCTTGTTATGCTCAGTACTGCGTGTGTGTTTTAACCACACAGCCACATGCAGCGGGCCTATCGACACAAAGTGGAGTGACTTTATTCCGACACATTTTATTAGTATATGTTAGACTAAATATTCGGTAGACTAATCTGAATAATACAGTCAAACCTGTCTTAGCAGCCACCTGTATATAGCAGCCAACCTGTCTATGGTGGCCACTAAAATAATTCCCCCTGGAGAGAGATCATGTGTTAAAGAACCTGTCTATACAGGCCACAATTTTTGTTTCCCTTGGGTGGCCACTATAGACAGGTTTCACTGTATATCAGATGTTGGCTTTGTTGTCGTAAACATCACAAAATGTTTCAACCTCAGGGTTTTGCACTGCTGCTTCGGGAACAATAAGTCCCTCACCTTTGGCTCGTGACTTATTTACGTTCCCTCGGCGCAATGCAAATCCCCTCGGTATGAGCATTCTGTGATATTTCCCCCAGCAGCAACCAACATCTATATAATACAGTCAAACCTGTCTTAGCGGCCACCTGTCTATAGCAGCCAACCTGTCTATAGTGGCCACTAAAATGATTCCCCCGGAGAGAGATCACATGTTAAAGAACCTGTCTATAACAGTCACCTGTCTGCAAAGGCCACAATTTTTTGTTTCCCTTGGGTGGCCACTATAGACAGGTTTCACTGTATGTGTAAAAGTCTCCGTTTGTTGGGCACACAGATTTAATATGACAAGCAGACAACTGGAGCTCAGAAAGAAAAAGCTACAATACTATATACTGAAGTATATTTTAGATTTAGGTTTATAATTAATATCTATGTGATATTACTAAATGTAAATGGGACGGAATACAAAACTGCCTTTTCAGCAGATACTATTAGTTACACCCTGCTTGTTCACGGAATACGGGATATATCTACGTTCTGGTTCCATATTCCATGAGGCCGGAGGCCGAATGGAATATGGAACCAGAACGTAGATATATCCCGTATTTCGTGAAAACAAGCAGGGTGTGACAGTTTTATCTCTTTAAGTGTATTTATAAGACAGGTTGAAAGACTTTAACAAATAGCATTCCCGTACGCAAGTTACTTGATAATGCATTAATATTACTAATTTCTCCAGCCGTGCATTTATTGCGCAGGACTGCTGTTTTTGCAGCATTTACCTTTTTGCTCTGGGCGCGGCCGATTGATCCAGCGCGCGGTGTATGCGCCTGTGCGCGCAAGCTAGCTGCATGCGTATTCGCTTGCGGGTGTTGTTTTCACGTTCACGGAATACGGGCTCATATTCAGTGGTTGAAATCGCCACTGCGCATGTGCACCATGATGAAAATGCACGGTAATACATTAAAACAATAACAACAACCAAACGTAAACAGGTAATACGTGCTCACATTACCTGTTTGATATTTTCAACCAAGTACATGAGGTAAATACGGGTTTATCTCAAAGACAAATTGACCAATCAGATTACAGAATTCATGAAAAAATGGCCCACTAAGAGATAAAGAAGCTTTCATTGAAGTACATACAAGCTCATTGTCCATATGACAGCCGCTCGCAAGTGCATTGCAGATGCAATTTTTTTTGCAGTAATTATCTTGTATATGAAGCATTCACCAACATTTTCCTGAGGAAAATATATATTGGCATGATTATTTTTTAGTAATTACCTGTATATAATGATACAGCACGTTTGTTCTTTAATAATTCATGGCTAGTTTGTTCATATACTGACATCTTCTACATTACGAAGATTGGTTCAACTGTCAAGGTACAATGTACGCCATTACACTAATTGATTTGCATTAAAATGTCTACTACTGAAACACTGAGTACTTTGTAATGGGGCTTTTTAAATGACTTTCCATTTTAAACAAGAAAAACAGACATGCATTCTCAGTGTGATCAATATCATTAATGATATCATATGTTGTATGGGTATGTGTATGAGCGAGAAGGTGAGGAAGGTAGGGAGATGGAAGAGAGATAACGTGCAATAGAAAGAGAGCAAGAAAGAGAGGGGTAGGAGGGAGAAGAAAGAGAGAGAGAGTGAAAGAGAGAGAGAGAGAGAGAGAGAGAGACTGGGAGAAAGAGAAAGAGGGAGAAAGAGAGAGAGAGAGAGAGAGAGAGAGAGAGAGACTGGCAGAAAGAAAGAGAAAGAGGGAAAAAGAAAGATAGATTGGGGGAAGCAAGTAGAGCAAGAGTGAGAGAAGGGGAAAGGAAAAGGGAAAACGAAAGAAAGGGACAGCGTGAATGAGCGAGAGCGAGAGAGAGAGCAAGAGAGAGGGGGGCAAGAGAGAGGGAGAGAGAGAGAGGGAGCGAGAGAGAGAGAGAGAGGGAGAGGGAGAGAGAGAGAGGGAGCGAGAGAGCAAGAGGAAGAGGGAGCAAGAGAGCGAGAGCGAGAGAGAGAGAAAAAAAAAGAGAGGGAGAGAGAGAGAGAAAGGGAAAGAGAGCAAGAAGGAGCGAGAGAGGAAGAGAGAGATTGAGAGAGAGCAACAGGGAAGGACAATGAGAATGAGAGGAAGAGAGAGAGAGAAAGGGAAGGAGAGTGAGAGGGAGAGGGGGGCGAGAGAGGGGGGGGGGAGCAAGAAAGAGGTAAAGGGAGAGCAATGAAGAGCAAGAGGGAAGGAGAAAAGAGAGAGAAAATAATTAAAAGTACATATCGATATCAAAACTCACAAAGAGAGATAATCCACACCTACCTTCAAACTTTTAAGAGCACAATTTCCAAATATGTTCAACTTATCAGCGAATTATGAGTCCCAAATCTACGCGTAAGCTAGCAAAATGGGAATGGTAGGAGAGCCAGAAATGCCATGGGTTCGTGACCCTTTCTCGCGGGGCAATGTGATTAAGCAAAGACAGGAATAACCACTTGACTAACACACGATACAACAGGGACTGAAGTATGCCCCTATTCTTGTCTTGTGCTTGTTGTTTTTGTTTTTCTGAACACTGGGGAATGTTCTGCTAGGTTCCTGTTCTGGACTAGAGTCTGCATAGCCTTGCCTCAAGACTACTGGGACATTTAAAGGGCATATACTGTACTGGGAAGGCAAAAAAGCCTTCAAAATGTAATTGTTAGCAATCTTCTTGTCAATGGTCTTAAATTCATGTATTGTCTATTTTAGAAGCTTGCTGAAAGTTATTTGCCCTCAAATGATCAACATATGGAGTAATTAATGATTAATGATTAAATCCTCCAAATGTTTGGCCCGAACATTTTGAGGATTTGTGATTTAATCACTCATTACTCCAAATGTAGACCATTTCAGGGCAAATAACTTTCAGCAAGCTTCTAAAATAGACAATACGTGAATTTAAGACCATTGACAAGAAGATTGCTCACAAATGCATTTTGAAGGCTTTTTTGCCTTCCCAGTACAGTATATGCCCTTTAAAATCTTAGCAGGACGAACGGAGCCTAGCACTAGTACTAGTACTTGTAGACTCGTGGATTCATCGTACTCCTCTTTCCATGGGATGGTGTAGACAAAATATGGGCATGATCAATATACTGGCGCCAGACCCCTTTATTCAGAGCTGCCAACCTCGCTTGACCAAAAATTGTATGATTTTACCATAAAAATCCTATTTTCAGACAAAAAATCGTACTCTTAACTGTCGTGTACTTTCCTACACAGTATCTCAAGAATTGCAAACTTTATTTTGTAGTAATTTACAATTGTATGTATACAAGTATGTAATTTATTATTATTACTGATTAGTTTGGATTAATAATGCCCAACAGCCTTGAAGCCAGGCTACAGTCTGTGCCGTGTGAGTTGTGGAGTCATTAGTGATGGGTGATTCACAGCGTGAGGAGAGACGCTGGTTTCCCCCTCGCCACAGACAATCCTCAACCCTATTTCTGAAATGCCTCCCCCCCCCCCCCCCCCTTGTAGGAATCCTCGACTGACATGCAACCGCTGCTCACCATGACACGCCTTTTCATGGCTCCTTCTCTTGAAAGTGTCTTGCAAGTTTTGAGACCACGTTTTGAGACCAAGAAAAAAGTCAGACACTTTAGGTTAGGCAACATTATGTAATCGCATGTCAGACCAAAATCTAACAAAAAGTGACATTTCGCATAGGTTTTTTTTACAAAATACTGCTTTTCCTAGACTGCTCTTATCTCAGCCAATTATACCTTCTAGGCCTTTTGCTTGCTCATATCATTCTTGAAACTTATCTAATTGGCAAAAATGATAACTTACACAAAATTGAATATGTTTTTCCTAAAAAAAATTTAAAAATCAGCACACTCTTACCAAGTTCCTTTAGCTCTATGCAAAATTTGTTGTTGACAGATCCTTCTTTGGAGGAGATATTTGGGGGGGGGGGGGCAAAATGCCTCCCCCCCCTGTAAAAACTTGCTCTCAAAAGGTCCAGTCAGAATAGGGTTACAAGCAATGTTTTTAAACATAGCGGGGAGTGCTGGAAAGCCCCAAATCTGGCTCAAAAGCTTATTATTGCATGCTTCTTCCATTCAATCTTCACTCAAAAAATCATTCATCTTTCATCTACTGATTTTAATCAGCTTGCGTGGTTAAGTCGCTGCCCGGTAAGCAGTAGACTGCAGGTTCAAATCCCGTCTGGTTCCAAGATTTTTGTCATTTTCGTTCATTTACAGGATGGAGCACGCTATCCTTACTACTGGGTGTATGCCTAAAATTTCTTTGTAAATTGATTTTAATCTGTTTCTAACACTACAAGAACGCAAAACTGACGTTTCAAACAGCGATTTATCCACCGGATGTGAACTGACCTGCGGAGCCGTTGCTCAGCGTCCTCTCCGGGGAGGCTGGGATGGTGGCCAGGGACATGCGTGAGCGCGGGACCAGCCGGTCCCTAGCGCGCTGGTCCTCCTGCTGGTGGTCCAAGAACGCCTGGCCGCTGACCTGGCTGAGCGACTGGCTGTGGCTGATGTAGTTGGTCCAGCGACGGCGCTTGCTGAAGGTGGGCGTGTCCTGGGACGAATCTGTGACGCGTCAGAGTGGGGATGAGAGAGAAACCAGTCATGACCAGGGTTTAAAAAAAAAAGAGTAAAAAATACGATTACAATTTCAAATTTCCCAACTTCATTTTCAAAATCGGACTTTTAGCGTACGGCACTACTTTTCCAAATCAAATCTTCATCACATTTTTTAAAATCAGAACTTTATCCTGTAATGTATTTTGAATTAGATATTTAGCCTCCTATTCATTTTGTCAGATTGTAATTGTATTTTTTTAAAGTCAGATTCTTGTCCTAAAAATTATTTTGATTAGATTTGTATCTCATCATTTCTTTCAATCAAATTTTATCCTATCGTTCATTTCAATGAGATTTCTATCTCATTATAATCAGCTTTTTACCCAACAGGTTTGGTCTGACAGGGTTGACGGTCTTCTCCTACAGCACCCAAACTGAACTAAAACAGTGATTAAAGCTAATGAACGTATTACCGGTGGAAAAAGACTCGCGTGGCACACAACAAAAAAGAGGAAAAAAACTTTGCAGGGCAAGAAACAGATGCTTGTAACTTCAAAAAGCTTTGGAGATGAAACAAAGACTCAAAAGCCAGCAAAACATGTTTCTGTTGTCAAAAATAACGATCGTTACGCCTTCTCTTTTAAAGCTATCTAGAAATACAAATAATGGAAAGGTGAGATCACTTAAATCAACACAGTGCGCTTTAATACACTACACATACAGTACTATGCTATTGTGCAAAAAACATACACTACATGTGCATACACTGTACAAGACCATTTGACAATACTTCACAGATGTTTGACTTCCTACAAGAAGGTGAATGCAAAATGTGCCATGAAACTTATATCAATTCACGATGCAAACTTGAGTTACAGTCAGACAAATGACACATGCACATGACAGGCACCACAAATGCAACAAACTCTGAATAAAACATCATTCAATCTTTTGAATAACCGCCTGCCTATATTACTATGAGCATGGTCTTGTGTTATGGGCGCAATATTTCAAAGGGACCCTTTGAAACGTTGCACGCGTAATAAGCAAATAATCAACGTTGGTTAAGGTGATGGGACGAACTATCACTTCCGAGGCGATCTGGATGTAGCTTTCTTTCTGAAGCGCAGCTGAGGAAAGATAGTGTATACATTAAGATCGCCGAGGAAGTGATACATGTAGTTCGTCTCATTGCCTGAAACCAAAAGTTGATTATTTGCTTTATATTCCCCGTCTGAAACCAACTATCTGTACCAAAAATGACAATTTGACGTACAAAAGTAATGTTTACTTCTCTACCTCACCCCGAGCTTCGTGAAAGCTTCGTGTTTGGGTCGGTGCAGCTACCGAGAATCTAATGTTAGGTCTATCGTTAAATCTAGATCACTGCGGCGCCGTCTGTGCCGAGCTAGTGCTTGTCAATTGATAGTTGGAGTGCAACACACTTTTATTTTGTGTGTACTCAAAACATTGATCACGCATTAGGACTGTGAGGAGTGAAGAGATTAGCGAAACCAAAAAGTACTATCACCTAGAGTGTAACAAACTTTTCTTCTCAGGTGATCAGATGGGCAAAACTATGCTTTATCACATGATCAACTCTTGACCAATCCTATCACAACATTCTTTGTATGTGGAATATAACAAAGAATCATGTTCATAGGGTGATTACTCACTAATACTAATAAGAAAAAGAATGGGGACACCTTGGTTTTTGGTTCCTATAGTCGTGTTCTCTGCTTATTTTTATAACAAACTGAATTAATGTTATTACGACAGAGAGTGTCGATAAAATATTGAGATCAATCTAGTTGAACATGGAGGTAAACTTGCTTACTTGTTTAGCAATCTTCTTACAGTTAAATATTAATCTATTCACACAATCTTGGCACAATAACCAAACTTATTGGAAGGATAATAACCTAACCATTGACTTTAGAGGTATTTATTCTACACTGACATTAATTAAAATTGTTACTCGCTCTTTAGGTCTTTTATTATTACAACAATGTTACTACTACCACTACTACTATATCTACTATTACTGCTAGTGCTACTGCTACTACTTCTGCTACTAACATTACTGCTACTACTACTACTGCTACTACTACTACTGCTACTACTACTACTGCTACTGTTACTACTACTACTGCTACTACTAGTACTGCTACTACTACTACTACCACTACTACTACTACTACTACTACTACTACTACTACTACTACTACTACTACTACTACTACTACTACTACTACCACTATGAAACTTGTACTACTACAGCTAGTAAATAATTACTTATTGTATAACAGAACTATTACCACCTATCAGTCTACATTCTTACTGCGTTTTCTTGGTTATCAGCAATGCAATTGAATGGTCCCACCTCCTGTTATGGCTAATACACAGGTACCAAATCATGCTAGTGGTAAAGCATCACCAGTTCTTCATTTCCTATAGTTTCATATTAGAACAAAAATAGTTTAGCCCTCTGAGGGTCAAGGGTCATGATGCATGTACTGTACATTTAGACTAGTTTTCTCCTACGTGGCTAGGCAGATAGAAAAAAAAAGAGGAGAGTGATTTATATGAGTACTAAACTCTTTTTTTCAGTTTTGATTAGTAATGCCTAACAGCCAGAAAAACAGACTAATTTTGTGCCTGAGACTATTATTTTTTATTTTTGAATCACTACAAACAACTCTGATTGGGCAGCATTTCTGCCCTTCTCTGACAAAAGGAAGCAACTAACAAAGGAGACTTTTCTCGTAAATGAGCAAAATGTTTCTGTCACGTGCATTGGCATCAGTGCAACACCACATCATGATGGATTGAATATCTCGCATCATGATGAATATTTCTTGTCCAGATTTTGGCCATATATAGGGAATGCTGGGTACCAATAACCCAGATTTGAGTGATTTGTCACTTGCTTCCTTTTGTCAGAGAAAGGCAGATTTGGACTGACACTGGGGAGGTTTACTCCTGTTCTGGCGATGGCAAAATTTTGCACAAGGGTGATTCCACGGGGTTGGGGAAATTCTTGTAGCATACCACAACTCCAAATCCATATCTTTTTCAAACAAGGCAAATATAGTGCAATAATGGCATGAGTACAAAAATGGGGTCCCATCCAGTATCATTTCTCAAAGACCATGGCACATTGCAATTTGACTTATGAAAATTTCTTGTCCATGTAAAAACAATATGAAGTCCATGAAACGGTGGTAGATTTTTGTGTGCCTGTTGCTTCAAATCCACAAAAGATTTCAAACTTTAACGTCTATTACTGACAAAAGAGAGCAACTTTTCATTGACAGCTCAAAATTTAACCACATCTGAATTCATCTTCATGGTGAACTGCAAAGGTTGATACCTCTGTTACATGGACATTGCATGGAAACTTTGCCCCAACCCCATGGAATGACCCACAAGCAATACGCCCCCATTGTTACAGAGCATTGCATTGTCACATACAGAGAGAGAATGGTACAAATTGTACGATCATTGCAGACGAGCACAAACCTTGCACAGCAATTAGGGTGCGCACATTGACACAAGATGCGAGGACTGGCACGTTTAAATGGATAGTTCACCCTGAAATTATTTTGGTTTCAATAAAAGGAGACGCCTGAAAGAAACATATCAGTGAAGGTTTGACGAAAATCGGTCAAAGGAGAACAAAGTTACTTTATTTTAAAGTTTTGATGATCTGACATAACGTGCGAGGTGCTTCTCCCATACTTACATGCATGTACATCTATTTTGTGTCCTAATTGTGCTTTGATAAAGAAATACATTCTTTTCATAGCAATATGTGTGTAAACACATGTGTTTATTAATATACCAAAAGCACAGATGAAATGGTAAATATCCTTTTGAGAAATTGGACATTTTCCCAAAAAAAATTGTACATAACATATGGGAGAGCACCTCACATGTGAGGTCATAAAATCAAAATTTTAAGATCAAATAACTTTCCTTTCCTCTGACCGATTTTCTTCAAACCTTCACTAATATGTTTGGTTGATGTGTTTCCTTGTTTTGAACCCAAAATAATTTCAGGGTGAAATATTCCTATGAATAAACAGTATGAAAAAACAAAAAAAACGAGAGGCACAAAGGAGGAACTGCATGCTCACATTTCTTTGAATACGCACCGAAAATCTCGCCAGAATGGTTGCGAATGACCTCAGCCAGGTCAAAGTTATTGGCCAAGATTGCCACCTAGAGAGAAAGATGGCGGTGAAAGGGGGTACAGCGAAATAGAGCGAAGGGAGAAAAAACATGTTATCATCATGAAACGATGCGGTACATACCTGCCTGCATGAATGACTGGTTGGTAATAATCACAGATCTAAACATCAAACTTTGAGTATTGGGATAAATATAGCAATAATTATCTTGCGAAAGATTATACTCACACATAAAAATGTTGAACTGAGTTTCGTTTTGTAATTTCCCTTTCCAATCAAAATAGATGTAAACAAACAGAAATCATTGACAATTTTTCATTTTCCCACTGAAATCAGACTTTAAGGACAGCAATGATACATGTATATATTTCTGCAACAGGTTGCTAATGTTATTTGCAATAAATTCTTGTTCATTTTTCTCCACAAATTTTTCAGAATAAAGGATGATTCTTGTTTGACACAAAAAATAAAGCACAAATGGATAAAAACAGGTGTTTAACTAATATCTAAGGTAGTGATACCACAATATAAGGTATTCCTGTGTTTTCAGAACTTTCCTAACGATCTCTGCACAGCCTAAACCTAAAAAGGAGCAAATGTGCATTAATAACTTTTCAAGAGTTAGGGGTAGGGCTACATCAGTAATAGATTAGCGATCAGCCGTTCAGCCATGGCCGTGGGTTCAATGCTTGTTTGGTGTCAGGAAAACAGGCAAGAATTTGTAATTGTAATTGTAATTCATGATTATCCACAAGTCATAGTGAATAGTGAAGCATCTTAAAAGGATAAAATCATTAAGTTTAAACAGAATTTGGACCAGGGCCCTGCTGCATAGAACTAACCATTGATGATAATTTTGCTATCAATTGCAACTTCTATGGCAACCTTTGGATTTGATTGGCTGTTGAGCGATGTTACCATGGTAGTTGCCACTGATGCCAGAGTTACCATTAATGGTAAGTTTTATGCAATGGGGCCCAGGTGATGACAACAAAATGGTTCTGTCATGATATGAAGAGGAGAAATGTGCTTAGAAACATTGTATACAGCGCTATACAAATGTTATGTATTATTATTATTATTAATATCACAAGTCTTATCATTATTATCATTAAGATACAAAAGGTTGACTG
Organism: Arbacia lixula; assembly: GCA_963669155.1. Classification (NCBI taxonomy): domain Eukaryota; kingdom Metazoa; phylum Echinodermata; class Echinoidea; order Arbacioida; family Arbaciidae; genus Arbacia; species Arbacia lixula. Next base: position 15,286,083 of record OZ022597.1, read on the forward strand.
ACGTTCTTAGGGGTCAGGGGTAACATTTGGGGGGCTCAGAATGATCAGGGGGTCAGGGATAAGATATTTTCCTAAAGGAGGTCCAGTTGGTCTTGTTCTTGGCCGTCTGCTTGTGCCCCTGTCCTGCAAGAGCAGGGCTGGACATTGTCAAAGGTCAGGGGTCAGAGGTTGGGGGTCAGAGGATGGGGGTTGGGGGGTCAGGGATGAGAAACCTACCTGGAAAGAGGTTTGGTTAGCCTTGTTCTTGGCCCCACTGTCTGCTCCCCTGCAGCAGGGCTGGACATTGTCGGGGGTCAGGGGTCGGGAGTTAGGGGTCAGGGGTCAGGGATGATTAACCTACCTGAAATAGGGCTCTGGTTAGTCTTGTTTTGCAACCCCCCCCCCCCCCCCCCCACCCTGTCCCAGCCCCTAGAGCAGCAGTGGCAGGGCTGGACATTGTCAGAGGTCAGGGGTCAGGGGTCAGGGGTCATGGATAGAATACCTACCTGGAAAGGGGTCTGGTTAGCCTTGTTCTTGGCCCCCCTGTCCGCACCCCTGTCCAGCAGCAGTAGGGCGCACCCTTCCTGGTTGTACAGCGCGCTCACGTGGAGGGGCGTGTTCCCAGCCTCGTTGACCAATGAGCTGGAAGCACCATACAGAAGGAGGAGCTTAAGAGCCCGGACACGCCCATAGCGACATGCCTAGAGAAAACAATGGAAGAAGCTGACATTAACTCCTTGAGCATCAGATAACGTATGCTCTACATTGTATACAGTAACAAAGCATACAACCAAACATGCAAGAAACTGATACTCTCCTTTTCCGATATTGAAAGAAACCTATCATTAGCTGCCAAAAGATAAAGGATGTTTTCTGTTAAACTCCATGTGCAATCCCCATTTAACCCCCTCATTGCTACTACAAGTCAACACAAACTGAACCGCCTTTTAATGGCTTGGTACAGAGATGGTTAAGACCCTGGGGGTGTTTCATCAAGCTGTTCTTAAGCTATGAACGACTTTATGCACGACTGGTGACCCTTTCTTGTGCTAAATGAGATACCCCACTGTGTTCCTGTTTTAAAGATTGTCCGTCCCTTTTGCAAGCTTAAAATTCGAAATCGTCTATCACGATCGTAAATTGAAGAAAGTGTGATTCAAGACCATTTCTAAGAATATAGCATGTTGAAGCTTTCTGTATATGTAAAAAATTTCAGCCGTTAAATTTCAAACCAACTTTTTTCGTACTATGAAAGAAGTATTAGTCTTTGTTACAGTATCTATGTGGTTATTATGCGTGTGTGAAATCCTAATTTTATGAGTAACTACCAAACTTTGGAGATGATTCCTTCCATAGAACAATTTTTTTCATAATGCATTTTATAATTTAATAAACAGATTAGTCAATAAAGCAGATATTTCAACACAAACTGCTAAGAGCCTGAGGTAAAGACTATTAATCAGACATTGTTTATGTGCATTATTTGAATTTTACACTACGTATCAGTTTCAAATTGTGAATATAGAGCTTGCTAACACTTCTCTATATGTTTTGCCAATGTTTCGATGGTTTTGTGGTGATCTGAAAAAGGGACTGGCTGTCTTTAAGAACAGCTTGTTGAAACAGCCCCCTGTACTCACATGGTGTATGATGCCCCACCCCTGGCTGTCGACGGGTGTCACCTCAGCGCAGTCCTTAAGGAGTAACTCCGTGACCGGCGTCTCCGTATCCGTGACGATGCTGTAGTAAAGCGGTGTCAAACCCCGGTCGTCCTTACAGTTCGGCGAGGCTCCCAGATCTAGAAGAATCTATGCAGTGGGAAGACAATCCCACAGGAGAAGTTGATACAAAGTTCTTTCAGGAAAAAGTGATATATAAATTTCAATATCAAAATATTCTAACAAGAGAAAGAAGACAATCCCAGAGGAAACTTCACAGAAAGGTCTTTCTGGAAAATGTGATGTTTTGATTTCAGTCAGTATTAAAATACTTTAACAACAAAATAATGAGACCTAAAGCATAATCAGGAGACTATATAAAGAAATAATGCCATCTAGCCACTTCATGATGGAGGCGTACAAATAACCTAAAAGTAAACTAAAACAAAAAACATTTGATTACAAGATAACTACATAAGTACAACAGGTTCAAAATCTACAAGATGGTTTCCACACCACTCAAATTTAATTATAGTTTGCACAACAAAACTAACCATTAATATAACTGGATATAAATGTTGCTGGTTTAGAAAAAGATACCAGGAGAAAAACGACAAAACCACAAATTATGCACCTGTGTCTAATCACACTATAAAAGCAAAGTGATATAATTTTGGCTTTCAAATCGGCAACATTGATTTCTTCAAATCAGATTGATGTTAATCTAAACAATATGATTATTATGCCAATTCAAAGAGCAAAAATGCATTTTTAATATTTATAGCATGTACTTTCTTGGGAGATTTAGTAATAATATCATCTTTATTTTGCTTTTAAAAACAAATGACAATGATGGTTTTTCCTGATAGGAACAACTGGCAATGCAGAGTCAGTTTGTGTTTACAGATTCCAAATGATTAAATCTCCTTGCAACACTTCCATCACAGAATCCTTATCAAATATGTTTAGTCCATTGATTTCTGAAAGAAGTAATATTTTTGTTGGAGTAAATATTCAAATATTTTAACAACAAAATCATGGATTGCCTATCAAACAAAAAGATATTAGGAGCACAACAAAACTACAGAGTATACTCTAAAAATCAAATAAGACAGATGGAGTCGAGATGGAAGCTGTCCACCTGGCAGTCAAGCTTGCGTCTAAATAATTGAGATGTGGTTGCCGATGACGATAAATTGTAGCGGGAGCTAGAGACAGACAGGAGGAAGTGTAAGCCTTTTGTCTCGCCAGGAATAATTCTTTCTCTTCCCTGCTCTATTGAGACATCTACCCAATAACAGTGTTTACTGGTTACACCTTCCTCATTTCACCTGAAGCTATGGACAGACAAGCTGTCACAAACCAATTGTGCAAAGAGCTGTGTTGTAAGACCCACAATGCAACAGTAGTCTGCTTGTCACAAACTTTTTAAATTCATCCTATAGCTCTGTTGTAATACCCACAATGCAACAGGAGTCTGCTTGTCACAAACCTTTTAAATTCATTCAATATCTCTGTTGCAAGACCCACAATGCAACACTAGTCTGCTTGTCACAAACCTTTTAAATTCATCCAATAGCTTTGTTGTAAGACCCACAATGCAACAGTAATCTGTTTGCCACAAACTTTTTAAAATTCATCCAATATCTCTGTTGTAAGACCCACAATGCAACAGGGGTCTGCTTGCTACAAACCTTTTAAATTCATCCAATATCTCTGTTGTAAGACCCACAATGCAACAGGGGTCTGCTTGCTACAAACCTTTCAAATTCATCCAATATCTCTGTTGAAAGACCTACAATGCAACAGTAATCTGCTTGCTACAAACCTTTTAAATTCATCCAACAGTTTCGTTGAAAGACCGATAATGCAACAGGGGTCTGCAAACCACAGACTGCACCAGAGACAAGGTTACCAGGGGGCTTCGGGCGCATTAATGATTGCAACTTGAGTTGTGATGGATATAAATTGTTATATTTGACATTTGAGAAAGCGGATTGGACCTCTGATCAATTCAGATCAATCGTAACTCTTTGTATTGGAAATAAATTTTTATCTTGAATCTCTCGAATCTTTATAAGACAGGGCCAACAGATTTGTAAAAACTTGATTTGAGGAAACAGCATTTTTGAAATGTTTACAAAATCTGTGACCTAAAAAAAAGAGCACATTTTGGCACAAACTTAAAAACTTGATGCCAATCTTAATCAATGGATGTTTATATCATTCTCTCTCTCTGAGGTGTCGGGCGACGGTTTGCGTAAACCTAGCAATTACCCTGAACAGGAACGTGCATACGTTGCCACGGAAACCATTACAGCTGACGTGCATATCGTCTCACATGACAAAAAATGGTTAAAGGAAGAAGTGTTTTCATTGAAATGAAGGCTGCATGCTGGACTACTGTATGTGGAAATTTCACTCTAATAGGAAGGAAACTGTATAGATTGTGTGTACATGTAACTTAAGATCAAACCTTACCAGAAAAACAATTTATAAACATGTCAGGTCTGTTTTGGTGAGGACCACAGTGTACAGCAGTCTGCAGTCTCTAGGCTATGCTGTAGGTCTCGGAAGACCCGACCAACACCTCCTCAAAATCTACTAATTGCTATGATTTTGCTTCAAGTCAGTTTCTAGTTCTATTATTGGGAGGAAAGTTCTGATACAGTATCTCGTAAATGTAAATGTAAATGTAAATAGGTACCTGGCAGGAATATAGTATTTCTGATCTAATAAGCTCAACTAGCTTCTAGCGCTACATACTTGGCTGCTTGGCTAAAGCCAGGGTAATAATCAAGCACTTTGGGTAGTACTTCGTACTAGGAAAGCGCTATATAAGAACCAATTACCATTATTATTATTCTTCCATTTTCCATGGTTTTTACCAAATGTTCATTTTTCGACCTGCAAACGGGACACCCTGCTTTGAAGTCATGTGACTTACATCTAGAGACTTGATATTGCTCTTCTGGACGGCGCGGTGAACGGGAGTGAACCCATTGCGATTCCGGAAATCGAGATGTGCGCCCCCGTTGACCAAAGCCTTTAAGATCTCCTCCGATTTATCCATGGAAACGGCTACAGTCAGGGGAGTTTCTGGAGAACACAAACACAAAAAAATACACGCATACAGGTTAGTGAAATAACTTCATGTAAATAACTTTCTTGGGAAAAAAATATCACAGACACATTTTCCTAAAAAAAATAACTCCTCCTGGGCAAGATTTCATATTGCCTCATGGGAATTGTGTGTGTTACCAGTGCAAAAATGCCTCAATGGTGAATAAATAGTTAACATCACTTAAGTAACTTTCTACAAACCCTATGATCTACATGTCACAAAACTATAGTGTCTAGTTCCTAGATGTATATATTCAGGAGAAATCATTGGTATTCTATTCAATGTCAAGGCAGCTTTTGTAAGTATTGCAAATGAAAAGAAATACACACACGCAACTATATGTCTGTGTGGATAACTTTCTACTGATCACAAATTTTGTGATCTATTATCACAGTAGGTTCCCAGTCTTAGACATGTGTATTCAGATGAGAGTTAAAGGGCATATACTGTACTGGGAAGGCAAAAAAGCCTTCAAAATGTAATTGTTAGCAATCCTCTTGCCAATGGTCTTCATGTATTGTCTATTTTAGAAGCTTGCTGAAAGTTATTTGCCCTCAAATAATCTAAATTTGGAGTAATGAGTGATTAAATCACAAATCCTCAAAATGTTCGGGCCGAACATTTTGAGGATTTAATCATTAATCATTAATTACTCCATATGTGGATCACTTGAGGGCAAATAACTTTCAGAAAGCTTCTAAAATGGACAATACATGAATTTAAGACCATTGGCAAGACGATTGCTAACAATTACATTTTGAAGGCTTTTTTGCCTTCCCAGTACAGTATATGCCCTTTAAGTACACTCCTCTTAGTACCAGAAAAGCACTAATGGGTAATAAGTCAATAGGCTTTTTCTGGCTGGGTACTGAGAGAGGGAAACAAGGTGATACCCTACTGCTTATCTACACTACAGCTCAAAGGAATTGGCATAGGGAAAGGGAAAGGGAAGAACAGGAAGGAGCCGCAGTTTTAAACAGCGGTGTATTTTCTTCAGTTTTGCATGAAACACGATGCTTTAGCCTAAAAAGGAGCATGTTTCATGCTGAACTGGACAAAATATAGCGCGGTTTAAAACTGTGGCTCCTTCCCTTTCCCTTTCCCTATGCCAATATACGAGTTCGTAGTTACAATGTGCGCATGAGCAGATTGTTGCTGGTACGAATAACCTCGGGTCAATTGAACAACTCACAGAGTAAATTTAAAATTCATTAGATACTCAACCAGGTTTCTCTTCATTATCATGCAGATATGACAACAATCATTCAGCTTTGAAAGGCAGTAAAAGAACATTCCACCATGCGCACCTGTTTGTATTGTTGTTTTGGGCACATTGTAAAATGTATTCACATCCATCATCCCATCCGTCTTAATGAACAGATCCCAGTCTGCATTCTTGTAGTATTTATTCAGTGAATTGTCCAACCATCGTGTAACTACGAACTGGTCTATTCCTTTGAGCTGTATTGTAAGTTAGCGTGACCTTAGAGGACTAGTTACCAATATCATTTACCCAAGGGAGACCCTGTCTGCCCAAGAAATATCTCAGGAATGTTGTGACATTGTCTGAGGCATGTCTCATGAGTGGGATTAATCTGGGATAAGTCGGTCGTTACCTGTATCACTTACACAGTCAACTGAATAATGGCCCACAGTTATTGTTCTGATGTCTCTAACAACCTAGTCTGGCATACGGGCTGTTTGGCATTTTCAATCCATCTAATATGCTTTTCACACTGGCAAAAATTTCCTTAGCCCCGTACTGTAGGTGGGGCTAAGGGGGGGCCTTAGTCCCACCTATAGTACGGGGCTAAGCGTAGACCACTTTCTGTTCTCACTTGTTTTTACCAAAGTGTTTGAAGTTGAAGTTTTGAAGTTTATTTATTATTTCTGACGACCCCTTTCGAGGTATGAGAAATACATAGTAACTTGTACAATACAATTTATATATATAAATATATATATATATACACACATATGTTTTCTTAAAGAAAAAGAAAAGAAAACAGTTTCGAAATACATGTACATGTAATAGTATTTGCAATATTTACAAGTATTCACAGAAGCAATGTATTACAGTTTATAACACAGGCCTATAAAATGTTTGGATCAATTTATGTCTTAAATTTCGCCATTATGAGTTTAATGAACTTGGCAAGTTGTGATAATTTCTTTGAACTTCTCGTGTTAAATAATGATGACATTTTCAAGATATTTGGACGAATCACATAATAGCGAGAAATGTATTTTTTTTCTATCATCTGAGAAGTAAGTACATTCAAACAGATAATGAAATTCATCTCCTATAGCATTCAAATCACATAAATTACATTTCCTTTCAGATCTAGGAATATTTACATATCTAACTGCAACACATGGCAGATGATGATTACCGCATCTAAATTTACATAGGTTTATCCTATCATTACAGTTCAGTTTTCTGAGATATGATTCGAAATCAAGATTATCTTTTACTATCCTATAATTTATGCATTGGCTATTATTTTGGACTTCATTGTGCCAGTTTTGCTTTATTGTATCTTGTATTCGTTGTTCAAAAACTAATTTCACCCAGTTTGCATTCACCTGTTTCTGCTCTAACCAGATATGGCTTAATCCAGACTTATCCAACAAATCAATAATATTTGCAACCCATTTTGAAGTAAACGAACATTCAACATCTTCATGCATTGATTTCATTAATTTGAACATCATACAGGATAATTTACTCTGCTTACCACTGAGCAATCTGCACCAAAATCCTATAATTCGTGTGGCAACTACATTTGAAAGTTCATATCTACCAGTTTCTCCGTAAATCAATCCGTAAATCATGTTGATTTATTTACCTTCAAAACATTTCTCAAAAAATTTCGATAGAAAATTTCAACCTGCGTAATATCTTCAAAGCCCCAAATCTCACTACCATATAGTAGTATGGGAAGCACAACCTTATCAAATAGTTCGCAGGCGATATCTGGTGGCAGAAGAAGTTGTCTTATTTTACCAAGAATTTTGAACATTGCTCTTCTTGCTTGACTCACTTGTTTTGATATGGCCTTTTTAAATCGGCCATTGTAGTTCATGGTTATTCCAAGATAAATGTAATCATCAACTATCTCAAGTTCATTATCACCGAAGGAAAATAATGGTTTCTTACGAATTTTCCCACGAGAAGAAATCATGACTTTGGTTTTCGAGGTATTAACAGTTAAATTCCAAAGACGGCAATAACTCTTTAAAGCATTAAGGGCTGTTTGTAAATCTGTAGGATTTTCAGCCATAATGATTGTGTCATCCGCGTACAATAATACATACATTCGTAGGTATACCTCAATTTCATCATCACTTAAACAACTTCTTATCTGATCAGCAACATAACTTAAACCTTTATATGGTGCTAGCCCCACCAATAATCCGGGACTTTTTGGCCCTTCAAAAAAGCAGGGCTAACCCCGCAATTGCAAGGCCAAGCCAAATAGTCCGGGGCTAAGAGCGCAAGTGAGAACAGAAACGAAAAATAGTACGGGGCTAAGGAAATGCGGTGTCAGTTCTCAAGGCCGAAACGCCGAGACCAATCAGATAAGGCCCGACGGGCGAGTGACCTTGATGCGGAGTGGTAAAGAGCCGATGTGCAAGACGTACACTCATAAATATTCATAAGCTGTCGAGAAAGTCCGGGGCTAAGGATTTCGAGTGAGAACAGATATTCGGGTTTAAGAAATAGTACGGGGCTAAGAAATGCCAGTGTGAAAAGCTTCAAAAAATAGTACGGGGCTAAGAAAACCTAGTGAGAAAAGGGTATAAGGTTGCGTTCATGCGCCACTTTTTTGCCCTAGAATCACCTTTTCCATATCAAAGAATTCTGCTGCTACTATATTACTCTTATATCACTCTTGTTTGTTACTAGTAAAGAGCAAATCCTTCTTTTTCAACAACAAAAATATGAAAACCTTAAGGCAGGTTTTATCTTCAATATCTGTCACATAAATATATGACATGAATAAAAAAAAGACACCAATGTTTCTCCCTTTCTACTCAAAATTTCAATAATGTCAACTTGTTATCATAACATCTACCATTCATTCCACCCACCAGCTTGAAACAAAAAGCGTGAAAACAACCCAAACACAAAAATATCCGAAAGTCTAATCTAGAGGAAAGCTAGACGAGACCCCCAGGATATTTTTATAACCCCTTGCCTATTTTTGGAATGATGTTTCTCTACTTTAAGCCCTTGGGGCTTTGAGGGGGATCTCCAATCAGATTTTGTGGTGAGGGCTAGGAGGCTGCCCTAGACATTCCTGATGAAATACTCATCCCAGCCAGCACAAAAACACAAAGTTGCTAAATACACGTATCCCGATAAAAACCTCTTCGGGGAAAATTAGCCATATCCATAGTCTCACTTCCATCGCCATCATCATGTATTACAGCCAGTGTTTGCATCAATATCACATCATGAGCTATAAAAGAGAATATAACGTACTGGGAAGACAAAAAGCCTTCAAAAAGGTGATAGTGAGCAATCTTCTTGCCAATGGTCTTAAATTCATGTGTTGTCCATTTTAGAAACTTGCTGAAAGTTATTTGCCCTCAAATGATCCACATTTGGAGTAAGTAGTGATTTAATCATAAATCCTGAAAATGGTCGGGCCGAACATTTTGAGTAATCACTTGTTACGCCAAATGTGAATCATTTGAGGGCAAATAACTTTCAGCAAATTGTCACAAGTTCAACTTGAGCCTGCATGTACAGACTAGAGTTCGAAGGGAATATATATCATATCACCCTACCCCTAAAAGGAATTTTTTGAGACACATGCCAAAGGTAACATTGTAGCTCTATCACACCCAGATATGGGTTACATGGAAATATGTGATATTAAAGTACCTGCTGTTTCTTGGAGGAGGATAAACAAGGTTAGGTGATCAGCTATGGTATGTATCAAGAGAGAAAGAGATGGGTGAGAAGGGAGAGGGGAAGAGGAAGAGAGATATAAAGAGAAGGATGGAAGGAGAGAAGTGATAGGAGTGGCAAGAGATAAGACAGAGTGATGGGGAGGGAGACAGGTATATGAAGAAAGTTGGGGAGAGAGAAAGAGAAAGGGATGGACAGACAGACAAACAGATAGATGGATAGCATTTGAGAGGGTGAGAGGGGTAGAGAGACAGTGAGAGGTTGAGAGAGGTTGAGGTTGAGAGAGAGAGAGAGCAAGAGAGAGAGTGAGGGAAAGAGCGAGAGAGAGAGAGAGAGTGAGAGAGAGCAAGAGAGAGAGAGAGCGAGAGAGAGAGAGTGAGAGAGCGAGACAGAGGTTGAGAGAGGTTGAGAGAGAGAGAGAGAGAGAGAGAGAGAGAGAGAGAGAGTGAGAAACAAAGAAAGATAGAGGTAAGGAGGGAGAGAGGGAAAGATAGAAAGAAAGAGGGGGAGAGAGGAGGAAGTGAAGGCAGATAACTTCATTGCCTAATTTTTCATAAGGAAGTAAAAGAATTAACTTTTCTAGTTAATGAGCAAAATGTGACAGTCATTCGCATTTGCATTAGTGCAATACCACACCATTTTAGAATGTATAATCACATCACAATAAATATTCCTTTTACAGATGTTGCCTGTTAGAAGGGAATGCTGGGTATAATCTATAAACATCAATAACTTTAGTGATATGTCGCTTGCTTCCTTTTGTCAATGTACGGCAGTATAATTCCACAACTTACAAATATGGAAGCATTTTCTCTCCAGGCTGGACATTTCTACTGCACATTCCAACGCATTCACTTGCACGTAGGTACGAGCCTTTGGCCTAAATCTAGTGCCAGAAATCTTGTCATGCTTGCAATATCAAGTTATGGGCAAACATGTATCTTTCAGTAGGTCAAAGCAAGTACCCTTACTCTTATGACCAAAGTTGGTCACAAATGAAGATAACCACAACTTTAATGTACAGAATGTGGACCAATTCACGTTACCTCAACCGTTTTAGTCCCATAAGCATGAAACTAAGTGGTTATTGATATGAGCTTTCAGTGCTCGGTACTGAGAGGGTTAAACATATGTTCGGCACACACAAGAAATCAATTGCATTATGGGTACCTCCTGTGTTCTCCTCGTGGAAGTTTGGGTCCAGGCCCTTGTCGGTCATCTTGTTGACCCGGTCTACCTGGCGAGCTCGGACATGCTCCATGAATTGCTTGAGGTTTGACCGACTGTGCAGCTTCCTGAGCTGGTTGACGTCAAGGGTCAGCTGACGGTACACACGCTTCTTGTAACGGAACTAGGAGAGAGAGAAGGAATCGGTTGATGATGGTGATGTTGACAATGACAAAGAGGACGAGGAGGAGAAGTAGGGAAAAGCAGGAGGAGGAGAAGGAGGAGCAGGTGGGGCAGGAGGAGCAGGAAAAGAAAGATGAGGAGGAGGAGGAGGAGGAGGAGGAGGAAGAAGAGGAAGAGGAAGAGGAGGAGGAGGAGGAGGAGGAGGAGAAGGAGGAGGAGGAGGAGGAGGAGGAGGAGGAGGAGGAGGAAGAAGAGGAGGAAGAGGAGGAGGAGGAGAAGGAGGAGGAGGAGGAGAAGTAGGGGAAAGCAGGAGGAGGAGCAGGAGGAGCAAGAGCGGGAGCAGGTGGGGCAGGAGGAGCAGGAAAAGAAAGATGAGGAGAAGGAGGAGGAGGAGGAGGAAGAAGAGGAAGAGGAGGAGGAGGAGGAGGAGGAGGAGAAGTAGGGAAAAGCAGGAGGAGGAGCAGGAGGAGCAAGAGCAGGAGCAGGTGGGGAAAGAGGAGCAGGGAAAGAAAGAGGAGGAGGATGAGGAGGAGGAGGAGGAGGAGGAGGAGGAGGAGGAGGAGGAGGTGGAGGAAGAGGAGGAGGAGGAGCAGGAGGAGGAGGAAGAGGAGGAGGAGGAGGAGGAGGAGGAGGAGGAGGAGGAGGAGGAGGAGGAGGAGGAGGAGGAGGAGGAGGAAGATGAGGAAGAGGAGGAGGAGGAGGTGGAAAAGGAAGAGGAGGAGGAGGAGCAGGAGGAGGAGGAAGAGGAGGAGGAGGAGGAGGAGGAGGAGGAAGATGAGGAAGATGAGGAAGAAGAGGAGGAGGAGGAAGAGGAGGAGAAGTAGGGAAAAGCAGGAGGAGCAGGTATGTTTTTAAGTGTTTCTTAAAAATTGAAACTGAGGAACATTCGCTTACATTACATGGGAGCAGAGCTACATATACCAACATTGAAATTCAACAATCAGGAAGATTTGGGGAAATTTCATCAAAAATCAGGGAGATGTTTATCAAATGCATACAACCTAATGACAATAATCTATCAATAATCAGGGAGATTGGGTGATGTTATGAAATCTGACGTAGTAATATTGGTCTACTTTCAGGGAGTCTCCTGCAAAATCAGGGAGACTTGGCAGCTTTGTGGGAGACTATTCCATGTCATGAACATTCATAGTTTTTCATACCTCGAGGTAAGCTCTCTTTTGATCCAGGGGGTAGTCTGAGAGCGTCCTCTCCTCATCAAGGAACTTCCCTGCTTTGTTGTTCTGCGGCAGCATGTAGAAACCATAGTTACGGCTGTCTTTCAGTTCCTGTAGGCGAGAGATGGGAGATAAGAGATGGGAGATGGGAAGATGAGAGATGAGAGATGAGAGAGGGGAGGGGGGAGAGAGGTAGGGGAGATGGGGTGAAAGGGGGGAAAGGGAGGGAGGGATAGAGAGATAGTGAAAAAAAAGAGAGAGTGAGATAGTGAGAGAGAGAGAGAGAGAGAGAGAGAGTGAGAAACAGAAGTATAGACAGAGATGTACATAGAAAGTCAGAAAAAGAGAGTGAGGGAAAAAAATGAAAGAGATGAAAAGGGAAAGAGAGAGAGAGAGAGAGAGAGAGAGAGAGAGAGAAAGAGCAAGCAAAAGAGGGAGAGAGGAACAGAGGAAGAGATGAGGAAACACAATGCAACATACAGAAAAAAAGATAGAGAGAGAGAGAGAGAGAGAGAGAGAGAGAGATAACACGGAGTAGCAAAGGGGGGACAAGAAGAAGTACTTGAGCTGAACTGAAACCAGAGCTAATATTTGAGGTTTAAAAAGGGATTTGATAATCTGATTCCATCTGTTACACTTCCGTGCCTTGCGATGTAAGTAATACACCATTATGAGTGCGTTTGGTGATGTGGCACAACATTTAAAACAATGTTTTGTATGTTTTATAAAACAGGTCTACGTGTAAGTATGAAAGGTTTCACTTAAAAATTGTGGAAATCAATCGTCTACATTCAGATAATGAACACCGAAATGTGCACTGGTGGTTGCAACCCAAATTTCTCTTGCGTTACACACTTATTGCACTGACGACACCAAAAGGGAAAACATGTGACTCAAATAAGCATCAGCTATTGGCTACATTCTTGAACCTGTCTTATAATAAGTACTTCTGTGTGTGCTACATGTGACATTTTTTCCACAAATAATTTACAAAAAATCTCTGACACATTAAAGGAATAGTCTACCCTGAATTAAGTTTGTCTTAATAAAAGCAGACACGTGAAAGAAACATATTAGTGAAGGTTCGATGAAAATCCGTCAAGGGGATAAGACAATTGTGATTTTTGAAAATGTACATTTTGTGACATGTGTGAGGTGATATCCCATATGTTGTGTGTTGTATGATTACATAAATTGCTCTTGTTCTGTTTTGGATGAAGGATTTTTGTTCATAGATGTTTGTGTGTAGAAACGCGTTTCTTAGGATGTACCAAATGCACAGGTAAAATGATGCACATCCTTTTGAGAAAATAAGAATTTTCAGTAAAATTAGTACACAACATACAAGCACGGGAGAGCACCTCACACTGGACGTCACAAAATAAAAAATTCAGACAATCATACCTTTTTATATCCTTTGATGGATTTTCATGAAACCATCAATAATGTTTTTGTCATGTTTCTGCTTTTATCAAAACCAACTTACTTTCATGGTGAACTATCCCTTTTAGTACTAATACATTTCCTTACCACATCTGGACATTGGAGAATGTGTTGCTTCATATTCCAGATTTTCTCATCCTTCCGAAAGCAGACAGGTTTCTGGAGAGTGAGTCGAAGAAATGAAAACAATTCCGTCACGTTTTGATTATTTCTGGCACGCCTTATGATAATCATATGAATATGTTTGAATGTGAAGAAGAAAATTAAGAATAAAAATATAGAAAAAGCATAAAGAAAATAAGGAAAAACAGGAACAACTTAAGAAAAGGATGTTAGATAAGGAGGAAAAAAAACCTACACCGATTAACTAGAGGAAGGAAAACAAAATGCAGAAGAAAAACATGGTCAAACTGGAAAAAGAGTAATTTAATCTAGATGTACCTGTAAAAGAGGGAAAGAAGGAGAGGAAGAAGAAGATGAAGAGAATAAACAAGAGGAAAAAGGAGGAGTAGGAAGAGACAGGAAAGAAGAGCATGCAAGACAGGCAGTAGAAAGAAAGATACAGAAATAAATACTGGTATGAAGAAAGATGGAAAAATAGTAGAATATCAAACATATTATAAGAAGAAAGAAATACCGGCAGAAAGAAGAAAACTGCTGAAAATGAGACCATAACAAAAGAAAAGTTTTCATTAAGAAGAATCTGGCCTAATTTTCAGGCTGCAGGCAACATATTTCCACTATACGACAATCACTTCTTAACACACAAAAGCCCACTTTGGTAAAAATCTAACAGAAAGTGGTCTAAGCTTAGCCCCGTACTAAACGTGGGGCTAAGGGGGTGCCTTAGCCCCACCTATAGTACGGGGCTAAGGAAATTTTTGCCATTGTAAAAATATCAGTCTATATGTCGAGGCTTACAGATTGCATGCAAAGGAAGCAAACTGCCCTCTACAGCCTAGAATCAAACCGAGGCTGACGGGGAAACCCAGTTCACCATTACAATGAACAGCAGCTCCCCAGGGTCAGTGAAAGGTCGCCCTCTATGGGTCATGACTCATTGAAATTAACCACCCTCTCTGGGAGTCAACATTCCACCATCCCAAGACATAAAATCAACCCAGGCTAATCTGATTTGCCAGTGAATGTTGTTTTAACTCTCTTTTCTGGCAGTGATCTGTGTCAAAAACCTGGCAGTGGTTCACATCCATGGATCCATGACACACAGCAGAATTTAATGAGTCTGAGAGGGAGGGGGACTTAAGAAGAAAATGCTCCACACAATTTTTTATTCAAACTTAAACCACGTTATAGGCCATTGAGCCATTTTTTAACCAGTTATACCCACAAATCCCACACACGAATAGTTAGTTTATTGCATCAAGGGAGCACAGGAAAGGATTGAAACAGCAAGCTAAAAATCTGGTCTGAGGGTTTTCTATTTCATTAAAAGCTACCACCACGCAGAAATTAACTCTCTAGGGGTGTCTTCATTAGCCCGATGTGGGCGAATAGCAAGCTTGTTCTGATCGGGTTAGCTAACCAGATCAGGCGAAATAGCTAGCTATTTGGTCGAGAAAATTTCCCAAGAAATCTTGGGGTAGATGGAGCTCGCTCGCTCGCTCCAGCAAGTTCGCGAATTAGCTCGAGCTAGCTCGGAGCATCTTCATTAGCCTGAAAATTTCCCGACCCTGGCATGCATCAGTGCGCATGAGGCATTGTTTAGGTTAGGTTTTTATACATGCGTGAATGCGAGCTCACAACCGAAGCCATGCAGTCATGGCCTATTCCCGTCACACACTGCGCATGTGCAAACATCTGGATAATTTATGCATCCTGAGTTTCGAGCTTACATATCCCGAGTTTCGAGCTAATGAAGACGCTATTGCAACTTCAGGCTAGTTCCCCAGATCAGGAAAATAGCTCCCAATTTTGTCTGAACGGGCTCATGAAAATGCACCTTCTGATATCAAAAAAATATCTGAAATGAACATACAAAACAAGTTTGAGATCCTGAATCTATTTCTACATTGCTAGGGAATCATTTTAATATCGCATTTCAATAGTTCTGTCCGTATAACGATACCACCTCGCAATACTCTAATCGATAGCAGCCATTTGTTCAGGGCTGGGAGAGCATGAAAATTTTGAGCGAGCGTGCGAAGCGATATGAGCTATCGCGATAGATCGTTATAACGTACGCGTATTGATCTTGCGGACGTGCAAAACAAATAGACGCGCCAACATTGAAATAGCCAATGTTCCGTGTGATTTATTAATTTCATTGCATTTTTCTCTAATCACAGAAATATATGAGACCTAGCAACAAGATGATTGATATTCCATTCTAGTACAAAACATCAAAGCATTGGTTTTGTAACGCCCGGAGGTCTCCTTTAATAACCATTCTCCAGACCTCCATGTCAGCTTATCACATGAAAACATCGCCTCAACATGACACATTATGAGCCACATAATTATGGAAGAGTGTTTGATATTTCAAAAAATCTACCAATAGATGGCGCTAGATCATAGCAAAGCTTTACATTGCATGTTGTAGTCATTCTAGTTAAACAATGTTGGACTATTAACTAACGGCCAGTTCATAATTAATTTTAAGCTTGAATCAGCCAAAACTGACTTACCAGTCCACCGATACTGTGGACATGGGTCCCGTAATGGTAACTCTGTCATCAATGGTAACTACCATGGTAACACTGCTTGACAGCCAATCAAATTCAAGGTTTCCATAGAAGTTGCCATTGATAGCAAAGTTACCATCAATGGTAAGTTTTATGCAACAGGGCCCTGGTCTCATATGCACTTATTTGATATTCTCTGTCAATTTTGTGACGGCTAAAAGTTGGAAGTTCTCACTCCTATCCCTTCCCATCAACCTGTTTACTCTCCAGTATATGACAGGTAAAAGCCAACTGAACAAAGCTCGGGACTCTACTGTCTTGTAATATTATTTGTCTCCTGGTAAATATTGTATTCTATAAACACGTCATGCAATTACCACTTCCATCTCCATGGGAAGTTCAGTATAAAAACCTGTGCAAGAAAAGTTCATAATTTTCCTACAGAAGTTTTGCCAAGCAGTATAAAAATGGTGTAAAAAAAAAGGATCTCTGCTGAAGATTTCTTGGAAATTGGTAGACATTATTACTGTAGGTACAACCCGGTTCTTTTTCCCCAAGTATTACTGCTAAGTGCTCGAAGTTATCAATGATCAGGTTCAAGGGGCCTTTTTCTTCATTTGGGAAAAAAAGCGCATTCTTTCACGGCCTGCCTTGTATGCCAAAACAACAGGTGATCTACAAAAATGCTGATACGCCTGCATAGGACTGACATCTTCACTACCGCCTAGTCAAGAAGTCAACCTACGCTTGGTTATCTGAGATCTCATGGGGTGTTCATACACGTTTTCTGCAGCCGCAATCATTGTTTATCATCCAGTTAGACTATTACCTGTACAAAGCATGGCTCTCACCACAATTTAGTTTGTGTGTATGTGTTATTCGTGGTTTAGAGACGTACAGCAAGAGCACATTTCCATGTGTTCATACGTGATATTTGCAGACAAATGTTGCTAAAAGACTGTACATGCATGTTATTTTTAAGAAAAAGCATGCCAGACATGCTCTAAAAAATATGTTTAATCATTAACCATATCTTCAAGGCATTTGGGGAAATTTCTGTTTGCACATTATATGCATACCACATGGTTTTCACACCTGCGACAGCCCTGCAGTACGTGCCATAAATTCACTTGGAAAATGTTTAAGTTCTGCCTCATGACTTCAAACATCTTTTCATTGTCAACTAATTTCATTCACTAACACTTCATGTTTCGTGTGTATACTACATTTTCTTCCCGTGTGAATGCTCCCCATATCACATGAGGTCATCAGACTTCTCTCCCAGCACATTACAGTATGG
The DNA here is from genome assembly GCA_963669155.1 of Arbacia lixula. Lineage (NCBI taxonomy): Eukaryota > Metazoa > Echinodermata > Echinoidea > Arbacioida > Arbaciidae > Arbacia > Arbacia lixula. The sequence continues at coordinate 15,303,678 of OZ022597.1, forward strand.
TCTCTGGAAACCCAGTGCTGGGGCGACGCCCACTTTCACCCATAAACAGAATGTGGAGAGATTGGTCTGTTGTCATGACGATGACATCTGGGTTGCCACCAACAGCAGGTGATGACAGCTCGTTACTAAGGGCCAGGAGAGAGGATCTCCATACAGACTCCCTGATCTTTAATCCCTGATCTACTCCACCATAAATATTTCATGAATCTGGCTGAATAACACACTTCTGTAAACTCAGAAGTCAACTCAAGAGCAGGAATGTCCACAATGTTCATAATGTGGGTGGTGCGGCAGGCATGGGCGTGGGTGGGGTGAGGGCGGGGGGTAGGGGTGAGGGCGGGGGGGTAGGGGTGAGGGCGGGGGGGGGGGGAAGGGGGGGAGGGGGGCTACCAAAAGAAATAAGGGCTCAGATTGATATAGGCCCCAATTGTAACAAGTAGCCCCTTTGAATACCCAAAGAGCTCCTATGAACTATTATTTTCCATCATAGCGTATAATGCATAGCATACATGCACACTGTAGTTAAGGGTGTTCCTTCTATGACACCAGGCTTAATATGTACCCCTGTAAATATGTTTTCCACCTCATATATCATTTACACATCATTAGGGCAAGCGGAATTCAAAGAGTTACCTCCATATGCAGACATTATAGACAGGTTGGTTGCTATAGACAGGTGGCCACTAAGACAGGTTTGATTGCATTTGTTTAAAACACACCAAACCATTTGAGGAGTCCGGGGAAATGAATCAGCTGACAGGTTACTGCAATGTTAATCCAGGTTCAAACATCAGCAGGATAGGGGGGGGGGGGGGGGGGGGAGTGGGAGGGGGGGGGTGGGGTGGGGGCAGAGGGCAGGGGGGTGGGGGCAAGAGGGCAGAGGGGCAACAGTGTCTTCATGTTGATAGGGTATTGTTCTAGCCAGAAGTCTTATTCCTTGAGGGATTCATCCTTCTACTACTAGGCTCCCAGCCCTGATTTCTCCCCCGCACAGCATGAGCAATGCAGCTCTTGACCCCCTAACTTGACTTTGGGGAGCACAATTTTGTTGACTTTGATAAACGGTGAAAGACGAGACTTGCATGTTCAAACAAGAAATTCCAAGTAGGAATAGAAACCGATCTGCGCCATTCATCACTTCCAATCATTAAAATATTGCTTATAAAATAATGAAAACAAATAGGCACTACTGTACACGTAAAGAATGTTTCTGATGTCTTACTCTAACAGTCTGTTATTTTTGCGAGGGTTTGATTTTCACAAATGTCACAAATTTATCAACACTAGCAAAATTTTATACAAAATCTTCAATGTGATGCGGTGTGCAAGTAACTCCCCACGTAGAGGCATACAACTACCAAAAAAAAAATATTTAAGGAAAATCAGACAACTACAAAAAATGTTAGGAGTGATTTATGGATACAGATATTGTCATTTTAAGGAGTTGACTATAGTACAGAGGCAAATAGGCAAATGTTGGCCCCCCTAAAATGACCATGTTCACATTATTAATACATTCATAACTTTCTTATTACATGTCACATTTTCCTCAAACTATTTTGTCTGCTTCTTAGATTCATGTACATACATGAAAAGCACCTCTTCTCTGGACAGCCATTCACCAAAAAAATAGAAGCTCACTCCAGTTGTTATGATTAGAGTTCTAATAATTACAAAATAAATTGGTATAGAAATAGATGTTCAATAGTCTGAATCATGAGACTACAATAGGCCATGTACTGTAGCCGGGCTGGATTCTGGACACAACAGGCAATTCATGATGCTAGTCTATCTTTCAGACGCACATAATGCGTTAGTAGGGAGCTTTCGTTTTGAAACGGCGGATGAATACAAGAACAGTGAGCAACCCGTTCAAGCCGTTTGTGGTATTCACACGAGGTTTCACAAAATAAGACAGAGAACGTGAGAGGTGATGTGACGAACTTGTGAATCAATCCACCTAAAATCTATGTGTATGGAAAATGTGCGAGAGCTTGTTTACAAAATGCAGCCTTCGCACGTGCGATTTGCACTGACATCATCTGTACGGGCGCTGATTGGCTGCTGTCCTCAACTCGTTGAGAACGTAAAATCTCCCGTTCTCGATTCCTTAATGCGGACAGCCATGCGGGGGATGGCGCATGTGCAGATTGATCTTGGTATCGGCTTACCATTCTTAAAGATTGTCCGTCCCTTTTGCAAGCTTAAAATTTGAAATCGTCTATCACGATTGTAAATTGAAGAAAGTGTGATTCAAGACCATTTCTAAGAATATAGCATGTTGAAGCTTTCTGTATGTGTAAAAATTTTAGCCGTTGAATTTCAAACCGACTTTTTTCGTACAACGAAAAAAGTATTAGTCTTTGTTACAGTATCTATGTGGTTATTATGCATGTGTGAAACCCTAATTTTATGAGTAATTACCAAACTTTGGAGATGATTCCTTCTATTGAACAATTTTTTTTCATAATGCATTTTATAATTTGATAAACAGATTAATCAATAAAGCAGATATTTCAACACAAACTGCTAAGAGCCTGAGGTAAAGACTATTAATCAGACGTTGTTTACGTGCATTATTTGAATTTTACACTACGTATCAGTTTCAAATTATGAATATACAGCTTGCTAACACTTCTCTATGTTTTGCCAATGTTTCGATGGTTTTGTGATGATGTGAAAAAGGGACGGGCTGTCTTTAAGTCCTTCCGTTGTCAAAACGAAAGCTAGTTAGTGTCTCACTAGAGTCTGTGCTCATAGACTACCCTCATAGTGTATAGGAGGTGTGGTGAGACCAGGTGGGTGTTTCACCAAGCTGTTCGTAAGTTACGAACAACTTTACGAACGACTGGTGATCCCTTCTTGTGTTAAATCAGATTCTCAATGAACAAAGTGTGGTAACGCATTTAGCACAAGAAAGGATCACCAGTCGTTCGTAAAGTCGTTCGTAACTAACGAACAGCTTGATGAAACACCCTCCAGGTAGGGAAGATAGATTCTAGATTAGTCAATACAGAACTACTCCAGCACGGATTGTTTCCTGTATTACAAGCAGGTGCCATCCAGGGAAGAGACTGGCCAATAGCCAGGAGAGTCTGAACAGGGGGGCGTCAGCAGGGAAAGACATGGCAGGTGCTTGCAAAACACTTGTGCCCTTTTCTCACTTGGATTTCTTAACCACGCACTATCATTAGTCCCTACTATCCCTAACCACGGACTATCCTTACCCCCTTTTCTCACTGGCAATTTTAGTCCGGTACTATCGACGAAACCGGGGCTAAGAAAAATCACTCCTGTACTCACTTGCTTTCGTTAACCCTGGACTTTCTAGGTAATGAATATTTATGATTCTCCAAGCTCGAATTTCACGCACGGGGTTGAGAAAGAGCTCAAAATGATCTGATTTCGTCGCCTTCCTTAACCATTTTTTGTGTGTTCTCACTGGCTTTCTTAGCACCGCAATTGCCGGGGCTATTACGCGAAACTTTTGGCAGTGAGAAAAGGGCTTTGTTGACTTCAGAGACAATACAGACTTAAAGACAGGATGTCCCATTTGCAGAAGTCATGAACCTAGAGGCAGGAATCAGCAGTATACCTTACCGATAACGTGTCTGAAATTTCAGTCATAGCCTCACAAACTCTTTCAGGAAAAAGTTAAAAACTATTGATGTTTACATTCGAAACCTAGTGGCCACAGTCTACATTCACAATCGAATTGTTCCTGTCGGTGTGCGATCTGCCAGGCATCGCAGGCACGCTCCCATTGGACGCATACACTGTGGAGCCGACTGTTGCGCTCAAAACCTCCACAAAATCTAGTGATCGAAATAATTTCACTTAAAAGGCATATACTGTACTGGGAAGGCAAAAAAGCCTTCAAAATGTAATTGTTAGCAATCTTTTTGCCAATGGTCTTAAATTCATATACATGTATTGCCTATTTTAGAAGCTTGCTAAAAGTTATTTGCCCTTGAATGATCTAACATTTGGAGTAATGAGTGATCAAATCACAAATCCTCAAAATGTTGGGCCCGTACATTTTGAGGATTTAATCATTAATCATTAATTACTCCATATGTGGATCATTTGAGGGAAAATAACTTTCAGCAAGCTTCTAAAATGGACAATACATGAATTTAATACCATTGGCAAGAAGACTGCTAACAATTACATTTTGAAGTCTTTTTTGCCTTCCCAGTACAGTATATTCCCTTTAAGGTCAGTTTCCAGTGCTATTACTGGGAGGGAAATTCTGAAACAGTCTCTTCTTCCATTTTCAGTGGTTTTGAGAAAATTTAATTTTTTGACCTTCAAAAGGGACACCCTGTTTTTAACTTTTCTATCGGCATAACCCATATTGATAGTTTGTGTACGTCTGTCTGCTCCACACGACCAGGATTTTGAGTATTTTTTTTTTACATTTGTGGAACGTCCATGTCCATGTAACATCATAACCCTGTTGCATAAACCAATAAATTAATTACCATTGACAGTAACTTGCTACCAATGGCAACTTCTATGGAGAGGCTTGAATTTGATTGGCTGTCAAGCAATGTTACCATGGTAGACACCATCAATGGCAGAGTTACCATTAATGGTAAGTTTTTTACGCTACGGGGCCCAACGATAATACTATTTCCCACGGAGCATGCAAACTGCATACGATAGAAGTATGCAGAAACATCCCAATACACGTCATGCATGCCACTTGAAAGGTTGATCTCATACGAGGAAACCTTTTAACGCTTGCACACATGAACTTGCTGAATTAGCAAACAACAACAGCAATCTAATGTGCACCATCTCCACTAACCTGCAGGTCGATGTCCGGCACCCTGACCCTGAGGTTGAGGTATGCGCCCAGGTCCCCGCCCGGCTCGGAGAGGGGCGGGGCAGGGGCTTCCCCCGGGTTGCCATTGGAGACGGGCCTGTTCCCATTAGCCTTCCCAAACGGTAGCTCCATCGCCATGTTGCCCTTGGCTGAGGGTCTGTTCACATAGTCCTCCTACAGGATGAAATAAGATAGAAACAAGTGATTAAAAATGTATCATTTGCCTAAAGTTGAAAATTGAAGTTTAGCTGTCCTATCTTATGGAATGCATTACCCCCCGAGTTACGCAATATTCAATTTGGATACTCCTTCAAAAATACATACAAACACCATCTATTGTCACAGTATATTTAAGTTCAATTTTGTAACCGTCTACATGATCTAAATTCTTGATATTTTTTTTTGTTCTTTTTCATTCATTGCAATGGGTGTATCAACTTGTCAAGCCACGTACATGTAGGCTTTTACTGACACACCCTATTTCACTTTCCAACAATTTGTATAATTTGCTTTACATTGTTTTACATATTTTAATGTATGTTTATATTTAAATGTACTTTGTAAATATGTTTATATGTTTTTATGCTGAATCTGAAATAAAACAAATCAATCAAAGTATTTTGATTATTTAAGTGCAATATGTGACACAATTCACATACAGAGTACCAAAGTGGTGTCATCATATGAACTGCATGCTGTCAAGACAATTGGCTCTAAACAAACTAACTCCAGTGAGAGGTTTAGCTGTGCGATATTGTCTATCGGGCTAGTGCCCGGGATTCCCAATTACAGTCCCCGTTGTGATCACCGCTGCTTGCTCTTCCCGCATTGTTTAGAACCAATTGTCTTGACAATAATGCTGAAATGACGTCACACTTTAGTACTTTATTACAAGAGTAAAACATGTACAACATTTCTAATCCAAACTAAAAAAATAAAGAGTCTGGTAGTCATAAGACTAGCTACTGATCATTCTTTTCTCTTTTCAGTCCTACCCCACAGACAAGAATTCAGAATGATTAGTCTACTACAGCCAGACCCTTTCAAATAAATGTTTTTAGAAATGCCAAACAGCCTGGGAGCCAGGCTAGCTGTATGGAATCTGTGTGTTCTCCCCAGAGGGAGGGGTGGCCTAAAAAGCAGCAGCGTGAATCTCCTGCTATTAAAGAACGGTCCTCAAATCCCATACTTCCTCTGGGACCAATTACAGCCCGCTCTTAATTAGGAAAGCGATTGAGGTGGTTGCCTGGCAACCAGTAGCCTCAACTAAGATGCAGAGGCGTGGGGGGCCTAAGCACGAGAGATTTCATCACATGACCTGTGTGTGGAGAATGGGGGGGGGGGGGGGGGGGGAGAGGGGGGAGGTGGGGTAGGAGGGAGGAAGTTTACTTGAATTTTAAGAGCTTTGACGTTGATGTCAGCTAATTTTCTGAATAACTTTCTGGCCCTTCAGCGTAACATCTACTTTTCAAGAGACAATTTCAAACTATATTACCGATCAAAATTGGACATTTTTGATGGCCAGATTTAGATCAACTATTCAACAATATCACATGTATATTACAAACATTGTAATCATCCAAGATCTGTTAGAAAAAGCCTCCATGATTAATTGTATATCTCCATCTATAGAAAATATACAGAGCATCACATGCATATTTTAATTTACAGTGAAACCTGTCTATGGTGGCCACCCAAGGGAAACAAAAATTGTGGCCTTTATAGACAGGTGACTGCTGTAGACAGGTTCTTTAAAACATGATCTCTCTCTGAGGGAATTATTTTGTTGGCCATTATAGACAGGTTGGCTGCTATAGACAGGTGGCCACTAAGACAGGTTTGACTGTATACAGTAATGTATTAAGTCTTGTGATTAAGGACTTATCCACATTAATCACTTTCTTATAATGTGTGTTACATTTCTTTAACTTTTGACAATCTGTTTTACAGATTTTCCCTCATTTCATTGAAATAATCACCATGCTTCCATTCCCATAGTTCATCCTAAGTTAAGTTGGTACTGTACTGGGAAGACAAAAAGCCTTCTAAATGGTGATCGTAAGCAATCTTCTTGGCAATGGTCTTAAATTCATGTATTGTCCACTTTAGAAATTTACTGAAAGTGATTTCCCCTCAAATGATCCACGTTTGGAGTAATTACTGATTAATTCACAAATCCTCAAAATGTTTGGCCGGAACATTATAATTTTATTTGATTTAATCAATAATTACTCCCTTTAAAGGGTCATCTGGGGATCCTATGGGGGTGAAGTGCCACCCACAGCGTGCCTATGAAAACAAAGGAAGCTACGGCAAATTAACACAAACTGGCAGCACTTCCTTGCGGTGAGACCTTCCTATAATTAGCCTCATCTAACATGACGCAAGGATCAACGGCGCAAGTTGATTTACGAGCCGTTTCCGAAATGAACACCCGGGATCGTGTGGATTGGGGGGAAAGATAGAGGGCGTGGCCGGTATAGGGAGTTGGGTTGTAGCTGTCAGAGGGTGACAGATGAGCGTGCGCATGAAGGGGCGCGATAAGAAGGAAGTCCTCTTGATAGGGGAGCGATCATCTACTCAAAGCCAATGCAGAACACACAAGTGTTGCTGATGCACTGACGCTGATGCACTGACAGGCACAGTTAAGCTTTAAACTTACTCTTTAGAATCAGTGATATTCATTTCTTAGTGTGTAAAGCTCTTTCTCTCTCTCTCACTCTTGTTCTCCCCCCCCCCCCCTTTCTCTCTCCACAACTTTACTCACTGTCTGAACCTGATTTTGTATTTTCATCAAAAACCTCTAAATGAACATGTACATTGTGCAGAGTACAGAAAAAGTACAAAATGGCATTTAAGATTCATAATACAAACCATGAAACATGTCAACACATTACAAACATGCTCGTTTGTTTAGTTTCACAAATATACTGCACGTTTTGATCGAAATAAACAACAAAACTACCCAACTGCTAGCTTCTCCCCCACAGTACATGTACACAAGCTCATATATTTCATACAGATTGAATATGAACAATGATGTTACTTTTGATAAAAGATTAAACATGCCAACTGCTGTCCCCCCTCCCCTCCCCTCTCCCATTCCCTCCCCCCTCCCGCCCCCTACATGCTCCTGACAGAACTCACAATCAAGCCCACAAAGAGCACAGACTCCTCCCACCGGTCAAAGCACCATGGGGACGAGGGGAGTGCCGATGTCGTCAGGTCGCAAAAGCTGTGGCACCAGGCTTTCTTAGCCACCGTGGCGGTGTGACCCGACGCCGCGCTGAATCCTTCACGACGGCTCGCAGCCACAAGGTCGGTGTAGGATCGGGAGAGACCGGTCTTAGCAAGGGCGTGGTCGACCGCCTCCCCCCCTCCCCCATCTTCCGATGGGTCCGTTGGGGTCTTGAACCCATACCAGGATCGGGGTCGCGAGGACAACTTGCGGCACCGTCGCCGCCTCTCCATGGTATCCTGTCTCCGGCGGCAACGATCGTCCTCTTACATGTATGAGACTAGTCTTATGCTCTCAGACCCTGATGCATCTCTTGATTGCTCTCACTTGTATAGTCTTAGGTTTCCAAACCCTGATTTTGATCACTCAGGAGCCAGAATCAACAACACACTGTGCCCTTGAATAGTATTGTGGTATGCCTTGATTGCTTTCATGAATATAGTCTTGGGTTTCCAGACCTTGATGTCGCTCAGCCAGAAATGTGTCTGAGGTATAATACTCCCATCTGAGGCCAGAAAAAAACGATGCATAAAATTGTCTTCTCAACTGCAGCTATAAGAGCTCATGCTACTATCCCTGGTCAAATCCTCATAGAGCCGTTCCAAAAGCCAATCCAGTCTTTTCACCAAAACCAGCTCAAAAAACTAATGCTGCTGCACTGACATCTGCAGGAAAAAGCACAGGCTACAATACATACATGTACCTCATTATGGATATGAGGGGATATTTGTGGGCGCTATTTTTCAAGTCTGATGTCTTGAAACCAATCATAGGCCGTGTTTATCAACTTTTCAGAAATTTAAACGCGTTTCCAAAGGCCTTTACGAACGCGTTTCCAAACGCATTTACAAAATGGTGCGTTTATCAACTCGATTGCCCAAGTCGAAAACCGGCCTTGTCACCGAAAACATGTGGTTTAAACGCGTTTCAAAACAGCTTTGCATTTATCTCGCTTCTTTAAACGCATTTCTGGTTTAAACGTGTTTAGGATCGTACAAATTTGCATGTTTCAAAACAGCTTTCCAAACCCCATAATCAAAACAGCTTTGCGTTTATCAACTCGTTTAAACGCGTTAAAAAAAAAATAAACGCGTTTGGAAACCTTAATTCTACCCAAAAAAGAGTTGATAAACACGCCCATAATTTCCTGAGCCATGCTGTGCATTGTACCCTATGAGGAAAATCTCATTTTACCAATGGGCTCTTCTGTTGTATATATATGCTAAATCACCCCAAGCCACTCATTTTTCCACTGAAGAAAACTTTGCATGTGTGTACAGCAGGGAATGAACAGAAATTCTGTTCTGATGAATACTATTTAGAAATAAGACCCCATTTACACTCAAGAAAATTGCGTGGCCAGGCCGGGCCGGGCTAGGCCAGGCCGCGCAATTTCTGTAGTGTGAACACAAAAAAATGCGAAAAGGCCAGGCCGGGCCGGGCCGTACTGAGACCAGCTCAGGAGGTAGTCTGAGTACGGCCCGGCCACGCAATTTTCGTAGTCTGAACACAAACGAGGCCAGGCCGGGCCGAAAGCGCGGCCGGTTATGCAAATTCCGCTGATGTCAGATGACGTCATTATGCTCAACCTTTTGCCTGCACGTTGTTTGTCTCCTGCGCTGTGTGAAAAAAAAATAGTTTTTTGATCCTAATATTATCGTGTTTTTTTCTTAGAATATTATTATTTCTTAAGGGGATCACCGAAAGAGATTGTGGAGCAATTATTTATCAAATCATCAACTAAGGTCAGAATAATTATATGTATTTATTTTCCCGTTTGTTTGTTTGTGATGCTTGGATCTAGGCGCGAAATCTTATTTACTACAGTCCCACTCGTCCCGTTTACGTGCAGTGCGCCTCGCACGGTGGGTTGATGTCAGTGGCCTGGCCAAGCATTTTTCGCTGTATAGTGTGAACGCACAAATTGCGCGGCCAGGCCACGCTACCACCCACAGCGGGGAAATGCGCGGCCTGGCCCAGCCCGGCCTGGCCACGCAATTTTCTTGAGTGTAAATGGGGTCTAAGTAAAACTTTCCGTAACACCATGTGGTTGTATTCTTTCGGATAATTGGCCCACTTATGGGGTGAAGAAAGGAAAGGAAAGTGAAAAGTGAAAAACAGAGAGGTGGATTTTTATATTTTATAACACTTACACAGGACTATTTTTAGCTTTAGTTTTCGGTGTTTTAAACCGAAAATAAATGGGATGGAATGGAGGTAGAAGAAGATTCTGTTGTGGGGGATATCTCATGCCTAATGCCATGAAACATAAACCCTTGAGGCAAACATATTTTCATGTAGGCTTTTCCGTTATGTGCAGGGGATCTTTTCTGCAATAGTTGGGCTGCATTGTGTGGGTTACATTTTTATTAAAAAAACAAATCTTCAAAACTGCCCATGCTGTTATCATAAATAGAAAGACTAGACAGGAAAAATGGTATACCTGGTCATGAGTCTTAAGTGTAGGCGGTGATGATCAGCCAAAAATGCAAGTTCAAGGTTCTTTTCTTCCTTCCTGTGTCTGTGGAGGTATGTTGATATTACACGGACAATACCTCATCATCAGCTTCAAGGCTTCAAGGCACGTTATTGCTCTTGGTAGTAACCAGACAGAAAGAGAAAAAAATACACCTAACCTTGCTGTTAACATGAATAAGAGAACTAACGTTTTCACAAGTCTATTCGATCCATTTCAGGAAAAATCTATAATGTATATAGCTAATTAATGTAAGAATTCTTTGGTGTTTCATTTAAGTTACCTTTTGGGCCAATGTCTTCCAAAGGACTACCATTCAACCACCGATGAACTGAGTTCATAAGTAACTTTTCATAAAATGTAATCCGAGTCTTATCCATCGCTTCCAGACCTAAACCCTTTCTTCTTGAGTGTTCTTGAGTACACCCCCAGCACACAGTGACTTCCTCCCAGTTTGAACCCTGACCCCCTTTCCACAGAAACCTCATTCATATATACGGTACTTATCCACAAAATAAGTGCAACATTTGCGACAGTTTTGCCAATGCATTACCAATAGCTGCGTATATGACTGGGAGTCTCTCTGATAATGTGGTATTCGCTTCCCACTTTTTTCTGTCTATTTTATAGATATTTTGTGGATCGAGACCTAGCAAAAATTCCCCATACTTCAAACTGCGTCCATAAAATAACTGTGGCATGTGAATCGTTAATCGCAATGTTCGTATGGCTTACCGGAACATGTCACCATGGCTTGTTAGCTCTAGTTCTGGGTCTAAATAAGAGAGAGTCTAGCTGTCCAAAACTAGGCTGTCCAAAACACTGCAATACTATGGCTTTTCTGGTGTATATGAACAGTGCTTTTAAAGGATTGTAGGAAACATTCTCAACGACAATGTGTAATGGTAATGATAGCGGTATTATCATGATTATGGTACACAACAGCTCAAAGGAATTGGCATAGGGAAAGGGAAAAGGAAGAAAAGGAAGGAGCCGCAGATTTAAACCGCTGTATATTTTGTCTAGTTCAGCATAAAGCATGATGCTTTAGCCTAAAATACATCATGTTTCATGCTGAACTGGACAAAATATACCGCCAGTTTTAAACTGCGGCACCTTCCCTTTCCCTTTCCCTATGCCAATTCCTTTGAGCTGTTGTGTATATGAACGGGGCTACAGGTTCACGGTAGGATTATCCTACAACCCGCTGCTTTCCCCACAAGGAAATCCAAGCTCAACGGCATCAGAAGCCTGCTCTTCAGCGCAAAACGGAGCTCAACGGCAGATTAGTATGAATTTCACCGGATTGAATCTGAGATATATAGCCCACCCATGTTATAAGTCATTGGGTGTGCACACGTCCAATGGTTACAAGATAGAGATGTTTTTCACAATTCAGGCCAAATCATTTATAAGTATTTTAATCTAATTTTTCACAGCTTGGGCAACATTATAAGTAAGTTTCATCTCAACAAATCTGTTTTTTTTCACAGCTCAGGTTACATGTACATCACAAGTATTCAATCTCAACATATCTATTTTTTCACAGCCGGGGCAACATCTTAATCTAAACAAATCTTCCTTGATTAGGAACAGATTTTATTTCTAATCGGCTACCCAATTTAAATTACAAGAAAGTGATTCTTTCTTTCTATTTTTTATGAATACAGACAAAATAAGAAAATGCCCTGCCATTTTGTATACTGCAAACTGCATCTGAGGTAATTTTTTTTTTAGAAAAAGGTGATGGCTCTTGCGTAGGAAATCAGTTTTTGAAGCCTTGGCCTCAGAATTGAAGACAGAAAGAGGTCGAATGAAGCGGAAGAAAGGAAATCTATCATTTGGTTGGTAATCGTGTAAGGCCCTCCTTCTAAACAGTGGCGTTACCTTCACAACCTTCAAGATCGATGACTTAGCTATAAGCCAAAGTCACCGAGACTGGCTTATACTTTCTGTCGTCCTCGGATGTACACAGGGTGTATCAATTAAATCTCCTTTCTTATAATGGTGCAAAATCAGCATTTTCATATGGAAATATGAGGTGCAGGTACAAAATGTAAATTTGAGGAGTTCTTTTAAAGTATTTGCATGTTATTGATGCATATTGGTAGCAGGGTCTCTAACAAATAAATTGTTAATCTGAAAACACATGCATGTTTTTCACTGCTCTACAAGGCACAGGGGTATGAAATCACTATTTTCAATAGCCTAACTTCAGCATTTTCAAAATTATATGAATGTTTATACACATGCATGTTCATATTATGCATTTATGCATTTAGAAGGTTACCAGTATGTTTTGCAACGTGTTTGAGCTAGAACAACATATCTGAGCTTATAAACGCAAGGCATTTGAGGAGCATTGCTCACCAAATTGGACACAAGCGAGCACGGTAATCAATATCTTTTAATGGAAAGAATTCTGCCACTTTCTTTTTTTGATGCTTGTATACAAATTTTGTAAACAAATTCCAAATATGAATATGTAAAAACTACATTTGTAATGGTGTTCACGAACAAATATGTTCATGTCTACAGTAGTGGTATTCTACACACCACATGCAAACATATAAAATGCTAGTACAAAACAAAACCCATGAAGTATTTAAAATTACGGGGTGATTTAACCTTCAAAATGCCCTTTGGAAAAACAATTAAGTTTCCTCATACATGTAGATATCAATGCACAGTATGGATCAGTGGATTCATTGCATAACACCAGGTTTGATACGTAGCCTTAAAAATATCTTCTCCATATGAACAGCTTATTTGCAAAAGGGGTTAGATCCACTTTAGATCATTCTGAGAAAATCTACATTTTTTAATTCTCCCATATTGCAATAAATGCGAAACTAAATTGTCATGATATACTACGCTACCATGTGAACATAAAATTGGGTATAAAAGAAATCTACCTGTCTTCATACATGTATTTTTAAAATATTAATTTCGAAAAATTACCTTTGTGGATATATAGGTAGCCCCGTTTGCAAACAAACTGAAAGGGATCTCACCCCTTTTGAAAAAGAAGTGATTTTTCTTTGCCATTTTTGTTCACTTTTTGATGGGAATTTCAACTTTTCTTTAGTATCATCT